>VDFB02270651.1:398990700-399135497 GCA_007258455.2 Sequoia sempervirens | reverse complement strand
TGTTGTATAGTTTGTGTGTGTTGGCGATGGTTGTAATAACATATGTTATTTATTCATTTGTGGCTTCTTTTTTGTGGTTATGGTTGCAACATAGCCATATGAATGTTTTTTTTTTCCTTTCTAAATATTTTTTTGTTTAATATATAACTCTTATTGAAATGAATTCCATTCATGATTCATATGATCCTTAATTAGCATAACAAGGTGCTGAGAGACCTTGTATAAATTCAACAAGGGCCAAAACATTGCTTTCATGATTGATCACAGTGGTGGAACATTTATTTTTTTGCTCGAGGGTTTGGTGAGAGTGCATGATGCTCCATGACCCAATATGGTAAGGTAGAGATCAGGCCTTCTTTTCTTATCTTCATACTGCATTCTGCCATGTGCATGAGGTATGCCTATATTTTATTTATTTCATCCTTTCCATTACAAGTGCATTGCATATTATGTATTATATAAATTATAAAACTCTTTATATCTCCTAATTTACATATTGTCTATCAATTATAGAGGATCACTGCACTAAAATTCACATTTTTTTGTTATTTTTGAAGAGCATACTCCATCCATAATACATATTTTGATGATCTTGTATAAAGTCAGTAGGGGCCGAAACATTGCTTTCACCATTGATCATATTGGTGGAATTTTCTTTTTTCCTGAGGGGTTTGCTAAGAGCGCATGGCGCTCCATGACCCAATATGGTAGGGTGGAGATCAAGCCTTCTTTTCTTGTCTTCATATTGTATTCCACCATGTTCATGAGGTATTCCCATATTTTATTTATTTCATCCCTTCCATTACAACTGCATTGCATATTATATATTATAAATTACATAACTTCGTATATCTCCTGATTTACATATATTGTCTATCAATTAGAGATGATCACTACACTAAATTCACATTTTTTTGTTATTCTTGCAAAGCATACTCCAACCATAATGGGGATTTTGATGAAGTAATGTGTTATAAGCGACCTTTTAGAATAATCATAGTGACTACAAAATCAGTCACAATGGTCAAATAAACAATTAGATCCTCATAAACTCTATATTGAGTATAATAAGGAATATTCATTTAACCATTGATCAGAGTGGTGGATGATGTATATTATTGCTTGGTGGTTTTGTGAGAGCCCATGAGGCTCCATGACCCAATATGGTAGGGTGGAGAGCATGCCTCATTTTGTTGTGTTTCATTTTATATTTCTTATGTGCAGATCTCTATGTTTCTAACATAAGATTCAGATAAGATTCATATGTTTCATAGGTTGTATATTGAGTGTGATATTAAAGATTTCTTTAAACATTGATTACATTGAGACAACAATCTCTATTTTTAAATCTTGTATCCAAAAATTTTGCATGTAATCTTTTGAGATATATTTCAATCGCATGTAAAGTCAAATTACCAAACAAAATAAAAAAATGTAGTTCAAAATTAACATCAACAGAATCGTGTGGATGCTATTATCTCTTTATTGTTATGGTTGTCTGTGACTTATGCAAATATACTTATTTGAAAATTGTATCTCCTATTGCAAATAAATAATATTATAAGCTTTCAAATAATTCTATTATGCTTGACATTAGCATACATACAAATCTATACATAGGGTAATAAGATATAACAACACAAAATGAATGGTCCCACTAAAACATACAATATATACTGACATTTGCTAGGTATAGATATCCACACACCCTCTGCTCTCTCTCATATTGCATTCCAAACATTTGTACTTCCCTCCGCCTATCGGCTCATTGTATCATGTCACTACAAGCAACTGCTAGTTATTTAATATTTGGCAGTTAGGATTAATGTAAAATAGATCAATTTTACAAGGACATATATTTGAATCAATATAATGAAGATTTAATTTTTAGAATTTAAGAAACTATACAAGAAATTTATATCATGAAAAATATTTATAATATTATGTCCAAATTATTCTCACTAATTATTTTTGTTTGAACTCATTTTAGACTTCAAGGGGATGCTTATAGAGGGCACATATAATGATATGTTTGCATTATACTTTATATCCTCTAAAAGCCCCTTTGCCTTTAAATAATTTTAGGAATAATCTTTAAGAATAAATCTTTGTAAAATTTTCATTTGTACAAATGAATTATACAATCAAATTTGAAATTGGTTAAAACTATAGATTTATGATGAAATTTGTCTTTAGGGATAACTTAATCATCTATTAATTGTTAGTTAATATTATATATGCTTTTTAAAGATTTTTATAATTAATTTAAATTAATTTGAAAATATATATTTTTAAATTTATACAAAATATGTGGAGAAATATCTTTCATAAAATATTTATTTTTTATTTAAATTGACATACAAAACTTGTAATGTATAATATATATATAATATATGAGAAAAATAATAAAAATATATACCAATCTTAATATTAGTTATAATATAATGGATGGAGTTTTTAGCTGATAAATTGGGAATACTTAGGTTGACCAAGAGAAAAATTATAGAATATATTTCTCTTCATAATATATATTCATGATATTTAATTTGAAACTCTTAATTCAATGAAGTGACATTTATTATTTTTATATTAATAAAATTACTTAATGCTTAGATTTAGGTTTTGATAAGTGTGATTTATGGAGAGGTTTTTATGTACATTAGTTCTCACCTCTCATCTTATACAATTATCAAATGTATTATTTTTTAGATTAATAAAAATATTTAATGGTTGAGATATGGTATTTTATAAGAGTGATTTAAGGGGAGCTTTTTTTCGTACATAGGTTCTCACCTCCCCCTTATACAACTACTACACACCTCTTGGGATTATTAATTTAAATTAATGAATGAACATGAATGTTGTAACTAATACTATAATTTTTAATTGAATGTTATAATATATATTGAAATAGTTTTAATTTTAAAATAAAATAATGAAATTCATAATAATCATTTATTGGGAAGTTAATAGGGACTTCTGACAGTGAAAAGTTTGGTGTAAATTTAATAAGTATTAATGGAACTAAGTTAGACAATGTAGAGACTTAAGAAGGAAGGTGAACAATCTTATGGTAACGCTATCTAGAATTGAACACAATTAAGATAAGTTGAAGGTTCTCTAAAAAAATTTATATAGGTAAGAATGACCATTATAAAGAGAATAACTATCAATATCTTGATACTTTATGGTAGTTTCCAGAGGAGGAAAAGCACTGTATAAGACTGTGGCCAAAGTAAAAAAAATTGGTCCCAAATAAATCATGAGGATTGTATGGCTATTGATTTTGATGGTGAGAGCCAAATAGATCACCTTAGGTTCCTCTAGGAAAAGTGGGGAGTTGTAGATGGATTGAAGGATTGTATTTCATGTCTATGTCTAGTATGAAAATATAGGAAAATTGTGTGATCATGGATCTACCATATACTATGGGCTTACAAACTTACATGACTTTCTCTCTGATATGACATGGATGGGAGGAGACTAGACCTCATGACCTCTTGTCTACAAAAAAATAATTTAACCAATCGAGCTATCCCCCCATGCACCATTCCTTTCTTCACTTGATTCACCTTAATTTATTCTATTTTTTACATCTGAAAACTACTAGTATGTATGAATATTTAGGTAGAGTTGTTCTTATGTCTTAGAAAACATGTTATCCTAAGTGTCAAATCAATAGAAATGTGTGTACAAAGTTGAAATCCTCACTCTTTAGTCTTGCATACATTCTTACAAATTCTTGTATAGATTTAAATTATTTTTAGTGCTTTAGTGGAAGTTTGTAATGTGAATGATATGCATATATAGTTGTAATGCCCACATTTTACACACTTAATAGATACAAAACAACATATCTAATCTACAACAAACTATACTAATTTGCAAATATTTTTTTCTTTCTTTTAAAAATAATAATAATAACATAATACACTAGTACTTAAGACAACAGTCAATGACATCATTTAGTTAGGAGTAAAGGTAGAAATGAGTCTCTTTTTTAAACAATAATATCTGCTTCTTTGAGATCAACATATCATACCTCTTACTTACTCTGATATCTCTTGCATTCCATCGCATCATAATTTCCTAGCTCCCAATTCTTGTACCTACAAGTATTTGTGCAACTAGATGCAAAACCTTAAGATCAATGGGTTAGATACATGGTCTTAGAGATCAGCCATATCATTAATATAAATAGATCATAAATTAGATATCAGTTTACGATTGGATTTTAAGGAAAGATAAAATACACATATAATTAGGAGAGAATGGTAAAGCAAAAATCGACTACAAGAGGACAAGATCTAAGAGTTAGACCTATGCCTTGGGGGCTCATCACTTGATGGAATTGTCTATGTACATGCAACATAGAGGCTCCATAGTTTGACAACTTGTTTTTCTCCAACTCATTTGACTCACCCAAATAGGGTATATCCACTAGGTCTCAAAAGATGACTCTACCTCAATCACAATCCTAACTTACAACGGTATCTTGTAATGCCATGTAAACCCCAAAGGACAAAAACTTAACATATAATTTTTTATTTTTTTGAAAGTGAAACATTCGCGGAACATTACTATGATGAATAATATTTTACATTACCACGAAAATCAATTATGCATTTACTAAATCTTTCGATCCTCTGAGACACCACCAGAAATGGTCATTCTGAATCATAAACTTTTATCAAATGGAAGAAACTAGACAACCAAGAACACCTAGTGATGACACACTACTATTAATGATCACAAGCATGGAAAACGATACATCTGCAAAGCATATTTCCACAAATACAACATATCAAAGATACAATAGTTCATCACATAATTTTTCCTAATATCAATGGGAAAAGTACATTGAGTACAAGAATGAGAAATTAATGAAAAATAAGGTAAAAAGTGACCAAACTCATGCCCACATTTTACACACTAAAACAACTGGCATAAACTGCACATTTTACACACTAAACTGTAACATCTTTCCTAATTTTGCAATAATTTTTATTTTATTTTATTTTTGTTTACTTATAAGACAACAACAACACAATTCACTACTTATAGCTATATTCAATGATCACACAAGTTACAAGAAAAGATAGAAGTGATTTACTAACTTTGGCAATAGAGTCTACTTACTTAGGTCAGCTTAACATACCTCTTACATTCTATTTTATCGACAATTCCTTGCTCCCAATGCCTATACCTGCAAGGTCTACATGACTTGGCACACACATAAGATCAAAGATAGTTAGCACATGATTACTAAGACAAGCTATATAAATCAATGGTAGTTTTTACGTTATCGGGAATAAACGACAGGTCTCAAACAAGACTCAGAAGAACAGTCCTAGGGGCCCGACCTAATGCCTCGGGGGCTCATCACTTGATGGCCTTGCCTACGTATATAATTCGCAGAGGCACCGTAGTTCGACAACTTGAGTGGCTCCAACTCATTCGACTCACTCACATGAGGTATAACCATTAGTTTCCAACGGACGACTCAACTTCCTTCATATTCATAACACCAAAACACTGATATACACTAACATTCAATCCTCTACTCAAGGTATCATGTAATCCATACAAATTACGTACTATAAAAGTGGGTACGCAACCCTTTCTAGGGTCCATTACCCCAGACAGTTTACATAGTCGGTGCCACCCATTTAGGTGAAGCCAAGGAGAACAATAGTTAAGGATATCATAGTGAAACGGGGAGCAGGGACTTAAATACTCATACCAATAACCACACTCTTAGTTTTCAACTATTCTTTTGCATCATCTAAAACACAATTAGGATATGAGATTGTAACACATAAACAAGTTCCATACACAAGCATACTTAGTTAAAAAGTAGCATCATAGATTAGACCACACATTAATAGGGTTTTACAATAATTTTGACTCATCACCACCATAACCTCTCTACCATGCTTTTATACTAGAAAAACGATGTAAAATGGTACTACCTAATCAATATTACAAAGAGTTAAATATGTCTCCATCATAATGCATTGTACTAGATATGAATTATAAACTAGGTCATCTGTATACACATTTTAATTCTACAGAGTCATTTATTAAGAGGGTTATTTTAGAAAATCCATGCTTTGATCATGTCAAAGGCTACTTGATGAATCCTTAGTTCCATCATTTTACCACAATAACTTCATAAGTTTTCAATAAAACCTTTAGTATATTTACCACACTTTTACATTGTTTTTCCTATGTAAATTTGTGATGGTTGTTTCCCTTTTCAAGAAAATAGTTTCATGTTTAAATACTACACAAGCCTACACCTTAAAGCCACTATATACACTTTTGAAATTCTAGGTAAATTAAAGATGAACACTAAGTTAATTAAGGTTAAAAATAGAACCAAATTAGTTATATATACATTTCATGTACTTGCAGTAAAGAAAAGCGCAAGTAAATAGATGGAGGAATATTTTTGTATTGGATATTACAAAGAGAGCAAAGTACCTTTTAAGTGCTCAAGGTATTAAATTAGTAGAACATTTTCCTTTGATACCGTGTAAGATTCCTACAGGTAGATGAACTTTACCTTAAATAATTAACTTTTCCACTTTACTTTTGTATAGAATAAATTTTAGTTCGCTAATTTTCTAATCATAATAGTTCTACTTGGTAGGCCAAGTTTTTTTCCACTTTTAAAATAATCAAATTAATCATAATAGTTATGCTGACTGTCATGCTCAAAACTGATATATAACAGAAAAAAACTTTATGTAATTTTGAGAAAAAGACACAAATTTAAAACAACACTAAGAACATTAATAATTTATGAGATAACATTTGATAATTTATGATAATTATCAAATCTTATTTTAAATTCTAAACCTTACAATTTCAGTCTGCAAGATCACAATGAAAAGGAAAAATTTAAACAGTGATAGCTCTCACAATACTTAACCAAATTTTAAAATTCAATATGATTTGGAAAGGGGAAGGTACAGGGTACAAAACCCAGAAATATATTGTTATAGAACATAACCAATGAAGAGCAGTTTTTTCTACAAATTACACCCATTGGTTTACTCAAATCAGCAATAGATAACTAAAATAAACTTAACTCGAAATAAAATAAAATACATAGAATTATCAATCATATTTTATTCTTAATAACTCTAAAACGAAAGGCAAATGAACTCCAACTCTCAAACACCATAGGAAATGTTGATCCATTACCCTTAACTTAGATTTTTGACTAACTTGACCAAAGAAATACCTCCGTCATGACTACTCTTCCAGAGGATAATGCTTAAAGGGAATATACTAGAAAGAAAAGCTTCATATATAATATTAGAAGCTTAAAGCATAACTAATAATTCAATTCCTTGTTTCTTAGTTAAATTTTGAGCTGTACAAAATAGTTTTTAAGGCTTGGGACATGAAACTTTAACTTGAAATTGAAGCAGTAGTTATGCAGAGCTATTTATTTATTTATTTATTTATAAGGCTTAGTTTCAACTTGAGCCACCTCTGCTCACTCTACCCATCCACCTTCAGCATTAGTAATAATAAAATATACCCAGCCCACCGATCACAAGTAAACGAGAAGACATTATTAGTTTCAAAATAAAATGAAATTTGTTGCTGCTGTTTTTTCGGCACTTTCCAGAAAAGAACCCATAATGTCTTTCGTGCCCTAACTACTCCAATCTTTAAGCGTATAAAGAAACATGATGAAAATAATTTTGTTATTGAATCTCCATCACGGCGCCACAAATATTCATACTCTAAGATTATATTATCATTATTAGGAATTTAGCTGTAATTTTTATTTAAATAAACACACTCTAACATCCATGAAACCTTATTTTCTGGCTGCAGCAAATATGCCACAAGACAATAGTAATGTTCAGCAATGTGCCACTGTCCATGTTGCTAAGTATGCAAAATGCTCAGCACAGATAAGGCATGTGAAATGTTTGACAGAGTTCCTCAAAAAAATGCGATCTCATGGAATGCAAAAGGGTGCAGGTTAAGCACAAAATGGATTTGTTTTTAGAAACTTTCAAGCAAATGCAATTAACAGAACATTTATAACCTTTGCCAACACCCACTCTGTCCGCGCCAAAATGGGAGCTTGAAAAAAAAGGGGTATGGGCATCAATCAAAGCATATAAGGCTGGAGGAAAATTTGCCAAAGGTTGAAGTTGTACTGCCTCCATTGACATGTATGAAAAAAAAAATACAGAAGCATAGACGAGGCATGTGATCTGTTGACAGAATGAGTCAAAGAAATGTGGTCTCACGGAATGCAAAAATCTGCAGTTATGCACATAATGGATTTATTGTAAAGACTTTAGAAACTTTACAGCAGATGCAATCGGTAGGAGTAAGGCCAAATTCTGGCAACTATAAGTAAAGTAAAAGACTTTTATTTGCTCATATAAATTAGTACAGAGCAGGATAACAGCCATAAGTGATATCACAGAACCAATACTAACAGATTTGTTTTATAGTGAAGCAAAACACAACAAAATAAACCATCAAGCTGACCTCGAGATTTTGCACAAGTTGGAATCACGCGGGTTCCCTGCAACCATTGCCAGCCTCCTACTCTGCATGTGCCAGATTGGAAGCTATGAAATTAGGTAAAGTTGCAGCTGCCCTATGCCAAAAAAAATGTGGACGCATAAACAAGGCGCCTGATCTGTTTTTACCAGCATCCTCTAAAAAAAATGTCGTCTCCCCAGAAAAATAATTCCCCCGCAGACAGGTATGCAGAAAGAAGAAAACAATCCCTAGGCGCGTTCCCCTCGTACCACGTACAGGGCATGCAAGAAAAGTGAAAGCCAAAACCAAGCACGTGGAAAGCAGAGAGAAAACATGCAGCCAGGTGGAGATAAAAGCAAGGATAGGAGGAAGCTATTTTAAATTGTTTCTCATCAAAATTGAGTAATAGAGTCCTTAATAATAAAAAAAATACATATAATTCATTAAAATTGATTAATGATATAATTAATAATCTAAAGACAATTATCACAATCATAATTAATTTACATCTTACTATTTTGCTAATAATTTATTAGCTTTAATAAAATAATTATTAATAATTTGGAGGGCTCACTTGAATATTTAATCTCACAATTTTAATTTAATAAATAATAATCAATATCACCATACAACACCTTTTTAAACATATTATATTTAACCATTATTTAAAATTACTATGTAGGTCAATTTTAACTTAATTAAATCGATTAAACGGGGTTAATCAAAATATTAGCATTATCACATAATCCAACAACACACGAAACAGTGAGACCACCTATAACCACTTACTCAAATATCCAGAAGGACCGGTTTAGAGGGGCGCTACATCCTCCCCCCCTTAGCATCGACTTACTCCTGGAAGTCGCACAGTGACATAAACACACCCAATTATATGCACAATAACACAACGAACTAACAACTGAACCAAATAATTAAAACAACATCAATTAAACAACTAAGATTAATCAAGACAAAGCAAAATGTTACCAAAATAGAAATGGGGTTGCAAACCGACATCGTCAGACATATAGACGGGGTGACTGACTAGGATAGGGAACTTTCTTGTCAAATCCATTTTCAACTTCATACCCATTGGGTTTTACGAGGCTCGCCCGGTCCTGACAGTGCAGGTGGAATCGAGGCTTGGGTACCTGCAATCCTGCGTAAAACCAAGTGTCGAAACAACATATATATATATCCAAAAATGAACACATCGTGAGAAGAAGTCACAGTGTAGTAGGGCGCTCGCAAGTGAGTGGTGCTACACCGTCCCTCTCACCAAGACCATAATAGTAAACACAACATCACATAATATCAATTATATCATTTATAATACTTATTGCATCATAACCAATGTCTCATAAGAATCACTAATCCATGCATATCACTAAGTCCATAAGATAAGCATAACCAATTAATTTACCTTCATTGCCGAGATTCGAAGCTGACAACCTGAAAACCACAACTAGGGTGGAAACATAACACATTAGTACCTGTCACTCAAACTAATTCATAACCTTGAAACGCTACACTTCCATAAGATGCAACATACTCACACACAAAGTGCACACATTTTCATTAAATATCATCATTTATACCCAAGTCATTCCACTTAATTCAATGTTCAACACAAAATTTCACCCCATATGCACCAAAAGACCATCAAATAATACCTCTTCAATGTTCAACAAAACACGATGTATCACTCCCTAAGCACACAATCCCAAGTTTATCATCTCATAGTTACTATTTCTATAATTTTAACATACATTCTTTACATACACACAAACTCACATCACTGGGAATCACAACACAAGGTTACACAAGGGTCCATCTGGACACCGGAAAGCAGCATGCTAATCCATGATACAAAACCATGAGCCAAGAGCCAATATCCATCTCACATAATCCATATCTCACACTCAGTGGCTTGATGGTGTTAGGCCACACACACATGGTGAGACCATCCAAGCAAGACCACAATGGCCTACCTCTTGTTGTACAAGGTGGTTAGCCTCCAAGAGATAGTCATCACACATAGGTGGGTAGTGGGTCCTAGCTGTAAACAGCCTCACATACCCCCATCCTCAAGGTTCCCTGCGTTTGCTTCCTCGTATACACTCACCAAGTCCGCCTCATATGTCCTTGGAGAGGAATCACAATACGACACATGGCTGACCTCAAAACAATAAGGATAAACTGTTTAGCCACCAAAGTCATAAAATAACATCAAATAAGATTCAATTTCAACAATAAAGCAAGAAATGCATGCAATTTCAACACTAAATCAAAAGTAACCACGAGGGCTACGAGAGAATAAGTCACAAAGTGTGGCTAAACCATTACAATCAAACATAAACAAAATGTCAGCCTTCAAGGTCAATTGAAAATCATAAACAATCATATAGGAAGTCCTCAATCTTCAAAATTGCACAATACAACACTGCGTGACTAGATACTAGCCACCAAACGAGGAAGGAGGGAACATCATTCGGCTATAACAATAGCCCTCATGTGGTGCGGAGTGAGCACGCCATCCACATGACCCAGAGTGTGCTCCTCGGCTACACCCTGCCTCGCGTCGTCATGCGACATGGTCATACGCCAGCCGGAGAAGGCACGCACTGACATATGCCGCATGGCAGTGTGTCTGTGGCTCCGTGGAAGTAGGCACGCGCAGACACACCCCGCATAGCGATACCTCATGGAGAAGGCACACGCAGGTACTCGCCGTCGCCAGAGGTATACATGGCTAGGACATACTCATATGCTAACCAACCCAAACACTGTCGAAAGCAAACATGAGTATCCCTCTACAAGTGTGTGAGGCCCCATTACGCTCATCACACAAGTAGGCTATCATAACACAATCTCATAATGCGCCTTCACGTGTCTATGCACGTGGCATCGTGTCCTCGAGCCCAGCTCGCTACCATCAGCAACACGGCATCATCACCAACACCATGTCGGAACATCAGTGGGGTGTGGCATCGTATCCATTGCATCATGTCGGAACATGTGCAGATACGGTGTATGCAATACATATATGAGCATATCAATATGGGGCTACTCGAGCTTCACCTCTCATACAGACGAGGTTAACTCGCTAATGCCAGCTCAACGTCCCTATGGACGGCCAGGCATAAACTAACAATCCAATGCTGCTATACTCAAAACTGTGGGGTTTAGGCTAGCACATATGGATCAAGTACCCCGATCCATCGTAAGGGGAAGTAGTGAGTATGTTTCCTTGGGATCGGTTGAGCTAAGACTGCTCTGCGTCGCAATGTGCGTACGCTGCACACTCCGCCCAAGTAACATTGTGGCTGCTACTACCCCTTCACGGATTGAGGGGCTAGAGAACCAAAAGAAAAGAATCTATGAAACTATCTTTCGGCTACTCTTATATATATAGATTTTCAACCACACATGGGTTGGCCCTCAATCAGGTAACAAACATACAAACACACATAATGGTATGGTTAATCCCACACCAAATAAAACATATTCCAAAAGGATGGGTACACCGTAACACCATTCGATGACCTGTGGGTTATGGGCCCACAAAGCAAGTACATGGTATTCACAACACTCAACCAATGCACAGTTACTGGTTTCTCACATTTACAAGGGAAAAACAGTTACATACACAATTCCATAAGCACACTTATTTCCATCAACGATGCGATTCATATTATTATATCCTTTCCACAACCCAACATGATCATTGTGAACACTTCACAAATTTACTTAACAAATTCACTAGGACAACATAATGGGCTTAGATGAAACCACAGTGCCCAGTATATGAACCTAGTGCTCTGATACCAATGTGTAATGCCCCGCCGTGTGAACCCCAAAGGACAACAAACACCGTATAATTTTTTTTTTTTTTTTGAAAGTGAAACATTGCGGAACATTGCATATGATGAATGTGTGCACACATTACATGAAAAGCGATTATGCATTTACTAAATCTTTCACGTCCTCTAGGGTACACGAAACGATCATTACGAATCATAAACTTTTATCAAATGGAAGAGAATAAACAACCAAGAACACATAGTGATGACACACTACTATTAATGATCACAAGCATGGAAAACGATACATCATTTCATTGCAATTCAAATCACAGTTCCATAATACAACTGCAGAGCATATTTCCATAGATACAACATATCAAAGATACAATAGTTCATCACATAATTTTTCCCTAATATCAATGGGAAAAGTACATTGAGTACAAGAATGAGAAATTAATGAAAAATAAGGTACAAAGTGACCAATCTCATGCCCACATTTTACACACTAAACAACCAGGCAAAATTGTAACATCTTTCCTAATTTTGCAATAATTTTTATTTTATTTTATTTTATTTTTGTTTACTTATAAGACAACAACAACACAATTCACTACTTATAGCTATATTCAATGATCACACAAGTTACAAGAAAAGATAGAAGTGATTTACTAACTTTGGCAATAGAGTCTACTTACTTAGGTCAGCTTAACATACCTCTTACATTCTATTTTATCGACAATTCCTTGCTCCCAATGCCTATACCTGCAAGGTCTACATGACTTGGCACACACATAAGATCAAAGATAGTTAGCACATGATTACTAAGACAAGCTATATAAATCAATGGTAGTTTTTACGTTATCGGGAATAAACGACAGGTCTCAAACAAGACTCAGAAGAACAGTCCTAGGGGCCCGACCTAATGCCTCGGGGGCTCATCACTTGATGGCCTTGCCTACGTATATAATTCGCAGAGGCACCGTAGTTCGACAACTTGAGTGGCTCCAACTCATTCGACTCACTCACATGAGGTATAACC
The DNA here is from genome assembly GCA_007258455.2 of Sequoia sempervirens. Taxonomy (NCBI): domain Eukaryota; kingdom Viridiplantae; phylum Streptophyta; class Pinopsida; order Cupressales; family Cupressaceae; genus Sequoia; species Sequoia sempervirens. The sequence goes on along the minus strand of VDFB02270651.1, from coordinate 399,122,126 downwards.
ATTAGTTTCCAACGGACGACTCAACTTCCTTCATATTCATAACACCAAAACACTGATATACACTAACATTCAATCCTCTACTCAAGGTATCATGTAATCCATACAAATTACGTACTATAAAAGTGGGTACGCAACCCTTTCTAGGGTCCATTACCCCAGACAGTTTACATAGTCGACTGCCACCCATTTAGGTGAAGCCAAGGAGAACAATAGTTAAGGATATCATAGTGAAACGGGGAGCAGGGACTTAAATACTCATACCAATAGCCACACTCTTAGTTTTCAACTATTCTTTTGCATCATCTAAAACACAATTAGGATATGAGATTGTAACACATAAACAAGTTCCATACACAAGCATACTTAGTTAAAAAGTAGCATCACAGATTAGACCACACATTAATAGGGTTTTACAATAATTTTGACTCATCACCACCATAACCTATATACCATGCTTTTATACTAGAAAAACGATGTAAAATGGTACTACCTAATCAATATTACAAAGAGTTAAATATGTCTCCATCATAATGCATTGTACTAGATATGAATTATAAACTAGGTCATCTGTATACACATTTTAATTCTACAGAGTCATTTATTAAGAGGGTTATTTTAGAAAATCCATGCTTTGATCATGTCAAAGGCTACTTGATGAATCCTTAGTTCCATCATTTTACCACAATAACTTCATAAGTTTTCAATAAAACCTTTAGTATATTTACCACACTTTTACATTGTTTTTCCTATGTAAATTTGTGATGGTTGTTTCCCTTTTCAAGAAAATAGTTTCATGTTTAAATACTACACAAGCCTACACCTTAAAGCCACTATATACACTTTTGAAATTCTAGGTAAATTAAAGATGAACACTAAGTTAATTAAGGTTAAAAATAGAACCAAATTAGTTATATATACATTTCATGTACTTGCAGTAAAGAAAAGCGCAAGTAAATAGATGGAGGAATATTTTTGTATTGGATATTACAAAGAGAGCAAAGTACCTTTTAAGTGCTCAAGGTATTAAATTAGTAGAACATTTTCCTTTGATACCATGTAAGATTCCTACAGGTAGATGAACTTTACCTTAAATAATTAACTTTTCCACTTTATTTTTGTATAGAATAAATTTTAGTTCGCTAATTTTCTAATCATAATAGTTCTACTTGGTAGGCCAAGTTTTTCTTTTCCACTTTTAAAATAATCAAATTAATCATAATAGTTATGCTGACTGTCATGCTCAAAACTGATATATAACAGAAAAAAACTTTATGTAATTTTCAGAAAAAGACACAAATTTAAAACAACACTAAGAACATTAATAATTTATGAGATAACATTTGATAATTTATGATAATTATCAAATCTTATTTTAAATTCTAAACCTTACAATTTCAGTTGCAAGATCACAATGAAAAGGAAAAATTTAAACAGTGATAGCTCTCACAATACTTAACCAAATTTTAAAATTCAATATGATTTGGAAAGGGGAAGGTACAGGGTACAAAACCCAGAAATATATTGTTATAGAACATAACCAATGAAGAGCAGTTTTTTTTTTTCTACAAATTACACCCATTGGTTTACTCAAATCAGCAATAAATAACTAAAATAAACTTAACTCGAAATAAAATAAAATACATAGAATTATCAATCATGTTTTATTCTTAATAACTCTAAAACGAAAGGCAAATGAACTCCAACTCTCAAACACCATAGGAAATGTTGATCCATTACCCTTAACTTAGATTTTTGACTAACTTGACCAAAGAAATACCTCCGTCATGACTACTCTTCCAGAGGATAATGCTTAAAGGGAATATACTAGAAGGAAAAGCTTCATATATAATATTAGAAGCTTAAAGCATAACTAATAATTCAATTCTTTGTTTCTTAGTTAAATTTTGAGCTGTACAGAATAGTTTTTAAGGCTTGGGGCATGAAACTTTAACTTGAAATTGAAGCAGTAGTTATGCAGAGCTATTTATTTATTTATTTAATTTATTTATTTATTTATTTATAAGGCTTAGTTTCAACTTGAGCCACCTCTGCTCACTCTACCCATCCGCCTTCAGCATTAGTAATAATAAAATATACCCAGCCCACCGAACACAAGTAAACAAGAAGACATTATTAGTTTCAAAATAAAATGAAATTTGTTGCTGCTGTTTTTTTTCGGCACTTTCCAGAAAAGAACCCATAATGTCTTTTGTGCCCTAACTACTCCAATCTTTAAGTGTATAAAGAAACATGATGAAAATAATTTTGTTATTGAATCTCCATCACGGCGCCACAAATATTCATACTCTAAGATTATATTATCATTATTAGGAATTTAGCTGTAATTTTTATTTAAATAAACACACTCTAACATCCATGAAACCTTATTTTCTGGCTGCAGCAAATATGCCACAAGACAATAGTAATGTTCAGCAATGTGCCACTGTCCATGTTGCTAAGTATGCAAAATGCTCAGCACAGATAAGGCATGTGAAATGTTTGACAGAGTTCCTCAAAAAAATGCGATCTCATGGAATGCAAAAGGGTGCAGGTTAAGCACAAAATGGATTTGTTTTTAGAAACTTTCAAGCAAATGCAATTAACAGAACATTTATAACCTTTGCCAACACCCACTCTGTCCGCGCCAAAATGGGAGCTTGAAAAAAAAAGGGGTATGGGCATCAATCAAAGCATATAAGGCTGGAGGAAAATTTGCCAAAGGTTGAAGTTGTACTGCCTCCATTGACATGTATGAAAAAAAAAATACAGAAGCATAGACGAGGCATGTGATCTGTTGACAGAATGAGTCAAAGAAATGTGGTCTCACGGAATGCAAAAATCTGCAGTTATGCACATAATGGATTTATTGTAAAGACTTTAGAAACTTTACAGCAGATGCAATCGGTAGGAGTAAGGCCAAATTCTGGCAACTATAAGTAAAGTAAAAGACTTTTATTTGCTCATATAAATTAGTACAGAGCAGGATAACAGCCATAAGTGATATCACAGAACCAATACTAACAGATTTGTTTTATAGTGAAGCAAAACACAACAAAATAAACCATCAAGCTGACCTCGAGATTTTGCACAAGTTGGAATCACGCGGGTTCCCTGCAACCATTGCCAGCCTCCTACTCTGCATGTGCCAGATTGGAAGCTATGAAATTAGGTAAAGTTGCAGCTGCCCTATGCCAAAAAAAATGTGGACGCATAAACAAGGCGCCTGATCTGTTTTTACCAGCATCCTCTAAAAAAAATGTCGTCTCCCCAGAAAAATAATTCCCCCGCAGACAGGTATGCAGAAAGAAGAAAACAATCCCTAGGCGCGTTCCCCTCGTACCACGTACAGGGCATGCAAGAAAAGTGAAAGCCAAAACCAAGCACGTGGAAAGCAGAGAGAAAACATGCAGCCAGGTGGAGATAAAAGCAAGGATAGGAGGAAGCTATTTTAAATTGTTTCTCATCAAAATTGAGTAATAGAGTCCTTAATAATAAAAAAAATACATATAATTCATTAAAATTGATTAATGATATAATTAATAATCTAAAGACAATTATCACAATCATAATTAATTTACATCTTACTATTTTGCTAATAATTTATTAGCTTTAATAAAATAATTATTAATAATTTGGAGGGCTCACTTGAATATTTAATCTCACAATTTTAATTTAATAAATAATAATCAATATCACCATACAACACCTTTTTAAACATATTATATTTAACCATTATTTAAAATTACTATGTAGGTCAATTTTAACTTAATTAAATCGATTAAACGGGGTTAATCAAAATATTAGCATTATCACATAATCCAACAACACACGAAACAGTGAGACCACCTATAACCACTTACTCAAATATCCAGAAGGACCGGTTTAGAGGGGCGCTACATCCTCCCCCCCTTAGCATCGACTTACTCCTGGAAGTCGCACAGTGACATAAACACACCCAATTATATGCACAATAACACAACGAACTAACAACTGAACCAAATAATTAAAACAACATCAATTAAACAACTAAGATTAATCAAGACAAAGCAAAATGTTACCAAAATAGAAATGGGGTTGCAAACCGACATCGTCAGACATATAGACGGGGTGACTGACTAGGATAGGGAACTTTCTTGTCAAATCCATTTTCAACTTCATACCCATTGGGTTTTACGAGGCTCGCCCGGTCCTGACAGTGCAGGTGGAATCGAGGCTTGGGTACCTGCAATCCTGCGTAAAACCAAGTGTCGAAACAACATATATATATATCCAAAAATGAACACATCGTGAGAAGAAGTCACAGTGTAGTAGGGCGCTCGCAAGTGAGTGGTGCTACACCGTCCCTCTCACCAAGACCATAATAGTAAACACAACATCACATAATATCAATTATATCATTTATAATACTTATTGCATCATAACCAATGTCTCATAAGAATCACTAATCCATGCATATCACTAAGTCCATAAGATAAGCATAACCAATTAATTTACCTTCATTGCCGAGATTCGAAGTTGACAACCTGAAAACCACAACTAGGGTGGAAACATAACACATTAGTACCTGTCACTCAAACTAATTCATAACCTTGAAACGCTACACTTCCATAAGATGCAACATACTCACACACAAAGTGCACACATTTTCATTAAATATCATCATTTATACCCAAGTCATTCCACTTAATTCAATGTTCAACACAAAATTTCACCCCATATGCACCAAAAGACCATCAAATAATACCTCTTCAATGTTCAACAAAACACGATGTATCACTCCCTAAGCACACAATCCCAAGTTTATCATCTCATAGTTACTATTTCTATAATTTTAACATACATTCTTTACATACACACAAACTCACATCACTGGGAATCACAACACAAGGTTACACAAGGGTCCATCTGGACACCGGAAAGCAGCATGCTAATCCATGATATAAATCCATGAGCCAAGAGCCAATATCCATCTCACATAATCCATACCTCACACTCAGTGGCTTGATGGTGTTAGGCCACACACACATGGTGAGACCATCCAAGCAAGACCACAATGGCCTACCTCTTGTTGTACAAGGTGGTTAGCCTCCAAGAGATAGTCATCACACATAGGTGGGTAGTGGGTCCTAGTTGTAACAGCATCACATACCCCCATCCTCAGGATTCCCTGCGTCTGCTTCCTCGTATACACTCACCAAGTCCGCCTCATACGTCCTTGGAGAGGAATCACAATACGACACATGGCCGACCTCGAAAACAATAAGGATAAACTTAGTTTAGCCACCAAAGTCATAAAATAAACATCAAATAAGATTCAATTTCAACAATAAAGCAAGAAATGCGCACAATTTCAACACTAAATCAAAAGTAACCACGAGGGCTACGAGAGAATAAGTCACAAAGTGTGGCTAAACCATTACAATCAAACATAAACAAAATTTCAGCCTTCAAGGTCAATTGAAACTCTGGTAAAATGCCTGTCCACCGTGATGTACTCCATGATGACCTACAAAACCTTTCTCCAAATGGCCTTTATGGAGTCAGCATCAAAGTAATTGTTAGCAATTTTAACAAGACTTGACCTTTCTTTGTCCTTTTTAGGAAATTTGATAACGACTTCATCAGAGAAATCCCTATCCCTAAAGAACTTCTTCTCTTCAGTAGATAATCCTGTAACATCTGCGATTAAACTTTCACTGAGCTCCACATTCCTACCAAATAGGGTCAAATTTCCATTTTTTTAGTTTTTAACAAAGAGATCCGTAGCCTCCTGATTAGAGCCATGGAGCTTCTCCGGGAAAGGAAGCAACCCTCTGCTTTTAACCTTATTCCAGGCCTTGGAATTCTTCATGTGTGTCTCATAGCTATCTGACTCAATTCGCTTTTTGTCTCCACCCATTTCAGCCGACACAGTGGGGTAGATACATACAAAATCTTTACTAAAATTGGCCCTACCACATCTAACCCACAAAGCGTGTGAAGCTTTCTTACAGATTAAGCCACTGGGCTCAGTCCAATACAATCTAATGATTGTGATGTGAAAGATCCAACCTATCCTCATTAAAGGGATAACATGTCACTTTTCCATGTGATTTATCATAATTTAGAAGGGCACAGACATTAGAGTTTAGATCACTAATATTAAGGGGTGATCCCATAATAGTGGTGTACAATTTTTGGCCAAATTGGACACTAAAATTATTATTTTTAACTAAATCTTCACATTCGGGCACCTATCACGGCTAAACTGTGAGGAATTTGAAGATGGTGCAAACTAGAGTCTCATCAAATTTTGTTTGTAGACTCTAAAAAATATTTTTTTCAAAATTTTTGGAATCAAATTGCACTTCTTTTTCCATCTCTCACAAAAATTGATTTTTTTCAGAAAACAACATTTTTAGAAAGTGATGCACACCGTATAACACATAACTTTTTTTCCATGAAGGATAAAATTATAATTCTTTCAAATTTAGATTTGTAGCTCTGATATCTAGTGCTTCCACTTGGTTAGATAGTTTTTTATTGAATATTTTTTCCTTAATCAAGTTTCAAAGTCAAATGAATTACAATTCAAACACGGCACGACCGTATAATGCGTAACTTTTATTATATATGTCAAAATTTAATTTAATTTTTTTTGTTGGATCAAGGACTTCAATATCTAGTGCGCTCATATTTTTCGATTTTTTTTTGATAATCTTCTATTTTTCCACATATGAAGAACAAAGAAATTCACTTTCGATGAAAAACCTATGTTTAATAAAACTTAAAAAACAAATACATAACAAAACCAAAACATATTAAAATTATATTAATTGGATAGCTTGTTCTAAGGAATACCATAATCATTTGAAATAGATTTTAAATGAATTCATTTGATCCCCCAAAAGCTAAATCAAAAGTGATTTTTTATCAGCATTTTGATAGGTGTAAAGGAGACACATTTATAGGTATGGTTTGAAACTAGCGAGGTTCTATCCAAGGGGGTTTGATCTAAGGTGATTTGATCAAACCCTCTTCAATTGGAATCCTTAAAATGGAACATTTTAAGGCTTAAATCATTATATTTTCTAAAAATATGTGATTTCAGCTAAAATTCGTTCCTCTTAGGAATTGTAAACCACTATTGTGACAACACTCTAAGCCAGGTGCGCACTTCATTACTCCTAACTCCTTCATTAGTGAAAAAATCTACAACGGCATTGGATTCTCTATAATCATGTGATATTTTCAAGTTATCAACATTCACCAAAGTCAATATAGCATCCTCAACCCATGATTTAATGGTCCACGAGGGGGGAGACTTGCCACGGAGGTAGTCAATTATATTTTTGGAGTCTCCTTCAAGCCACAAATTTTTAATGTTAAGACTTTGGGCTAAATTTATGATGTGAAAAGCTCCAGCAGCCTCTACCAGATGATTAGTTTGGGAACCAAGAGGAGAGGCTGTCGCACCAATGAAATTTCCAGAAGAATCCCTTATGACTCCACCACAGCCTGCCGCCCCCAGATTTCCTTTAGCTGCACCATCAAAGTTAGCTTTGAACCAACCATTTGGCAGAAAAGACCAGCAATCTCTGTCATTCTTGGCTAAGTTCATAGCAGTACTAGGCAATTCAAGACTTATATTCCAATCCTTAGCAACTGTAAGGTCGTAGGAAGAATGCACTGTCTTCATGGATATGCTATCCTTCTGAACCATGGCATTGAAATTTTCCTTCAAAAATATGAGAATTTTATCAAAGACAATATCCACAGAGGCTTCTTTGTCTCTATAAATTCTATTGTTGCATTCTTTCTAGAGGCCCCAAGCAACGTGAGGGAAGGATAAATCCCATAATAACCTGAGCATAGGATTTCTAGTTGGGGCTTTCCATTGAATGAAGAAGTCTTCAATGGATGAAGGGAAAACCCAAGGAAGGTGCCATAACCTGATAATTTTTTCCCAAATAGTAGCAGCAAATGAGCAATGAAGGAATAAATGACACTCATATTCAACCTCCATCTTAAAAAGATAGCATCTATTAGGAATTTGAAATCCGAATTTGCACAGGTTATCAATCGTGAGCACCTTGTTTTGGAGAAGGATCCAAAAAAAGATATTGAGTTTAGGTATCAGGTGTTTGAACCAAGCTTTAGACCAGAAAGGAGGACGGTCCAGAGAAGATGTAATTCTTGCAAAGGTAGATGACATAGAAAAATTACCAGAGGGTTCATCTGTCCAAACCACATGATCATCTAGCTGCTCAGAACTAAGTCTAATAGCCAGTAGAGAAGACTGGATAGGAGCCAGAGTCTGACTAACACTACACAAGTCCACCCAATTACCATTTGCTTTGTATTCTTTCACATAAGTTCCAAACCGATCCTTACACATCTTTGCCCAGTCATTGAAGGAATTGATTTTTATAATTGGCTCCTTAAAAAGCCATCTGTCCTCCCAAAATCTAGTATGAAAACCATTTCTCACTTGCCATCCAATACCATCATCCACTATTTTTTTTCCATCGATTATATTATTCCAGCATGTAGACCCTCTGGGAAGGAGGTGGGGATCTTTCTTAATGATGGAGGAGCAGTTTTTTTCTAAGTATTTGCTAGCCAGAATATCAATCCATTCCCCAGACGACGAAGAGATTCTCCATATTTTTTTAGCTAGGAGGATTTTGTTCACTGATCTAATTCTTCTTAAACCAAGACCTCTGGCCTTTTTAGGTCTACAAACCAAATTCCAGCCAATTAAGGGAAGTCTCTTTTTTTCCTCGACACCCGACCAGAGAAACATTTTTTGAATTTTTTCAATAGCCTCAACAAATTTAGCAGGAATCTTAAATAGGCTCAGGGCATAGATAGGCAGGTTCTGGAGAGAGGCTTTGAGGAGCTAAAGTTTTCTAGCTTGACTTAGTAGGGCTACTTTCTAGCCGGCTAGCTTCTTGTTGAATCTCTCAACCAGCGAGAGCCAAAAAGATCCAGGAGGTTTCAAACTTAAGGGTAAACCAAGGTAGGTGGTAGGAAAGGAATCCACCCTGTAACCCAGAATTCTGGCAATTTTAGCCTGTCTATGAGCCAGAGTATTGAAGAAGAACATAGAACTTTTTTGATTATTGATCAGCTGTCCTGAAGCTCTCCCGTATTTGTCAAGCAACTATTTTATAGTTTTTCCTTCAGACACCGAGGATTTTCCCATAAGCATAGTGTCGTCAACAAATTGTTGATGGGAGCACACCAAATTCCTCGAAGAAGGTTTGAGACCAAAAAGAGATTTAAAGTCAACCAGTTTTTTCGGATTCCTGCCTAAACTTTCAGCCATAATAGTGAATAAAATAGGAGAGATAGGGTCACCCTGCCTTAATGCAATGTTAATGCAAGCAAGATCTAGGATGAAAATGCACTCCAAATCAGAATTATGATGTTCTAAATGTAGGTTCACTAAAATGGAACCTCTGAAAATGGGTTACGAGTGCTATTGTTTGGTTTAGAGCATAAAGCACACCCACTTTCAAGATGATTCCACTCAAGGATAATCCTAGAGATCTTAATGCAAAAGGGAAAGAGATCTTGCAATAGGGCTATCCTAGGGGTTGAATGTACAATAATAAGTGGTTCACCACAAGTTTATACTTGGAAAAGATAATGAAATGCAAGATGCAACACTAAACCCTAATTGAATGTAATGCACTATTAAATTACCTAGAAAAGTAAATGAAATGGAACAAAAAGATACAAAAAGGAAGATGTGCACCTGGAAATATGGAAATGACTAGATGGAGGTCTGGAACACTAGAAATTTTACTTTTATTGCTAACTAGGACTCATTCGCCAAGCTGGGTGAATCAGTCTAGTTTCTAGAAAATTGTGCAGGAACAAGACTTTGCCAAAAGGGTATTTGAATTTGCAAGAATCTTAAATTTGACTGAAACTGGGACTCATTCGCCAGAATTGGAAAATTAGTCTAGTTAGGCTATTCTAAAGCTTCAAAGTTTGATCCTACTCTTCTCTATCTTCTCTATCCTTGATTGAATTTCAGATTTGAAACCCTAATTTGCAACCTGTAGGTGTTCTCCAAGATTCTCCAAGGCTTGATGACAACTTTGGACTCTTGAAAAATTTTCTCCAATCTTTCTTCTTAGGAAATCTACAACCTAGAACTACAAATCACACATAAATGAGAGGGAAAAATGTTGCTGGGTTAGTGAATAGGGGTTTGGCTTGGTCAAACCTTGTTTTGAAAATCAATCCTTGAATTGAAATCAAATAAGAATGGAGAGTGATGAATGAACAAATGAAAATGTTGCAACTCACCAAACCCTTGCAATAAAGTACCGTAATTATGCTTGAGATGGCTGCAATGGATGTGGATCTTGTCTCTTGCTTGAATGATGTTTTATCTTGAATGAAACACTTGCTTGAATTCCAAAACCCTACATCACAATTGTTAGCACAATAAAAAACATGATGCATGAAGTCCTTGGCATGATCACTGATGCTTGAATGCTACTCTAAAATGCTTGATAATCTACCCTTGAATACTCTTGAAGACACTTGAATTCTCTTGTGAACTCAAAATTTCTATAAGAATGCTCATTCAACTTTCTAGGTGAAAAATGAAGGAAAGAAACTCGTATTTATACTCAATTATGCAAGAATTCTCTAAATTACAACACTGCAAGCTGACATCAGATCTAGGAGAATAAAATCCCACCAGAAATTTGAATTAATTTTTATTTTGGGTCACACGGGACTCATTTTCCCAAGGTGGAAAATGAGTCCCATCAAGCCTAATTTTTGGGACTAAATTTAAAAATGCCTAGAAATGTGTGAAACCAAGTTTGGGACCAAGACATCTAGGTGGCACTCATGTTCCCAAGGTGGTGAATGAGTCCCAAATCAATAAATATAGGCCATTCAAACCTGAAACACCTAAATTATGATTGGATATTGATTGGTGTTAGAATTATCCTAAAAAAGATGCATTAAATGAGGCTTGTGGATGAAAAATAGGGCCAATTAAAGCATATAAGAAAGCAAAATTATTAATGAAAACCCTAGAAAAGTGTGTTACAACACTTTACATCACTCCAAATAAGGCATGACTAAGATTTATTTTGATTAAAAAGAGGCTAATTAAGTGTAATTAATTAATAAGACCTTAGAAAAGTGTGAAAGTGAGTTACAACACTTCACAACACTTTAGCAAGGTACAATTTAAGTTCATTAGTTCACAAGGGAATAAGACCTAATGTGAATGTGTCAGCCACATTATAACACTAAATCAAGGCAACATTAAGCCTAATTCACAAGGAGGGCTCAAACTAGCAAGGAAAAGAAAAAGGGATACTTTTTCCATTTCCACATTAATATCATCCACTTTTTGTATATTTATTATATTTAAGGTAGCAATAGAGATAAGGGTAGTGTTGTGTGTAGGTAAATAATAGGAGGTATAATGAGTTTTCTTGTATAAGGTTATTTTTATGGATGAATGTATCACATTGTGGGAGGTATTATTCATGAGATGAGACACTTTGAAAGAGGATGTCAAAGTTTCAAGAGGAATAGTGATGGACATATAAATTGATCATATAATAATAGTTGTTATGTGGGTAGAAGGATAGGGCATGAATGAGACACTAGATGTGATAGAAGCACTAAAGTATAGTATATTAGATGATGTATATTTAGAAGGTCAACCCTATTGAGGGACACATGGGTGAGAGAATACACCATTAGGAGTAAATAGATCTAAGATTATCTAAGTTATCTACACCATGGGGACACCCTTCAAAACTCCTATAAAGAAGATCGACTAATTGATTAGGGGATTTATCTTTTGTAATTGCATCAACTAGTGCTTTCCTAGTGAGTGATCTATATCTTGTAAGTAGCCAATTAGGGAACTCTAACAAAGTATCTAAGGGTGGATAGAGTGGACAAAGATAGAGGGTACAATAAAATATAAACCTCGAGAGAGAAGATATAATAATACAATAGAAATGTATAGGAAGAAGAAACCTTATCAAGAGTTAAAAAATAATAATGCAATCACAATTGAAGGTCTAAAATATTAAAATAAATGAAGGCCCTATGGTCAATCCCTAGGGGGTGTAAGAATGGATGGGTTCATGAAAAAAGAAGAAGTAAAATAATGATTTTTCCTAAATATGTTAACTAAACTTAATTAATTAATGTTAACAATAAACACAAGTTATCCTAGGTAATCTAGCGTTGTGGGTAAATAGCAAAATATTTTTATGCTAATTTAGGAAATTAAATGCAAAGGGATGAAGTACTTAGCTTATGGATAAAAAATGACGAATTTAGCTTGATGCGTAGCACAAACTCTACTCACATAGGTATGGAAAAACAAGTAATCTAGATAAGCTTTTTAGAAATCTATGCAAAACTATAGCTTATTGATAGTGAATTATGTGGCTCTAGATCAATTATGCACTACATGGATATGATCCCTAACACATAGTCCTAATCTAGGTTACTAAATGATTTTGTTATCCAATTTGATGAATTCTCTCCTCTCTATTGCTTGTTAAGGATTAGCAACCTTTAGAAATACCTTGAAGAGATTGTCAAATCATAAGGGTCATGTTATCCTAGGTTGACCCCCTTGATGGAATAGCTTTATGGTCACGATAAAGATTGACAAACAACATGCAAGCATGCAAATGATCTAGATTTTGATTCTAATGCAATCTTCTAATTATTTTAATGCTCCAATTGAAGTTCTCAACACAATGAATACCCCTTAGAATGTTAGGATTTAAGATGATGATCAAATAATAAATTAACATGCCCAAATAAATGTCTTTAAATATCAAGACATGACAAATCATTACATAGGAGACTTAATGGCTATGATAAATGGGTAGGAGATGGTTATTTGAGTTTTAAAATTATGATTTTCAAGTTAAATCTATGCCATATAGGCTTATTGTTTACTGTTGCATGTTATGGAAATGACTTGAGATAAATGATGTAGAATATGAGGATCACAATTGAATGTATGTTAATCAATGATTTGAATATGCATGCATAATTGTGGATGTGATAAGGATTAGATAAGTGTATGAGAATGTATGCACGCGAGAAAGAAAAAAATAAGATGCGAGAAAGAGCCAAACTGAAGACAAAAATATGCTCTAAACACTATATAATCATATCAAGACATCACCTCAATGCATATAAAAAATAAAATAAAATTGACATAAATATACAAATTTCACAATTACATATATATCTATTTTTTTTTAAGGTGAGGTGGACCACTTTAGCTAAATTTATGGGAAATACTCGGTACAAATGTTGTTCCATCCGTAGACATTTGAGGACCCATAATCTTCTTTATTTTTGTTTTCTTGTGTCACATTGTATATCAGCACCAAACTTAAAGTTTTTAGGACAGAATCCAGACGTAATTGTTTGTTGGGTATCTTTTGTAGTGGAGGTAGTTGATACACCTTGTCCACAGTTTAATATCATTATTAGTCCACGGTCCAGAATTTAGTATCAAAACTTTAGCTTGGACATGACGTGCTCAACACAGATGCAGTCCTCGCTATATAACAAGTCCTTCAATTCATGCCTTCAATGCGAGGCCATTTCTGTTGAGTAATGATGATGGGGGAGAAGCATTTAGCGACAGTTGCAGTGGCCGTAACGATAACAATGTTTTTCCTGCAAGCTGCCCAAGCAAATCTATTGAAGGAGAAAATAAGTCACTTGCAATTCTATTTCCATGACAGGATTTCGGGAAAAAGTGTGACTGCCGTTGAGGTGGCATCGGCTCCAATCACTAACACCTCGGCTACTGTCTTCGGAAGGGTATATGTGATGGACGATCCCTTGACGGAAGGACCTGAGCCCACCTCTAAACTAGTGGGCAGAGCTCAGGGTCTGTACGGCTCCGCCTGCCAAGAGGAAGTTCACCTGCTAATGGTGGTCACCTATGTTTTTAAAGGCGGAGAGTTCAACGGCAGTACACTCAGCATGGTGGGCAACAACGCCGTGTTTGCGAAGGTTAGAGAGATGGCAATTGTGGGAGGAAGCGGGAAATTCAGGCTGGCTCGAGGGTATGCTCTCGCCCAAACTCACACCTTCGACGTCAAATCTGGCAATGCAATCGTTCATTACAATGTCACCGTTCATCATCACTGATTATGCTCCAATATACCTAGTTTGCCCTATAATTTCCTCCCCGTGTTTATAATTTGAATGCCTGTTAGACGCTGAAACTTTAAATAAAGCTGCAGTTACAATGTAAGATCAGAGAGTATCCTATTACAATACATCAAAAACTTTAAAGAAGTTGTAAACCTTCTGCTGATAGATCCGACGTTGCTTATCCAATTCTTCTAGGACTTTCATCTTACAACTATTTTGTTTTTTTAATGCTCGGAGCTTTTCAAATTTGTCTAATAGGGAAAATGATCATTGGTTGTTATGCACTTAGATCTTTAGTTGAAAATATTAAAAGAACTGTTCGTGTATGTGTATGTGTATTATATTTTTTTAAGGTGTACAAAATAAAAGGTAATATGGTTATAATAGAGGATCATTTGTACAAAGTATAAGCTATTTTGAAAATAAAAAATATAATTAAGTACAGTGGAAAATGAAATCATAAAGATAAGAGCTTGAAAATATAAATAAACACAATTCTAATTATTAAATTTCTTTGTAAATGTCAAGATTGAACATATTGTAACGATTTAATTTTGAAAGGATATTGGATGCCACTAAATAGCATAGCAATATGATATTTTGATAATGCAATTTGATAGAATAATCTTGCATGAATTATTTGATATCTTAAACTGATTAATGGCATGAGTTATTGCTAGATTTTTTTAAATATTAGATGAACCATGAGGATATGATCAAACACCAAGAGTTAATTGAATTGGTTGTGGTGTCAACTAGAAGAGGTGAAGATGGTGACTTAATAGGTTGTGAAAATTTGTCATTTCAAGCTACTAGGAGGATAATAATAAATTTATTAATTCATTAAATGGATAATGAATAGAAAAAAAAAAATATTTAGAAGAACATTAGGTTCCAACATTGGAAAATTTGGACTATGTTTGTTTAGTGATTAATTAAAATTAAACATTGGAAATAATAGGATAACATATAGAGGGATGAGAGCATGATCACATGTTAGTGCTTCAAGAGGATCCCATTCTCATGAGGATCAAACAAAGCCTCACCACATTGAGATTTCTAGGAGAGAGAATTGAAGTTAGGACCATAGATACTCTAGAACTTACATAACATGTGTAATGGCATAAATTTTCACCTAGTGCAAATTCCCATTATGTTACCCTCATTTTAGCTTTACAAGTTTGATAATACAAAAACCCATTGTATTTTCCACACTTTGCACACATGTCCTTATTGTTTTGCATTGGTGAGGGAATTTTTGTGTCAGAAGCCTATGCATCGTGCAAATGTATGCAAATTGTGTTTCCATCCTAACAAGATTCCTGCGTTAGGGAATGGTGGAGAAATTATGTTTTGTACCACCTAGAGAATGCAACATCCTTCTTCAAACTTTGACAATATGGGAACAACCTTTTACCTCCAAATTAGCCATTTGAACTTCATTCTTTCATTCTATCAACTCATTCTCACTTCACACTTCACTTCTATTCACTCTCTTGCTCTCTCCACTTCACTTCTACATTGTTTTGCTGCTCCTATACCATTGTTATTGTAGGTTATCGAAGCTCTACTCCATTGGCGTGGTTGTCTTGCTCTTTGGTGCAGAGCACCTGGGATTTCATGATGTGAAGGGGATTTAGTATGTTAGAGTTCTTGTGTTAAGTCATGTTTTTTTGTGCAATAAGGTCTTTAAAGACCATTTGTGATGTTTTTAGGTCGGTTGGTGTTAGTTTGTTTAAAGTTGCAAAATGTTGCAATTTGTTGAAAATCAACTTTTCAAAATTGTTGTCAAAAAGTGCAAATGGGCTGTTTGTTAATCAATAATTCAAAAGTTAGTTTGTAACCATTGGAATAGGCTTGGAAATGCATAAAAAGCTTGATTTCATCATTGGAGGGGATTGATTGATGTTTTGGAGGTGTTGGAATCAAGAAGGCTCTATTTTTCCGTGTTTTCTCATTGAAATTTGCTGCTACAACACTTAGTATGGCCTTGTATGGCCTGTAGGAGATCTCTCATGCATTGGGATTGATAAAATAGTGAATCTTCTCTCATTTATAGTTGGTTTGAATCATTTTCATTAAGTTTGAAGGATTTTATTGTATTTTTACTGAAAAACTATCATAAAACCCCAGTTTTGAGGGTTTGATTGAGTAAAAATGGAGATTTGAGCCATTCCACTGGAGAAAAGGCTTGAGAACTAGTGGAATGGAAGTAATTAGGCTAGGTTTTGTGTTATAGATGTTTTCAGGAGCAGGATATGAGAATTTGGGAAAATGGGTTGATGCCCTAGTTGATTAAACTCTTATTTTTAGGCAAGAATGATGCATAGATGGTAGGGTTTGATAGAAAACTCTTGGGAAGTGTTTTGGAAGGGTTGGAATTGTTTAATTAGGGCATATTTGACATGTCTAAGGTTTTTTTTAAAGAGTGGAGGTTGGGAGTGTGTAAAACTAGTAGATGTCTACTTGCGCAAGCCTAATTAGGCCTATTGTAAAGCGTAACAACATAGATTTGAAGGCTGTGTTCCAAAGAAACCCTATGAGAATTTGAGTTATGTTATTGAAAGGGATAAAAATTATCTAGAACAGTGATTGGATTTTGGGTTTGAGACATGGTTTGCATATTAAGTGAGAAAAACCTTGTTAGTTGTGCTACAAGGAATAGTTGCAGATGGTGAAGGAAATCTTCTTGGTTGATGTTTTTAGATCATTGAATTGGAAAATTTGTTGAATTGAGATTGTTTAGACACCTTCTACCCTGCTTTGCATCAAATTGGTATTAGAGCATAAGTTTGATTTGAAGAAGAGAGAGAAAATGTGAAACAAGAAGGAAAGTGTGAAGCAAAAAGTGAACAAGATGCTTCCAAAAGGGAAAACCATTGCTAGAGAAGTGAATGAGTTGAAGGAAAAGCATGCTAGAGAGATGAGAGAGTTGAAAGAGAGGCTTTCTACTTTGGAAATAATTTAGAAGAGAGGTATGGTCATGGGTGATGAGAGTGACTCTGAAGAAGAAGAGGAGATTGAAGAAGAAGAGGAAGAGGAATTGGATCCTGATGATCAGAGGATGGCTAAGTTACTAAGAGTAGTCAAGGAAGATAAACCCAAGGTGAAGATTGATGTACCCAAGTATGGAGGTAATTTGAATGATGAAGAAATTATAGATTGGATTGCAACACTTGACAATTATTTTGAGTGTGAAGATGTATTTGAGGAACAAAGGGTGAAGATTACAAAAAAAAAGTTGAAGGGTCATGCACTATTGTGGTGGGATTATGAGCAATGTGAGAGGAGGAAGAGAGGTAAGTCAAAAATTGTTTCTTGGGAAAAAATGGTGGCTAATCTCAAGGGTAAGTTTTTACCATCTGATTATGTAATTCAAATGATAAAGAAACTTCAAGGGTTGAAACAAAAAGAAATGGATGTCAAAACCTATATTGAAGAATTTTATAAGTTGAGTATAAGGGCTAGTCACATGGAGGATGAGGTGGAAAAGGTGGCTAAATACCTTAGTGGGTTAAGATTCAACATCCAAGATGAATTAACTTTGGAAAATACAAGAATGACTAAGGAGTGCTATCAAATGGCAATTAGGGCTGAAGAAAAGGTAAAAAGAAGGCATGAAAAACAAACTAGGGGCAGAGGCAGTAATAATAGAGGAAGAGGGACATTTTCTACTCCAAGGCAGTCCTATGAGAGTTAAGAAGACACAAGCAAAACAAAAGAACAAGTTGTTCAATCAAAGAGGTGGATTTAGAGGTAGATTTGGAGGTCAAGGAAGAGGCTCACAAGGATTCACAGGAAGGTGTTATCAATGCAACAAATTTGGACACCAAGAATGGTAGTGTAATGAAGGTCAAGCTTCTAGTTCACATGGAGTTGAAAAAATGAATCAATTGGTGCAAATAGAGGATATTGAGAGTGTAAACTCTCCATCAAAACAAGCTGCTCCTAAAGTTGGAGAATCACTAATGGTAAGAAGAACTCTCCTCAAAGCATCAAAGGAGAAGGAGCTATCACAAAGAAGGACACTCTTCAAAACAACTTGTAAGTGCATGGGTAAGGTATGTAAAGTTGTGATTGATTCAGGAAGCACATATAACATGGTTTCTAATGAGATGGTTGAGAAACTTCATTTTCCTAGAATACCGCATGATACTCCTTATAAAGTTTCTTGGTTGAATGAGGGTTAGTATGTTTTGGTTAATGAGCAAGCTTGGGTGGAGTTCAATATAGGAGGGTATAAGGATATAATTCTATGTGATGCGTTGCCTATGGATGTGTGCCATTTTCTGCTAAGGAGGCCTTGGAAATTTGATAGGAATGCTTTGTATGATGGTAGCAAGAATACTTATGAGATAAACAAAGATGGAATCTCTTTTACTTTGACACCAATGATAAAAGATGATAAAGGACAAACTAAGGTAGCCAATGTGATGATGGTTGGTAGGAAAGAGTTTATAAAGGTAGAGGAAAAGGAGGAAAGGAGCCTTGTAGCCATTCCTAAACATGAAGATACTAAGACAACATACTTGAAGAAAGATTTGATTTTGGAGAGAAATGATATTGAGTTGGTGTCAAAATCTAATTTTTTGAAGGTCAAGGATGAATTGATCTTTGGGATTCAGGAAGGACTTAAGAAGTGTGTTGATATGAGGCTAGAAGAGGTGTTTTCTTCATTATTTTCGGACAAGGATAGTGGTCATTCTATTTCTGTCAAATCAGAGGTTAATGAACCTAAGAAAGCAACAGTTATAGGGGTAGGATATTAGCTAGAAGAGATGGAAAGGAAGGGTGACAAGATAAAAGATAAGCTATAAAGGTGGAAGAGTAAGTTCAAGCATGCATCTAAAGTGAAAGAGAAGGATGGAGGATATATATTTACAGATTCTAAAGCAGGTTCAATAATGTTTTCAAATGGGGAAAGAAACAAGGATCAATCACCAAACAGGTCACTAAAGTTGAAGCATAACTTAGATGCCAAGGAGTTCAACAAGAAAAAGGATGATGTACATTTTTAGTTTTTAGTCCACTGGAAGGGTTTACTAGATGGAAAAGCACTTGTAGGTCAAAAAATGATGGAATGAAGCTTGGATCTTATAATGTGGCAAGACTATCCTCAAGGGGACTTGAGTTCCTTTTGCCTACGGAGTATGGTGCAGAGCACTTGGGATTTCATGATGTAAAGGGAATTTAGTATGTTAGAGTTCTTGTGTTAAGTCATGTTTTGTGTGCAATAAGGTCTTTAAAGACCATTTGTGATGTATTTAGGTCAGTTGGTGTTAGTTTGTTGAAAGTTGCAAAATGTTACAATTTGTTGAAAAAAAACTTTTCAAAATTGTTGTCAAAAAGTGCGAATGGGGTGTTTGTTAATCAATAATTCAAAATTTAGTTTGTAACCATTGGAATGGGCTTGGAAATGCATAAAAATCCCAATTTCATCGTTGGAGGGGGTTGATTGATGTTTTGGAGGTGTTGGAATCAATAAAGCTTTATTTTTCTGCGTTTTCTCATTGAAATTTGCTGCTACAACACTTAGTACGGCCTTGTACAACCTGTATGAGATCTCTCATGCATTGGGATTGATAAAATAGTGAATCTTCTCTCATTTTTAGTTGGTTTGACTTGTTTTCATTAAGTTTGAAGGATTTTATTGATTTTTACTGAAAAACTATCATAAAACCCCAATTTTGAGGGTTTGATTGAGTAAAAATGGAGTTTTGAGCCATTCCATTGGTGAAAAGGCCTAAGAACCAATGGAATGGAAGTAATTAGAATAGGTTTTGTGTTAGATATGTTTGTAGGAGCAGGGTATGAGGATTTGGGCAAATGGGTCGATTCCCTAGTTGATTAAACTCTTGTTTTTAGGCAGGAATGATGCATAGATGGTAGGGGGTGGTCCCACAAAGCTGGTTTACAATTTCTTAGAGATTTATATTTTTGTTGAAATCACATATTTTTAGGAAATATAATGATTAAAGCCTTAAAAATTTCCATTTAAAGCATTCCAATTGAAGAGGGTTTGATCAAACTACCTTAGATCAAACCGCCTTGGATAGAACCCCGCTAGTTTTAAACCATACCTATAACGAAGTCTCCTTTACACCTATCAAAATGCTGATAAAAAACCACTTTTGATTTACCTTTTAGGGGGTCAAATTAATTCATTTAAAATTTATTTTTTGTAAGTATGTAGTCCTTATTGGGTATGTTCAGGATCATGATGGGCCAAAAAGTGGCAATATGATGGGTATGTGGCTAATGACTTTTTTACCCAAAATTGATGAAACGAAAAAGGTTTTAAATGAGATTATCAAATTTCCACCAATATAAATTATGCTTTACTTTGAATTTAATAAGTAATGATTATCAACTTTCCACCAATATAAATTATGCTTTACTTTGAATTTAATAAGTAATTATTATTAATTTTCTATTCAAATTACAACTAAAGTCCCGATTGATAGACTAATTGAAAAAGCATCTATAGCTTTCAAATGGTATCACATTTTTGAATCCAAAATATGTGTCACATTCTATGTTTTGCATAATATAGGATTAAAAAAGAAAAATTAAATTTCATGAAGTTTTGACCAAGTTAAGGTGGTCAGACATACAATTTTTTTATATTTTTAAAAGTTGTAATAAAAAATTCATAATTATTTATTTACTTGGAAAAAATACAAAAAATATGCATCACATTGGGACATGAGTCCTCTACTTATATCTAAAATCTTATAAAAAAATATTATCATTTTATTGTGGTTAGGGTGGTCAGACAGAAACCTACTTATTTTTTCCCTAAAATTTAAGTACTATTGCATTGAAATTTAAAATTTTCACCAAATAGATTTTTTTTTTAAACAAACCTAGTAGTCTAGAAACTACATTCAATTTTCTACAAATTATATTCTTACATATTTTTGAAATAATATAGATAACTTATTCAAATTGTTATGTCAAGTTACCTAACTCTGATTTTTCTGATTTTTTTGCCACTTAAGGGCCTATTTTTCCATGATGATCCTGCACATACCCTATTATAAGCTTCCAAAAAAGTATAATTTTAAATAAATTTCATTTTATTATTATATTTATTTTTTGTTTCTTGTGAATGTAATTTTTTCACCGAAAATCAAGCTCTTTGTTCTGCACATGTGGAACAATAGAAGATTATATTTTTTTTGAAAATATGAGTGCACCAGATATTGAATTCCTTGATCCAACAAAAATAATTGAATACATACAAAAAAATTTGTGTTATATAGTCTGCCTATGTCTTAATTGTAATTGGTTTGACTTCAAAACTTGATTAAGGAAAAAATATTCAGTAAAACACTATTTAACCAATTGGAAACACTATATATCGTAGTTACAAATCTAAATTCGAAAAAATTAGAATTTTATCCTATATGGAAAAAAAGTTATGTGTTATACGGTGAGCGTCACTCCTTAAAAATGGCGTTTACTAAAAAAAACTAGTTTTCAAAGGAGATGGAAAAATAAGTGCAATATGATTCCAAAAAATTTGAAAAAAATATATTTAGAATCTATAGGCAAAATGTCACAAATCACTAGTTTGCATCATCTTCAAATTACTCACGGTTTAGCTGCTATAGGTTCCCGAAAGTGAAGATTTAGTTAGAAAAAAATAGTTCAGTGTCAAGTTTGGCCAAAAATTGTAAACCAGTATTGTGCGATCACCCAGGGTTTGATAGAAAACTCTTGGGAAGTATTTTGGAAGGGTTGAAATTGTTGAAGCAGGGCATATTTGACATGTCTAAGGTGTTTTTTTGAAGAGTGGAGGTTGAGAGTGTGTAAAACTAGTAGATGCCTACTTGCACAAGTGTAATTAGGCATATGGTAAAGCGTAGCAACAACGATTTGAAGGTTGTATTCCAAAGAAACCCTATGAGAATTTGAGATATGTTATTGAAGCGGATAAAGGGTGTCTAGAACAATGATTGGATTATGGGTTTGGGACATGGTCTGCAAATTAAGTGAGAAAAACCTTGTTTGCTATGCTACAAGGAATAGTTACAAATGGTGAAGGAAATCTTCTTGGTTGATGTGTTTAGATCATTGAATTGGAAAAGTTGTTGAATTGAGATTTTTTAGACACCTTTTACCCTACTCTGCATCACTCTTTTCCTTCCTCTCTCGGCTTCTCAAGCATAAAGAAAGGAGAGTAATATCTGTCTATTTACTTATTTGTATTATCTTGTTTGTAGAGTAGCATCCAAATTAGCTTGTTGGAGAACTGGACCTTCAATAAGTTAGCATTCTTCTTCTTTCTTCCTTGTCATTTCATCATTAAAATATTTTATATTTAGAAGTTAAAACTTATTATTCTTGTCGCTTTCTACATTTTTGTGTGTTTTTGTCAAACTATCAAATCAGAACTCTCGAGTTGTTAGCAAACCCAACGTGTTTCACTCTATAGACTCAACCCTTTGTCTATATGAGATTCCAATGTGCATTTAAGAATCTAGTGTGGCATGGTAAATTTTGACTCATGCACTATTGTCCTCTAGCAAAGAGCCAATCAGTTTGCAATCTGAGACCTTTATGGTTTACTTAGTCATGTCCAAAATTTTTTGTCATAAACATATGGAAAACAAAATTCAGTTTTCCCTACCTTTTCAACTTATTAGGTAGTCTGTGGTAGTTAAGGGTAGTTTTCTCCTTTTAGGCTCTTTGGTGTCCTAGAGACTTGGGAGTAGTGAATACCCCTTCTCTACATTTTGGTGAACCTAATGTGAACTTTCTACTTTTATTTTCTTTGCATTGAGAACCATTTCCCTATGGTCTTGGGTGCGTTATAGATTTGTGAGCCATGAAGCTTTATGATCTTTACAACCCAATCTACAACCTTAAGATTTTTTTGTTAGGAGAAGTCTTCAACACATAAGGATGAAATCTAGGAAGGCCACCTTTGGTCAGAGTGGTCCCTCTTGTGAGGATTTGGTTTAAGGGATTTCTATAGGATTTTCTAGCCCCTTTGGAGAAGCTACTACTCATATTCCCACACCCCCTGCTTCTTCTACCGCCTCTTCTATGGAAGAAGATGTTGCTCTTGAGGTCCCTACGAAGTAACTTCTTTCCCTAGATAGAAGGCTTGGAGAGTTTGAGTGGTATTTGGAAAAAGATAAAAGTCTTGCTCAAGTAACTATGGTTGTTAATAGATTAAGAACCATGTTGGATAAGGATCAAAGAGGTGTAGAACTTCTCTAAGGTCTTGTGGACATTGTGGATACTCATGTCCCAACCTATAATCCTAACTTGGGTGTTACCTGAGATGTCAGGTCTGAGACCACTACACCACAGTTAGAAGTTTTGATTCCTGAGGCATGTAGGTATACATGGTTGAGATGGGTCCTTCAACTAACACCAACTCTGTACTTGAGTAGAATTGCACTTTTAAAGCAAACAAGGTACCTTTAGTATTCATTTCTTTCACCCCTAATGCAACTTTTGGTGGTAATACTGAAATCCCTACTAAACCTATTGTGAGAAGCTCTACCGGTTTGGGCACTGATGGCTCTGGTTCCTCTAGTCCTACCTCGTCCTTTGATCTTGTCTTGAATATTTTATTTTAAAACATGGGATGAGTGGAGAACCATTTGACGATCCTATCTAGCTCTTCTGCAACTCAACCTATGTTATAACCGTTCTTTCATCGCAGTCCTTTATCTATTGCCATCCTAAATTATTATGATCCTAATATGATATATTCCTAAGTATATATATGTATTCCTAAGAGTAAGCACTTGTGGAATGCTTAACCATAACATAAATAATAGTTAATACATTAATAATTCTTAATTAGGATGAATGGGAATGTCCCTACATAGTTTATCTTATAAATAGGGAAGATAACTCTCTCCCATATCATCATATCAATATTTATTAAATTTATATCATATTTTCTAATTATTGGAGGTAACCCCCTTGAAGTGGTATGCTACAATTCTATTATTTACAATTATTTCAAGAAATATCATTACAAGTGGTATCAGAGCTACAATTTGGGCCATCAATCTTGTTTCAACCATATCTTCCAAACTAGTACAAATTTTGATCTATTTTTTTTGGGTTTTTATATATTTCACAAGTAAGTTCTCAATTTTTTTTAGACTTGTAAAGTAATTTTTTGATTTAAGCTATTTTAATTTTATGTTTTTCCATTAATTTTCTCTATAAGCTGCAATTTTTGGAATTTATTTGAAATTTTTACACTTTGGAAAATCTTATAAAAATTAGCTAGGGTTAGTTCTTTGTAATTTACTATTGGAAATAAAATAAAGTATTTAAATTAGTGGTCAAATTTGGGTCAAATTTTTTGATAGTTTTCTCTATAGGTTGCAATTTTTTGAAAAATTTAAAAACTTAATATATTTGGAAAGCTTATCAAAAATTAGGTAGGGTTAGTTCTTTGAAATTTATTTTTAGACATAAAACATATTCCTTAATTTAGTGGTCTAAGTTTGGTCTAAACAAAAATGTCAAATTCTCTCTCTCCAAATATTTTCCTAACTTATAAAGCTTAAAATAAAATTAAATCCATGTCATCTTTAGGATTAGAGGATATTTATACACATACAAAATGTAAGGATCCATTTTATTTTACACCATCTAAAATTGAGGAAAGATTTTGTAAGGAAAGCTTAGGTGCAGAACAAACTCTCCTAACGTCAAAATCTCAGGGAAGAATGCAGAGGTGACTTTAAATTTTGCAATTATAGTTCAATTAAGATACTCATGAAAGAAATAACAGAAACAGAGAAATGAACGTACACAATTTGGACACAAGATTTACTTGGGAAAACCATTATGGGAGAAAAAACCACCACACCAAGAAAAGCCTCTTTGTATTACAGTAAAGAAAATTACATATAGAGTTCAAACTTAACTTTCTGATGTCAATTTACAACAACAACATTTCCTTGATCAACTTTATACAAAACATCCTAGTTACAACGCTCTCTGAATTGAATTCATACACACTGATCACACATCAAACTGTACACAGTCATCCGCCATTGCCCAACATAGCTATTTTCCTCACAGTCTGTTCATCTCCCTCATAGGAATGGTCACAATAGTCCAACTGCTAGCGCTTCACATTTCGCTTCTCTGATTGGTCAAAAAAAACCACGTAGGATAGACATTCGATCAAGGTGTTCAAACAGTATCGCATGTCGGTGAGACACTAGGCCGTGTCTCCTTGATGCCACAATGCCTAACTGTCGTTATCAGCCAAAGTCACCACCATTGGCAAGAGTCATATCAAGTTCAAACCTATCACCCAGATTCACTTTATCGCTAAGACATCACATCGATATCCACTGGAGAACCATTGGCCAGAGCATCGCTATTGGCGAGAGGTCATATCAAACACAAATCCATCTTGTGCAGATCTATCGGCAAGAGTTCCGCTATAGCCAAGAGTCTTATAGAACCTTATGTCATACCGATGTTCATACCCGTCGGCGAGAGGAAAACCATCGACAAGAGTTCTTACCGAAAGCACCTATCTATCGACGAGACCAACAGTCATCGACAAGAGATCACACCGAAGACATCACATGGAGTTCCATCGGCAATTCACAAACAAATCCGTCGGTGAGACTAGAACTCTCGGCAAGAGTTCATACCGACTGCAAACCTTTCGGCGAGACGACAACCATCGCTTAGACTCTTATCGAGCCTTTATGTCACCCTGATGACTTTGAGTGTATAAGTGTCAGCAAGACATATTTTGTCAGAATGAATCACTCTGATAGTTCATGCCTCTCCTCGATGCCACTCATCACCTAGAGTCTCCTTGATATCCAATAGGAACCAACCTATCGATAAGAGGTCTGTTCGGGAAAAAAGAGTTAGAACTTTCACATCAATCGAAATGTCTTTCCGATGTCTCCCGTCGGCAAGACAAAAAAAAAGTCTCGGTGATCTGAGCACTTCAAATGTTTAGAACACAACTGCTAGTCGGTAAGATTGCTAGAGAGTCTCACCGACTTTTCCCTTTCAGGAGTTTACATGCCAGTAAGTTTGAGGCACATTTTCCAACAGATTTCACCAAGGATATGAAACAACAATAAATTTCATTAAAGATAAATTATTTGACCCATTTACAAAATTTTTAAATGAGGGTTTAGATGGGTTTTCAAAGAAATTATTTATCAAAAATAAAATCTCAAAGGAACAACCAAATTGAACACAACCCTAATAAACCAAATCAAGGGATACGAGAACCTTTCCAAGATCAAAATTTATACCTACCAACAATAAACATTCATAAATTTAATGGTAGAAATTGTAGTTGCTAAATCTGCATTTACCTCAAATATCATAAAAACATTAGAGTTATTAGCAAATGAAGTAAAACCAAACTAAACAACTCCTATGAAATACTGAATCACTCTTCATAATGCAATCAAAACAACAAAATATCAAATGAACTAAGTGAAAGTATAAGGAAGCAAGAATCAAACTCTATCTCATATTGGATTGGTGCTTCTATGGAAAGAAGCCCTTTCCCAATCCTTGCTTAAGCTCCATGATGAAAATGCTATGAAGAATGATATGGAATGCTAAGATGATATGGATTCAAATAACAATGGTGCATTTGTGCTTGAGATTGTGGAGGATTAAACCAATGGAGTTGATCCTTATTTATAGAGTAGAATGATATAAGAATGCCAAACATGGAGGATGTGGGACTAAAAGCAAGCCAATGAAAAGAGGCCACTTGTAAACTTGTGATAGGATGAGGAATGAGCACATTTTGGCCAATGTGCCCAAGAGAGGGAGATTTCAAATTTGAATTTGAGAGTAAATGCTGAGTTTGACCTTTGTAAAGGGACATGTAAGAGCTCATAAATACTTTGTTGGATGTACATGTCAACTTGTTTTTGAATTCAAATTTGAGGGAATATTTCTCAAAGATGCCATGTTGATGGAAAATGATGAATTTATAAATGAATAAATTGATAATTTATTAGTGCAAGTGGGAAAATCTAGAGGATGTGATGGGTGATTAGATTAGGTTAATCATGATTAGATTAGCATAGGAAAGAAGCCCTTTCCCAATCCTTGTTTAAGCTCCATGATGAAAATGCTATGAAGAATGATATGGAATGCTAAGATGATATGGATTCAAATGACAATGGTGCATTTGTGCTTGAGATTATGGAGGATTAAACCAATGGAGTTGATCCTTATTTATAGAATATAATGATATAAGAATGCCAAACATGGAGGATGTGGGACTAAAAACAAGCCAATGAAAAGAGGCCACTTGTCAACTTGTGATAGGATGAGGAATGAGGAATGTGCCCAAGAGAGGGAGATTTCAAATTTGAATTTGAGAGTAAATGCTGAGTTTGACCTTTGCAAAGGGACATGTAAGAGCCATGTAAGAGCTCATAAATGCTTTGTTGGATGTACATGTCAACTTGTTTTTGAATTCAAATTTGAGGGAATATTTCTCAAAGATGCCATGTTGATGGAAAATGATGAATTTATAAATGAATAAATTGATTTATTGGTGCAAGTGGGAAAAGCTAGAGGATGTGATGGGTGATTAGATTAGGTTAATCATGATTAGATTAGCTTAGGTGATGATTAGATGATTTTAACCCATTTGACTTGAATATTTGGATTTATTTAAATCAAAAGGGGATGGAATATGCATTTTGAGATTTTAATTAAATAAAGTTTGGTTTATTTAATTAAAAGGTTGATGTTTGATTTATTTAATTTAAATGAATAACCTTAGGAATGAAATTAATGAGTTTAATTTACCTGATGAATGGATGAAGGTGAACTAAGTTTAATTGATAAATGGACCTAATTAGATGCATGATGTTAATTTTGCATGTCTACATTTTGCCCCTCTTTTAAATAATGTACTTGCTGCATTGGTTCAAAGAATAAACTTGCCGTGATCCAAATTAATTTTTTTTTTGATTTTTTTGGATGCCCTAGCGGAAAGAAGTACACTGGTATATTTCCCCCTCGAGAGATCGAGCTAAAAGATTCGATTTGAGGGTTGATCTCGCGATAAAGAGGTTCAAAATGGATGGTTATGGATGATGATGCAAATGAGATGATTTTAAGATGCTTATAATAACAAATCTATATTATCTTAAACAACTTAAATGAAGATATGATGTGATATGCTGTGATTATGAAAATGTATGATTTATGCAAATATATGACATGCTTAGACTAAAAGATCTATATTATGATGATGATTATGTATGTGAGATGATATGCATAATATTGATGGTTTGTGGATGCAAGATGGATGCACTAGTGGTGATGATTAACTATTCATGACGTGATGTTAGTGCGGAAAAGAAGACATGTTAAATGATGACAAGAGGATCCAACAAGCCAACTTTATGAGAGATGATGATGAGAAATGGTGATAAAAAATGGATGATTTGCTTATCAAGGATTGGGATTTTAAAAGGGTCACTTACCTTATGTTTGATAACATGCATAAGCACGATGCATCAAGGTATAAAGGACTAGGATGGCGTTGTACTTAGTGTGATGGAATTTGACTTGACAGATAGATCTAGGAGTATTCTTGTTCACACCTAACATACAAAAACCTCGCTAGGATGCACTTTAAAAGTTTCAAACATCTCAGAACAAAACATGGAAAGGTATAACCAATCGATTCAATAGTCAACAAGCTGTCCAAAACATCCTCTATACATATCTAACAAAGAAAGTATTCACCAAGTTATTTTACAAGAACGTCCAACAAGCATAGTAGACAAATGGATAATGATCGTTGCCCCATTCCTATCTCTCTAAATCCTTCGTTCGGATATCATCGAGAGGTCCTTGGATTGAGCGCAATAAGATAAGTCAAAAGATACAGATAAAGAAAACAAACAAGTTGATGTTCTTCAATACCCCTAACCAAAAGGGAATGTGTTTTCAAGGATAGGAACCAAAACTATTGCCAAAAGATAATGCCCATTGTAGGAAGGATGCATCCTAGGACATGTTAGTGGATGGCGGCATGTCATTTCATTTATCCAAAGCGCTCTTTCTGATAAATAATGCCCCTTGTAGGAAGGATACATCCTAGGACATGATGTTATCAAATGATTGATATGGGACTGATTGGATGATGGATTATCGACACAAAGAATTGACCAACTTGCTTACATACTGACTTAAACCTGAGACTTGACGTTTTTGAGTTTTACTTTTAAGCTGCTAGACTTGTTTCTAACTGTTTCACCAAAGGTTGAGGATGACGATCAATTTATTATGGATGGTGTTATTGCGGGTGCAAGCGAGATGAGATGGATGGGTTTTTTCAAATATTTGGATGTTTTTGATGTTTTTCAATGTTTTGGGGCTATTTTTGATATTTTTTGAGATTTTCAAATGTTTTGATTTTTTGAATTTCTAATGTTTTGGGATTTTATGAGATTTTGACCAAGAGACTAACCTAAAGACCTATCCTAGGGACCTCGGAGGATGATCAATAGATTAACCTTGCCTACGTTATACACACAAAGACCACATAGTTCGACTAACGACTTGACCGATTTACAGATGAAGATATACATGATGAACTGTCAGCTTATTATGACAGACTCCTAAAGGACTGACCTAAGTGTCTCGGGGGATGATCAAAGATCAACCTTGTCTACGTTCAAGCTTAGAGACTGGATTTTTGACCTGTTTTGGGATTTTGATAATTTTTTGAATGTTTTTGGATTTTCTGATTTTCTGATGTTTTTTGGATTTTTGATTTTTTGATGTTTTGGATTTTTGGATTTTCTAATGTTTTTAGATTTTTGATGTTTTTGGATTTTTCTGATTTTGAGGACTTTAAGATCATACGAATCCAATCCGATAAGAACATGCCTTCAGCATGATACAATAGACTACTCGGATAAAGGCAGGAAAGACTAACCTTGACGATGGGTCAAGTAGTACTAGGAGGGATCATGATATGAAAATAGGACCAAGCCATGTGCGGATGCAAGTGGATGAGTGATGGATGGAATACGGATATGATGGATGATGGAAGTGAAATGGATGGATGATGCGAGACAAGCGTAAAGATCACCAGTGGATGGAAAGTGCTTATTTCACATAAGGTGCCATTTGCTAGGTTTTCACCAAGGTACTTGTCCAAAAGTGCCACCAAAGTGGTTTTCACTAGAGGGATGATTTTTCTCTTTACTATTTTTTGATCCATGTATGTGTAGGATCATGATGGGCCAAAAAGTGGCAATATGATAGGGTATGTGGTTGATGAATTTTTTTTACCCAAAATTGATGAAATGAAAAGGGTTTTTAAAGGAGATTATCAAATTTCCAGCGATATAAATTAT
Source organism: Sequoia sempervirens (assembly GCA_007258455.2). Lineage (NCBI taxonomy): Eukaryota > Viridiplantae > Streptophyta > Pinopsida > Cupressales > Cupressaceae > Sequoia > Sequoia sempervirens. Next base: position 399,091,575 of record VDFB02270651.1, on the reverse strand, counting down.
GTTTTACTTTGAATTTAATAAGTAATTATTATTCATTTTCTATTCAAATTATGACTAAAGTCTTGATTGATAGGCTGATTGAAAAACATCTATAGCTTTCAAACGGTATCACATTTTTGAATCAAAACATGTATGCATTCTATGCTTTGCATACTATAGGATTAAAAAAGAAAAATTGAATTTCATGAAGTTTTGACCAAGTTAAGGTGGTCAGGAACATACGAGTTTTTATATTTTTGAAAAAAGTTGTAATAAAAAATCATAATTAATTATTTACATGGAAAAAAATTACAAAAAATATGCATCACATTGGAGCATGAGTCCTCTACTTATATCTAAAATCTTATAATTTTTTTTTATAATTTTACTGTGGTTAGGGTGGTCAGACAGACACCTACTTATTTTTTCCTAAAATTTAAGTACCACTACATTGAAATTTCAAATTTTCACCAAATAGATTTTTTTGTTTTTAAACAAACCTAGTAGTTTAGAAACTACATTCAATTTTCTACAAAATCTATTATTACATATTTTTGAAATAATATAAATAACTTATTCAAATTTTAACGTCAAGTATCCTAACTCTGATTTTTCTAATTTTTTTGCCACTTAAGGGCCTTTTATTTCCATGATGATCCTGCACATACCCATCGTTTTTCTGATTTTTTTGGATTTTTTGATTTTTTTGTTGTCACCAAGACACATGTTTGCTAGGTTTTTGCTGAAGTAACCATTTTTTCAGGACCTTTTCTAATTTTTTGGATTTTTTGGTTCTATACCTTGAAAGATTTAGGCATAAAACTTTTTGAGATGAGAGCTATTCATGGGATCTTGCAGAGGTTTCCCTTTGGGTGTTGATAGCTGATATGCCCCTGATTTGTAACTTGTTGTTATGACGAATGGTCCTAACCAATTGGGTTCAAACTTGCCTTTGCTACTTGGGTTTGGGACATTCTTTTGATTTTCTTTTAAGACCAGTTCTCCGACTTGGAACGTCCTGCTTCTAATTTTCTTATTGTAACTTCTTTTTAGTCTATTATGATAGACTTGTAAATGACTCAAAGCATCTATCCGTCGCTCATCCAGTAGCTCCAGCTCATTCAATCTTGACACTCGGTAGTCTTCATCAGTGATGAGGTTTTGCAGTGATATCCTGAGGGATGGGAGCTCGATCTCTATGGGGAGTACTGCTTCTGATCCGTAGACTAGGGAGAAGGGGGTGGCACCTGTGGGTGTGTGGATACTAGTTTGATAGGCCCAGAGGGCTGGATTAAGCTACAAATGCTAGTCACAACCTGCATCATTGACTATTTTCTTGAGGATTTTCAAAATGGTTTTGTTTGTAGCTTCTGCTTGGCCATTGCCTTGGGGATAGTATGGGGCGGAGAAGCGATGTTGGATTTTGAATTTTTCGCATAAGTCAGACATCCTGATCCTTGAATGGTGTCCCATTATCTGAGATAATGGCTTGTGAAACACCATAGCGACATATGAGATAGTTCAAAATGAACTTTGAGATCTACTTCCTAGTTATGTACGTCATGGGTATGGCCTCCACCCACTTAGTAAAGTACTCTATTGTGGTTATGATGAATTTGTGGCCATTAGATGAGGTGGGTGTGATTTTTCCAATGAGATCAAGTCCCCACTGCGAAAAGGGCCACAGTGTGATGATAGGATGAAGCTCTTGAGCTGGAGCATGGATGAGGTCCCCATGCTGCTGACATTGTAGACACTTTTTGACATAATCATGTGCTTCTCGTTCCATTGTGGGCCAATAATACCCCATCTCAACAATTTCTTAGCTATGGTCATTCCACTCAAGTGTGAACCACATATACCGTTGTGTACTTCAGTTAGAGTGGTCAATGCCTCCTCAACATTTAAGCAGCATAGTAGGGTTCCTTCTATGCTCCTACGATATGGGGTATCTCCTAGGATGAAAAATATGGATTCATTTTTGACAAAGTTTCATTTTAGATTTGATGGTAGATTGGCAGGTATGACTCCTATTCAAAGGTATGTATAAATGTCATGGTACCAAGGATCATTGGGACCAACGATTTCGCACATGAATTATGATTCTGGTACCTCGAATGTGGGTATGAGAAGCTGCTCTATCAGGTATTCATATTTTGGAACATTGTTGGGGATGTCTAGTAGGGACCCAATTGTTGCCATGGCATCTGCTGCTCTGTTGTTGCCTCTAGGTATCTGCTCAAATGTAATTTCGATGAAGGATTATTTGAGTCTTCACCAATTTCTTATATAGAGTGAGCTTGTTGTCCTTGGTCTGGTATTCATCGTTCACTTGATTTATGATCAATTGGGAGTTTTCGTATACTTTGAGAGCTATGATGTTCCACTGCACTGTTATTCTGAGACCTATGGTTAAAGCCTCGTATTTTGCAATGTTATTGGTGCAGGGAAATGCCAGTTTGTAGGACCTTGGTATGCAATCCCCTTGTGGTGTGATAAAGAAAACACCAGCTCCTGATCCTTGTTGTGTGTATGAGCCATCAAAGTATAGTTTCCAGTGGTTAGCTACGTTAAGATTAAAAATGGATTCATTTGGAAACTCTGAGACAAGAGGGTCTCAGAATAGATTAGTGCTTCTGCCAGTTGGTCTACGATGACTTGGCTCTTGATTTCTTTCCTCTCCACATATTCGATTTCATATTCTGATAATATCATCACCCATTTTTCCATTCTTCCTGTGAGCATTGCTTTTGATAGTAGATACTTGAGAGGATCAATTTTGGTGATGAGTTTTATTTTATGTGCCAACATGTAATGTCTGAATTTTTGTGATGCAAACACTACTGCAAGGCATGCTTTCTCGATGAATGAATAGTTTATCTCATGCCCAACCATTGTCCTACTGATGTAATACATGGCCCTTTCTGTTCCATTTTCGTCATGTTGAGCTAGAAGAGCTCCAAGGGCTGCTACTGTTGCTGACACGTATAGAATCAATGGTTTTTTTGGGATTGGTGGCATTAAGACTGGCAGTGTCAGTAGGTATTCCTTGATCTTGTTGAATTCCTCTTCACACTTGCTATCCCATTTTTACGCTACTCCCTTGTGGAGTAGGTGAGAATATGGGTTCTATTTGTCCGCCAATTGTGCTATGAATCTTCAAATGGATTGTAGTCTACCTTGGAGACCTCTCAATTGTTTTAATGTTTTTGGTGCCTCCATCTCGAGGATTGTTTTTACTTTTGCTGGATCCACCTCGATGCCTCTCATGGACACTATATATCCTAGAAATTTTCCTGATTGTACGTTGAAGACACACTTCTTTAGGTTTAGTCTGACCTTGTACTCCTCTAGCCTGTCAAAGATGGCACTAAGGGTTGCTATGTGATCTTTTCTCTTTCTTGACTTGGCTAGAATGTCATCAACATAGTCTTCAACTGTCTTATGGATCATGTCATGGAATATCAATGTCATGGCTCTTTGATATGTTTCCCCTGCATTCTTTAAGCCAAATGGCATCATGTTCTAGCAGTAGGTCCCCCATGGACAAGTAAAAGTTGTTTTATGTTGGTCCACTTTAGCTATCATGATCTGATTGTACCATGAGAATCCATCCATTAGTGACAACATTTCATGTCCCACTGTGATGTCTACTATCATATCGATGTTGGGAAGCAGGAAGTCATCTTTTGGACATGCCTTGTTCAAATATCTGAAGTCTGTGCAGATTCTGATATTTCCATTAGGTTTTGAAATAGGTACCAAGTTTGATACCCATTCTGGATAATCTATTGGTCGGATAAATCCTGCATCTAATAGCTTTTTAAACTCCATTTTGACTAGTAGGGTGATTTGAGGGTGCATTTTTTTAAGCTTTTTTCTAATAGGCTTTGCTTCTGGATACACTGCTAAGTGGTGAACGACGGTCTTTGGATCAAGTCCTAGCATGTCAGCATAACTCCATGAGAAGTTTATTTGTCTTTCGCTTAAGAAGGCTGCTAGGAGCTCTTGCTCTTCTGATAATAGTGATTCTGCATAGAATATGATATGCGAGGTCTCCTCTATTTCTAGGTTGACATGATTGCATTTTTCTGCCAAGACTGTTGACTTTTCCTGATGAATAGCTCTTAAAGGAAGATTGAATCCCCCATCCTCGGGTGCCTCAGAGAGGTTTTCATCATTGGATGCATCCTTTCTTTTTACTTTTTTCTTGTTAGAGAGTGCCATAGTGTGGTTTTCACTCAAGGACTTGGATATTATTCTTAATTTCTCACTTTTGCAACTCAAGGATTCAATCATTTCCCCATAATAGGAATGTGTGTCCAACTCCATTATAAACCCTAATTTATGGTCCCCATCTTGAATGTTATTCTGAAATCCCATGAATTCTAAGAGCGCCTCATTGTTTTTGAAAGTATCGAGAACTGGTGGTCCTCGTTGGTCATAGTTGATGAGTTGGGGATATACTAGGCAAATCTCATGATTTTGTTGGTTCTGTTCAAAGGATAGGGTACTAATCAAGCAAAGAGTGGCATCCTCAAATAGCCTAGGTAGATTGGTCATGGTATCCTTGTCATCGCTACTACTATAAATGTCGGTTATAAAGTTATGTATGTCTCTACCTATGGATATTGGTAAGCGTACTTCTGTTGTAGTTGGCTGAGGAGGAATATTAACCATTCTAACTGGAGGACTTCGGCCATGTATGGTTATAATCGGAGGGGTACATCCATGGCCAAGATTTGATATCGGTTGCATCTCTGGCATGCTAGGTACTATAAGCCCATTGTCATTTTGTTCCAGTCTTTGGTTTCTGTCATAGCCCATTGCGAGCATCATTTGTAGACCCTTGCTTCTGTCATCCATTGGTAAATCTGGTATTGGTCTTTCATCTTGATAGAGCATATGAGATGGATCTACCTCAATAACTTCCCGTCCAAGATCTCCCCAACTTGTGAAGGTGGGATAGTTTTTAGGAGGCGTTTGAGATGTGGAAGCCTCATTTATTTGTGGGCATCCCCTTGATCTAGGAGATTGCGGTAATTCTCCTACCACAAAATCATTATTAGGAAGCTTATCATTTCCATAGCTATTATCCTGGATGATAATTTTGATGTCAGAGATGGTGGGAATGGTGGGAGTGGCGGGTGTCTCTGTCACAAAAGTGGATGCGAGAGTGGCAAGATTGATGTATGGTGTGGATGGGCCCTCATCATTTTTTGGTACTTGGGGGATTTTTTAATACTTTGCTTCAAGATTTTTGCAATAGGAGAACGGTTCAGGATCTCCATGGATGGTAACTTCTTGTCCGTTATGTGTAAATTTCACACATTGGTGGAAAGCTGATGCTACTGCTTTCATCGCATGAATCCAAGGGCGTCTTAGGAGGATGTTATATGGAAAGTCAAGGTCCAAGACCTAACAAGTGGTTTCCATGATGGCAGGTCCTACTTGAATAGGGAGTTTGATTGTGCCCTGAGACACTCTTTCTTGATCATCATATGCTCTTATCGTGATACCCTTCCCTTTGTCGATGGAATCCTCTGATATTTTCAATTGCTTGATGAGGTTGAGAGAACAAATGTTCAAGTCCAAACCTCCATTCACCAAGACCCTTTTGATTTTTCTCTTATAAACTATGGCTTCCAAGTGAAGTGCATGGTTGTGAGATGGTTGAGTGGGGAAATCCTGGTTAGAGAATGTAAGAAGATTAGGCGTAATGATATTTCCAACCATAGATTGGAATTTCTTCACATCAAGGTCTGCAGGGACAGTGGATGAGGCCAACACTTCTTCAAGGATTTTCCTATGGGTAGATGAGATTTTTAACAACTCCATGATGGAGATTTGTGCTGGCATTCTGTTAAATTGATCTAGGAAATTGTAGCCATTAGGAACAGAACTAGATGTAGGGACTTTGTTTGGCTGGGATGATCCTGTGATGGTTTTTTCCTGCCTCTTGTGTTGACTCCATAATCTTCGGCATAGGTTCCCTTGATAGTAATGACCATGCAGTTTTCATCTAGGGAGGCAACGACTATTTGATACACATGATTTACGTTTGAGTGGGTGCATTTCCCTTTGTATTTGTTATTGTATTTCCTTTGTTGCCATGATTCAACATCGGATTCGTGTATATCTTAAGATCTTGATTTCTTGTAGGTTGTTCCATGTTTATGATTCTTTAATCGATGAGATCTTGGATGATGTTTTTCAATCTCATGCAACTATTCGTGGTATGGCCTTTGATTTTATGGAACTCGCAAAGTTGATTCTCATTATACCAAGGAGGTTTCACATCCGGTTCTTGGTAATTCTCAAATGTAGGAGCTTTGATGAGTTTTTCGTCTATCAAATTTTTCATTATGTCCTTAAGTGGTTCCCCCAAAGTGGTGTATTTTCACTTGGGATAACTCTTGCGTTGGGGTGGTCCTCTTTGCTCATTGATATTATTGATTGTTGGATTATTTTTTGGTTTGATGTGTGTTTTGGTGTTGGATTTGGATTTGCAGTGTGGGTATGTTTTGGCGAGGAGTACTAATGACCACCTTGGCATCAACGACACCATCATTAGTAATGTTTTTGTTCCTTGCTCATGTGCGAGGTTTATCGTTGTAATTAGATGGTGGGTGGTTGTTTTGTTGTTCAGGGTATGATGTTGATCCCGTAGGTTGAGTCATAAGGGCTCGTTCGATGCTGAGCACCTTGGGGATCAATTGACCATATGTGGTTATCCCTTGAACCTTGAGGTGGAATGCCAAGAGGCTGTCAAGGTTGGCAATGATGGTGAAAAATTGTTCTTCTGGCATGATCCATTTGCTCTGATTGGCCTTGGATCACCATCGTTGTAGGAATGAAGTGAAAGATTCACCCTTTCCTTGTTTCAGAGTTGAGAGTTCTTCTAGACTAACATCCATTGCAATGTTGCATGCGTAGTTTTTTATGAATGCATCTATAATTTATTGAAATGTTCTAATGCCTTAAGGTAAGCGAGAGAACCATTCCATAGCGTGGCCTACCAAACTCCTAGGAAATAGTCGCATCAGATAAGTATTGTCATATGTGACTTCCATGCAATGAACCTGGAATTCCCTGATGTGATCTTTAGGGTTTCCCGTCCCTCGATATTTGTCAAATTTGGGGATCTCAAATCCCTTGGGGAATGGTTTCACTACTAGGCTCCTATCAAATGGATACAGACACAAGTTGCTTGGTTTCTTTGTTGTTCGCCCTGATTAAAGATCGAGCACTTGTTGTGAGAGCAACCTGATTTGTGTCGTCACATCGTTTTGTAGATCAGGGGCTGGGATGAAGGTGTTTTGAGGTGTTTCGATTGTGGGTTGGATGGGTGGGTTGGTTGGTGTGTTGTTTGATGCTATCTATATGTTATGCCATGATAGGTAGGCTTGCACCTGATTTTGTATGAACAACGCTTGTTGTTGATCTTGTTGTTGGTGCGCTAAGATTTGTGCTTGTTGTTGTTCCAACAATGCTTGTTGTTGTGCTTGTTACTATTCCAACAATGCTTGTTGTTGGGTTGCTAATTCGGCTGCTTCTTACTGCTCTTGATATTGCTTAATTGCTTGTTGATATGCTTACAATTGCACTGCTTGTCTTTGTGCAAGAAGTTGTGCATGTGCATGTGCTTGTTGTGCTTGATATTGGGCATTTTCCTGAGCTTGAGCTCGTGCTTGCATTGCTTGTGCTTGGGATTGTGCTTGTGCCACTTGTTGTTGTAATAGAATTTGTGCTTGAGCATCCTTTTGTGCTTGCAATGCAGCTTGGGTTGCTTGAGCGGCTTGCGTAGCTTGAGCAACTTGTTGTTGCAATAACGCTTGGGTTTGTGCTGCTTGTTGTGCTTGTAATGCAGCTTGGGCAACTTGAGCAGCTAGTTGTACAGATTTTTGTTTTTGTACTTGTTGGTATCCCCTTTGAAAAGCAGCTTGTAATGCCACATTATATTGGCTTGATGTGGTGGAAGTTGGTGGTGGTGGGGGTGGTGGTGGATTCAGAATGGCGTTTGATAATGTCGTGTTCGTGTTTTGAGTGATGGATGGTGGTATTGATGTGGTGTTTTGAGTGATAAGTAGTGCCATTGATGTGATTGGTCCTTGAGAGACCATCCTTTGCGATGTTAGGGGGGTGTTTGATGATGTTGCAATTGATTGTGCATTTGTCGTCTGCTGTTGTGATATCGATGACAAGTTTTGAGCATTTGGCATAATGCTTTGATTGATGCTTGGGATGTTCATTTGATTTATACTTGATAGAGGGGGAAGCCCTAAACCAAGGGGTGATGTGGATGATGATGGTAATGGTGGGAGAGGTGGAAATGTGAGGGGAGTGAGTTCTTGTGAAAATTTTGTGGTGTCAAAGATGCCCCCTGATCTGAACATGTCTCCCTCCCCTTGCAAATTTGTGAGGAGAGAAGTTTGGGGTGTTGCGTAAAAAAATGATGATGATGGATCATGATGGAAAGTGAGAGGAACATTCTTATGTAATGGGTTTTCGGGTATGTTTTGTTCCAAGGTGGTATTTGCATCCAAGCTTTGATTATTAACAAGGGGGTGTGTTTGAATAGCATTAAGAAATGCATTTCCCTTATTAACATTGGGTTGGGTTGGAGCAAAAGATGTCGTGATTTGCGGAATGTTTTGGGTGATACTTTGGGATGGGGGTGTAGATGAGATGGGGATGGTGGATGAGATTGGAGGAAATGATGTCTCCACTATGGTGCTCATGTCAAAATTCGAAGGTAACTTGGCCTCTTGTTTTGCTAGCTCAAGCATGTATAACGAAGGGTTAAGTCTCATCATGATGTTGATGATTTTATGGTTCTCCGGATTTTGGAGCATTTCAGTTATTTCTTCATGAGACATTCCAAAGGTAAGATCCTCTCCTTGGTTTTCCCCTTGTGGATTTTGTGATGATGTAGGAAGGTTAACTGTGAGAGTTCCAGACCCAATGGGATTCATTTTAGGAGTGGTTTGACTTAAATCACTTGAAGCGGGTGTTTCTTTGTTGGCTTCCATGATCTTCTTGTATTGAGATCTAGTTTGAACCATAAAACAAGGATCAATTTTTAAGAATGGGAGATGAATCTCTTGATCTTTACTTTATGCCCAAAGTAGAAAATTTTAGGATGTCTTGAGGATCGAAGGTGATATGATGATGATGCAAAAGATGGATGATGTGGATGTTATGATCTCTTGGTAAATCTTAAAGGAGATACTAGGCTTTTGGGACTTTCAGATATGTTTCAGATTTTGATTTTGATTTGAATTTGGATTTTGGATTTGTCCTTGATTTTGATTTTGATTGCTTTTTTTTTTTTGAACAAAAGGACCTTAAGATGTTGGATGATTATCTAAGGTATAAATTTGTTCAAAGGATGATAATTTTGAATATGTGTGGGGAGAAGGATGCATCTACCCACACCTATTCCAACAAGATGATAGTTTCACTAAGCATATGAAGAAGGATTCATCTACATATACTAAGCTAAACAAGATGATTTTGATAACTTTGACTAAGCATATGCAAAAGGATGCATCTACACATACCTAGCCAAAGGTGATTTTGATAAAGTTTTCAAGGATTTAGTCTCAATGATTTTGATGATTTTGATTTTTCCAAAAAGCCTAGTAGTAAGGATGATTTCAAGATTTTCCAAAAGGTGATTGTGAGATGCTGTTTGTTTTGACATTTGAAGGATGGGTGAAAAAGATTTTGATTTGATTTGATCCTAAGATGAACCTAAAAAAGAAACTTTTTTTTCCCAGACCTCGGTATTGAAGAGCATACAATGCTTCTATAGACCTTTGTAACCAAGAAATGATTCCATTTGAACATACATTTTTGGATTTTGAACCAATGACTTTTTCTTTGGGATTTGGACCTTTTGAGAATCATGAAGCTTCAACACACATGAAATTTCATTTTTCTTAGCTTTGCTTAATGGCTTTATTTTACCAAAAACACTTTCTTTGATTAAGTTTTCAAACTAAAATGTCCAATGTCTAAATTTCTTCAAACCCCACAAGATTGTTATGTGGAAATTCGATGAACTCAAGGAAAAGGTTTTCCTATTGTTTACTTTAGTAGACAAATCGAGATGTAATCCAATGTTTAGAAACCTCTAAGTATGTGAATCCCAAGGGAAAGCAATAACATATGGATTGAGTCAATTGTATTTGTCTCCAAAAGGGTTTGAAATTTGGATGATGATGTTAAGTGTTTGTTTTCAAGATGTTTTCGTTCAAGCAATGCATTTTGTAACCCAAGAATAAGTACAACCCTATGGATGTGTAAGACAATATTTGTTGGATTCCCACTTGGACAAGTCCAGCTACGCTTATCTTTAACGAATGGTTAGATGCTTGACCCCACTGGCTCCCCTCCATGACACTCACTTATACGGGGCAGCCAAGCATCAACACCCATGAAACTCCCATGGAATGTTTTCCATTTCTACTAAAAGACCGTAAAAGTGTGGGGCGGCTTCATAACGACTGTTCTTGCACCAACAAATAGATTAAAGGATATTGGAAAATTCTCGTACATGGGTTTTAATAAGGACTTTCCGTTCGTGGAGATTGACCCATACGACAAGAGTCCCCTTTCTGATCCATCTTGTCAAAATCAACTGTGTGATATTGGCATTTACTCCAATACCCACATTTATATACCAGTTGGAAATACTCTTGGCTTTACAGTGTTACCGGTTGAGTTGTTCCCTTGGGTGAGTACTTTTTCCCCAAGGTAGGCCCTCTAGGATAAACAAAAGCGAGTAAAAACAAAATCCGCAACTCGATCAATCTTTGATGGAAACAAAGAGAGAATATATGCGATAATTCCCCTACTCACACTCGCACAAGATATTGTTCAATTTTAAACCCAAATCGAAGTGTGGAGGTGATTGATTTATCTCATCCTAACATCATGAAAAAGGCCTTTTGATTCTCAAGATCGCTATAAAGCGTGAGAGAAGCGCATACATCCTTTTTCAATGCCTTTAGTTTAAGTAAGCCTTCACGAAAACAAAGTTGCACTTGTTCTGTTTAAATCCACAAAGAAAAATGTGAGTTCTTTTTAAGCACCAAAAGATGAGTGAGAGATACTTTGTTCAATTGTTAATCCAAGAAAAAAAATCTAGTAAGTTGCATTCCTAATGTTCATTTTAGCCTTTGCAAGAAGAAATTGAAAGATTCTTTTTAAGCCCAAATGACGTTAGGGTTCTAAGAAAGAAAAGATAACAATTTCTTGAAGAAGCGTTTAAACACTTAAAGTGTTTAAAAACACTTTGATCTTTCAAGACATCATCCTCATGCTTCTCCTCCTTTCTCCTCCTTTGTTTTCACCTTGCTTGTTTTCCTTCATTAGCCTTTGTACCTATTAAATAACAACAAAAAAAAAAGACAATCATGTGAGGATAAATTCATTTAATCATTGATTTCAAACAACATAGTAATTGTTTAAGTGAAAAATGGAATACTAAATTAATCAAAGCTCAACATAAATCCTTATTAGCAATCCAAAAATGAAAACAAGCAAGGTTTTTCCTTTCATTCACTTAATCAAGATTTAAGTCTATAGCTTTTGGCGAAGGGATGAATTTCACTAATGGAAATACAAGGTTTGACATAAAAAGGAAAACTCTTGTTCACATTTACCTATAGGCATTTCAAACCAACAACATATCAATTGCTAATAGGCTTCAAAACATTTTACAATGCAATGAAAATTAAATACTTTCATCCAATATAAAATTTAGCATTGTTTTCCCTAGCTTTTGCGAAGGTTATTTCCCACAGTTGCAATACTTTGGCGGGTGGATTAATGAAGAGGAATCAATGTATACACCTTGCGACATAGAAATTAGAACCTCTGCATGACTCAAGCACTAAGTCAAATAACTTTATGTAGACTCAATTACCATGGACTCCTTGTAATTTGGAAATATCAATCACATTATTAAACTGAAGTTTTCAACAATTAGAGACTCTTAAGTTACCACAAATTGACAGGCATAAAGTTGATTTCCACAACATTTAACCGTGGCTTCCCTATGCTATTTGTAAGAGGGTACAGACATCCATCAAAACATAATGCCCAGATAAATCCTGTTAGATGTTATAGGTGCCAATATTTGAAATTTGAGACAGAGGAGCTGCCAAAAGTTTTCAATCTTATTTAGTCAACAGGAATTAATAACAACGCATTCATAAGATGGAACATCTTTACTAGAAACGCCATGTAGTTTGAGAAGAAGACGTGAGCAGCCTTTATTAGAATCTCAAAAAGATGTGCTTGCATGAATATTATTGAAATCTCAGAGGCACGCAAAAGGTACTGGCCATTATTCTGGATGAGCTTGTGTTTCTAAAAGCGCATTCAACTGTCTAAGGGATTAACTGTTTAACTGATTAAAGTGAATTTTCTAGATTTAAAACAAATCAATGTCTTGAAATACTTATCCTACGCCTCTGCAACATACAACGTACTTTTGTTTCAAAATTTTTTAGACATTAGAAATCAAGGCTACTTATGCATCACTTAAAAAAAGAAAACACCAAAGCTGATCGAGAATAGCGCCATAAAGATCACACTTCAAAAAGGATATAATAGAATAGGAAACACAGTCGTGGTCTAATGAATTTAGAACGGCCTCCTCTATAATGAAAATTCCTTCACCTTTTTAAAGCACAACCAAAGTAAAGTGGAAACAAAGCAAGACATTACATAACTACCAAAAGATTCGAGGAAAGAGGAATCATCTAAATAACAACAAGATACCTAAATTATGGTGCGCGTGCTCAAGTTAAAGTTTCAAACAATCTTCTTGCATATCATACTTAGGTATGGCATCAACGTTAGAATTGCATCAATATATCAATAAATAAAGAAACTCAGACAGACAACATTGAAGGTATCTGTTTAAAGAAACTAGACAGCTGGTATCAACATATTTGTGAATAAATCTTAGAACCAGGCCTGTAAAATGTAGACGTTGCAAAACAACGAGTGTTGTATCTGAGGGTGTTGCACAGGGATGGCGTGAAGAAAGGTTACTGGCAGAGAAGGGTAGTTGGTTATAGAAGGGACAAATCAATCATACCAATAAGCCTTATGGTCTCCTAGCTAAGCAAATACTTTATGGTAGGAATGCACCTTAGCAAGACCATGATCTACATAAGGCCAATCACTGGTGCAGATTCGCACACCTAACATCCACTGTTAGCTGGTACGAGAAAATAAATGTGTTTGAGCTTGCCTTGTATTGCAAGTATGAACCCATACTGGAAATGTATTCGACCATTGGAATCTGTGAGACCTACGACTGTGAACTTTTTGACATAATGCCTAAAAGAGGTAGGTCTCATGGCCTATAATGATTATGAGATAGGAACCGAATGGATTCTATGAAAAGGATTTGGATATTTTTAGGAAAATGTCATTAGCTAGAGTAAAGCCAGATTTTGTAATTATTTTCAACTTAGAATGATTATATGACCTACACAAAATAAGACTCCTTAGATAAGTGTAAGAAAATTTTCTAGCAAGTGCCTTTTAACAGGTGTAATAAACTACGTAAGGGCAGTGACTTAAAAAGTCTTTTAATACTTTTTTATGCAAATGCATCTAATAGGTGTAAAGCTAGTAACCATAATGTCATTTTGAAAGACTTTAAAAAACTAAATGGATCTAACATACATAAAAACTAAATTCCACAATCATGCAACTGATTGTTTAAAAACCAAAATGTAAAGGCCCTCCTTCTAGCGCCATTCTATGGTTGCTATATCTACATTTACCTCAAATATCAAAAAAACATTAGAGTTATTAGCAAATGAAGTAAAACCAAACTAAGCAACTCCTATGAAATACTGAATCATGCTTCATAATGCAATCAAAACAACAAAATATCAAATGAACTAAGTGAAAGCGTAAGGAAGAAATAATCAAACTCTATCTCATATTGGATTGGTGCTTCTATGGAAAGAAGCCCTTTCCCAATCCTTGCTTAAGCTCCATGATGAAAATACTATGAAAAATGATATGGAATGCTAAGATGATATGGATTCAAATGACAATGGTGCATTTGTGCTTGAGATTGTGGAGGATTAAACCAATGGAGTTGATCCTTATTTATAGAATAGAATGATATAAGAATTCCAAACATGGAGGATGTGGGACTAAAAACAAGCCAATGAAAAGAGGCCACTTGTCAACTTGTGATAGGATGAGGAATGAGCACATTTTGGCCAATGTTCCCAAGAGAGGGAAATTTCAAATTTGAATTTGAGAGTAAATGCTAAGTTTGACCTTTGCAAAGGGACATGTAAGAGCCATGTAAGAGCTCATAAATTCTTTGTTGGATGTACATGTCAACTTTTTTTTGAATTCAAATTTGAGGGAATATTCCTCAAAGATGACATGTTGATGGAAAATGATGAATTTATAAATGAATAAATTGATTTATTAGTGCAAGTGGGAAAAACTAGAGGATGTGATGGGTGATTAGATTAGGTTAATCATGATTAGATTAGCTTAGGTGATGATTAGTTGATTTTAACCCATTTGACTTGAATATTTGGATTTATTTAAATCAAAAGGGGATGGAATATGCATTTTGAGATTTCAATTAAATAAAGTTTGGTTCATTTAATTAAAAGGTTGACGTTTGATTTATTTAATTTAAATGAATAACCTTAGGAATGAAATTAATGAGTTTAATTTACCTGATGAATGGATGAAGGTGAACTAATTTTAATTGATAAATGGACCTAATTAGATGCATGATGCTAATTTTGCATGTCTACAAAAATGTAATTTCATGAATACATCGTGTAGAACAACAATTTGAACTCCACAGTATACAAAATAATACCATGGTCAACTGACATAGATTTACTATATTTAGAAATAGGACCTTACCAATGGTACAAATGGAAGATGAGTTGTAGAGAAGGACAAATGTTTAGTTGGAAGAATTTAGTAAATAACTAGCAACCTTTTATGAGCAACCATACATTTAAAGTTATTATATCCAAATAAAAATATATAAAGAAATTATGGTCTTTATTTGAATATAATGCTGAGAATTTGAGATTGGCACTTAGAGAACTTGAGGTGACACCTTACCGAAGGCTAAAATTATACATCAATGGTCTTAAGGATGAAATTCAACATGAAGTTCTTTTGTTAGAACCTTATACAATTAGGAAAGCTATGCAACAAGAATTGCATGTTGATAAAAAAGCACCACCAAAGGTGAAATCATGAAAGTAATTGATAAAAATGTGACTAATTCTACTATAAAAAACATGGAAAAATTATTTAACTTAAGAGAAATTAATAAGCTCTCTCCTCAACAAGAGATTGAGAAAAGAGAAAAGGTTCTATGTTGGAATTATGATAGAAAATGGTCAAGGAGTCATAAGTGTTCAAGTAGTGAGAAAAAGGATGTGGATGAAGATGGAGAAATACCTACAAAAGAATCAAACATAAAATTTAAGAATGAGGATTCCAATGAAAAAAAGAGCACTACTATCTCCTTACATGCATTGAATGGAATAAATGCACCACAAACACTCAAAGTAATTGGTAATATAAAAAAAAAGAAAAATGTGAAAGTGTTAGTAGATATTGGTAGTACACATAACTTTATTGATAGAAGATTAGCTAGTGAGCTCAATTGTTTTGTTATCCAATCTCTAATTTTCAAGTCATGATAGCCAATGGGAAACAACTATCTTGTGGTGGTAAATGTCATCACATAAAAATCTCACTGGGAAACTATCAACTAGATTAAAAAATGTTTACTAAACCTATTAGGGGAGTGGATATAGTTTTGGGTGTGCAATGGCTTAAACAATTAGGAACAATCTCTTTCAAGTTTCAAGACTTATCCATGTATTTTAGGATACATGCAAGAAAAGGTATGGACTTTTGGGAATCAAATCACCACCATATAAAATCATTAGCTGTCATAGGATGGAGAAATTATTCAATAAAGGTTCTTATATTATATAGGGGCACAATTACATTTTATAGAAGCAAAATATATAACTCAAGATCAACCAAAAATTCAAGAGATTATTCAACATCATCAATAATTACTTAAAGAATCCAAGGTTGTACCTCTAATTGGAGACCATAATCATGCAATTAAATTAATACCACAAAGAATTATCCATCCCAACAAAAAACACATTTATCCCCTATTCTTATTCTTAGCAAAAAGATGATCCATGGAGAATGTGCTCAGATTAAAAAAAGATAAAAAAAAATCACTCATAAGGATAAGTTTCATATTCCTATCACTAAGGAATTGGAATAAAATAAAATCTATGAAAAACAATCAAAATGTGTCCTTAGGGTGAAACAAGTAGAATATTCAAGAAAAGTGGTGTCACTTAAAGGTGTTAATATGGACCCTAATAAGAGAGGATTTGTTGATCTAACAAGATACTATATAATTTTTGTTCATATATATCATCCTATAAAGAAAATTTTCTTTTGGGAAGGTATTAAAGTGAATATCCAAAAATGTTTAGTAGAAAGTTCGCTATGCCAACAAAATAAAAGGAATATAAAAAATATTATAGGTCTCTTACAAATATTAGGAATTCCAATGCAACACTGGGAAAAAATATTAATGGACTTCATTTGGTGTTATCAAAGACATAATGTTTAGGTTATTTGGCTTGTTGTGGGTAAACAAATTAAGAATGCATATTTTTGTGGACTCTCTCATCTATTTTTTACTGATATTATGGAAAACGTTTTCATACAAAATATACAAAATTTTCATGGAATTTCCAAAATCAGATTGGAAAATAGAGCCACCTCAAAATTCCTAATCAATGGAAGAATTTACCAATTGAAGATGCAACATGGAAATATTCATAATGATTCATACAAAATGTTTCAGAGTTGTTAACCATTGAGGGAAATTCTTTTTTGAAGGGGAAGGGAATGTTATAGTCCTAATATGACATATTACTAAGTATATATATGTATTCCTAAGTGTAAGCACTTATGGCATGCTTAGCCATAACATAAATATTAGTTAATACATTAATAATTCTTAATTATGATGAATGGGTATGTCCCTACATAGTTTATCTTATAAATAGGGAAGAGAAATCTCTCCCATATCATCATATCAAAATTTATTAAATTCATACCATATTTTTTGATTGTAGTGTAGAAAAATGTATCCCTTTACATTTTCACACTTGTTTGGGCCCCCCCTACTAAAATTGGGCTTCTTTATGCCTTATTTGGTCCTATTTTGCATCCAAAAGCCTAATTAAATGCATTTTTCTAAGGATAATCCCAAAATTTAACAAATGTCAAGTCATTATTCAATGTTTGAGGTTGTGTGTTCTAGATTTGGTGATATAGGACTCATATGCCACCTTGGGCGTATGGGTCCCACCTAGATCTTGGGGCTTGATTTCAAATATTTCCTTGAACTTAACACTTCTTGGAGTTTGTGTCTCGTGCTTAAGACACTGGGACCCATACGCCCCAACTGGCATATGAGTCCCGCTTTAAACAAGACCTATTTAAAATCAAATTATTGGCAGGATTTTATTATCCTAGATCTGATGTCATTTTGTAGTGTTATAATTTTGAGAAATTTGGCATAAACAAGTATAAATAGAATCTTATTTCACATAATTTCTCCTAACAAGTTTAATTGATCTTATGAGCATTCAAGTGAGCATTTTACAAAAGCATTCAAGAGAATTCAAGAACAAATTATCAAGCATTTGGAGCATCATTCAATATTCAAGCATCATGTCAAAGTCATCATGCATCATGTGTGTTTTTGAGCTAGCATTTGTGATGTAGGTTTCATGATTCAAGCAAGCACTGAAAAACATTATCTCATATCAAGATCAAGAGTCAAGATCCACATCCATTGAAGCCATTTCACACAAGATTGTAGCCTTTATTTCAAGGGTTTGGTGAGTTGCAACATTGCATATTGTTCATTCATCATTCCTTCATGCTATTTCATTTCATTTCAAGGTTTGATTACCAAAATGGGGTTTGACCAAGGAAAACCCCTATTCCCTAACACAATAAAATTTTTCCCTCTTTATGTGTGATTGCAGATCTAGGTGATTAGAGCTTGAAGATCCTTTGGAGATAGAGTTGCAAAAGTTGTCAAAGTTGTCATCTTCATGAAAAATCACCTTCAGACCATAATTTGGACTTTCAAACTTGGATATCAGACAAGATGAAAGCTATAGAAGATCACTCGAGGCTACAAAAGTTTGAGTCAAATCCTAATTTTGGAACTAAATCACCACCTTGGGCGTATGAGTCCCAATATACCTCTTTTCAATAGTTTTCTATAGATCATGATTTGTCAGCAGAAGATTCCAAATTTTTCCCAAATTCTAGAGCTGCAAGAGTAAATCACCCAGTTTGGCATATGAGTCCTAGTGCACTTCATAAATATCAAATTTTAGGGTTTTTTAGATCTTGTTTGGACATATCCTATCCTCTAGATCCTTTTCTATTTCTCTCTACTTAGTAATCTAATTTCATGTTTCAAGTTTCTAGGGTTTGCATTTCTCCTTTGAAGCTTTTTTTTAATGGTGAAATCCCCATTTAATCACACCTAAGGAAACCAAACAACCTTGTTTATTTTCCTTCCCTCAATTGAGTCACTTGGTTGAGGGATCTTGGTTTCCTAATGAATTAAAGAGTTAAATAGGTCTAGGTCCCCCTTGTTCCATCTCTTAAAAGGTGGAACACTTATTTCCTTTGGTTCATTTTGGTGAACCTGAACTTTAGACACTTTCTTTTTTGATTTGGATAACATTGTATTCCTAGATATAGGTTAACTTTGCATTATATTTGCATTAGTTGAATTGCATTTAGGACTCCTAAATCTTGCATTAGTGGAAAAGTGCATAGATTGCATTTTTGCATCTTGCATGATTGAATTTCATTGGAAAATTGTAATTGAAAATAGTCAAGTCAACATACAAACTAGAAACCTTAGCATCGACTCAAAATTTGTTGAATTTGGCTCAAAAACCCTAATCTGGGACTCATTCACCCACTTGGGTGATTTAGTCCTTGTACAAGTGGTTTTTCTAGATTTTTAGGAATTTTGTATTGAATATTTTTTAGTATTTGAATCTTCTAGAAACACTAACTAGGACTAATTTTCCCATTTGGATTATTTAGTCCCATACCAGACCTGAATCTACATTTTACAACATTAAAAAATTCATTCTTGTGCTCTTGTTTGTTGCTGTTAGACCCCTATTTTAGTTTACTGAATTTTTGTTTCATTCATTTCAATAGATCTTCTTAAATTGATTGCATTTCAAGTGTATGTTTCAATTGTGGATAAAATTATATTACTGCACTATTATTTCATTTCTAGCATCAGTTTATAGTTTGATTAGATTAGATTACATTTGGCATTTATTAGAAAACAAAAAACTAAAAAATATCATAACCAAAACAACCATAAACTGATGAACCCCTTGGAGAAATCATAGTTATTTGAATATATCAAATCACTTTTTCCAAGTTAACCTATCATTCAAGCCCTTTAGTAGTGATGAATTTGACATGTTAGATGAAGCCCTTGAGGATTTCATCTCATAAGGTTCATCCACTGAGGCTTGTTATAACAAAACAAAACAAAGAGAAATTAATGTTATCCAACCTCAACTTATCCTTTACCCACCATCAAACCAACCTAAAACTCAAAATAAACCCGTTCTCATCCTTGAACCACATAAGAATAATGTTTCATAGAAATAAAGTTATAATACCATTTCTCATACATATAAAACTTGAAACAATCCACAACCAAGACAAAAAATTCAACATTCCTCCCTTTACCCCAACCCATCTTTCCTAGTGCTCCTTGTTTTCCTTTGCATAGCGGGAAGGAGTATGATCTTGTTGAGCAACTTAAGAATACTCCCACAAAGATATCCCTATGGGATATAATTCAAACTTCACCTAGTTATCATACTATGCTTCAAACAAGCTTGCAAAAAGTTGTGGTTCCCTCTAGTGCAAAGTGATGTAGTAGCTCTAATTCAAGGAATGAATGCGGTTAGCGTAGACATTACCTTTCATCAAAATGAGTTACCTCCCTTGGAAGTGAGAAAGAAAAATGATTCCTTCATGATAATAGATAAATTTAATAGAATAGGAATAAAGTGAACCCTTGTTGACAATGGCTCTACTCTTAATGTGTGTAGTGTAACCCTTTTGGATAACCTCAATGTGGATAAATCAAGAATTGAACTTGATTCCTTATTGATTCAAGGATTTGACAATGTAGGAAAGCAACTGCTTGGTGTGATCATCTTTCTTATTATAGTTGGAAAGGCCACATTAGAAACTTCTATCCATGTTATGCCTCGTGATATTTCATACAATTTTCTTTTAGGAAGACCTTGGATTCATGAGATGCATGTGATGCCTTCAAATCTTCATCGTATCATGAATACTTATATATATAACAATAAAGTGTACCAAATTGAGATAGATCCCAAGCTTGAAATTTTATTACAAATTGAAAAATGAACAAGTCCTCTAAACACATTAATCCCAACTTCAAAGATAGAACCTATGAAAGAATAGAAACAAGAGATGGAAAAAATGTCAATGTTATTGGAAGATGCTTGGAGTTCCTTTGATTTCATACCTACATTCATGGGAGAATACAAGATCATAAAAATTTAAGAGTCTGAAAAGGGAAAAGAAAAAGTGGTAATGTCAATACAAAATTCAAAAGCATCCACTCCAACCACTTTAGAAGAAAAGACAACATACATGAAAAAATTTGATGATTTTTATTATGAAAAACCACCAAATCCGAAAGAAATGAAAAATATTTATGGAAGAGGTTATGAACTTATGAAACAACTTGGTTATAGTGGAAAAGGATGTGGTGCTAGATAATAAGGTATATGTGTCCCTATAAAGACTAAGATGCAAGAAATGACTAGTGGTCTTGGTTATTTTCCTTTGAAAGAAACAAAAGCATCAAAAAAGCCTTCACTCAATATAAACACCCTCACAAAAGATTCTTCCAAGACAAATTTAATTTTGGTGCATCCTGAACTGATAGATACTACATGTGGGAATATTTCATTAGATAGGCATCAAGTTGATACTTTGTCTACTCATTATCATCAATAACAATAGATGATGCTCCTTTCCATGTAGTAGTTGTAGGATCATATCATACTCACTATTTCATGTTTTACATTCATTGAAAACCATTTCCTTTTTGCAAGGAGTGGGGTGATCCCACAATAGTGGTTTATAATTTTTGGCCAAACTGGACACCGAAATTATTATTTTTAACTAAATCTTCACATTCGGGCACCTAGCGGCTAAACCATGAGGAATTTGAAGATGATGAAAACTAGAGTCTCATCACATTTTGTCTATAGATTATAAAAATATTTTTTCAAATTTTTTGGAATTAGATTGCACTTCTTTTCCATCTCCCACGAAAACTAGTTTTTCAAAAAACAACATTTGAAAAAGTGACACAGACCGTATAATGCATAAATTTTTTTCCATGAAGGATAAAATTCTAATTCTTTCAAATTTAGATTTGTAACTTCGATATCTAGTGCTTCACTGGTTAGATAGTTTTTATTGAATATTTTTTCTTTAATCAAGTTTCGAAGTCAAACCAATTACAATTCAGACATAGCGCAGTTGTATAACGTGTAACTTTTTTGTGTTTATTGAAATTCAATTTTATTTTTTTTGTTGGATCAAGGACTTCAATATATGGTGCACTCATATTTTTCAATTTTTTTTTGATAATCTACTATTTTTCCACATGTGCAAAATAGAGACCTTCATTTTCGATGAAATACCTATGTTTAATAAAACTATTGTGGCTTCACCCAGTGACATATCATCATCCATTCTTGGCTCATGCTTTCCCTGCACTTAGTGAGGGAAAGGGGTTAGATATCCTTGTCCTAGTCTTCACATTTGATGTTGTCCCTTTGGTTAGTTGTCCACCTTCTGTAAACAATGAACACGATTGGGATGCAGGCGATCTGCTATAGGTTGAATTGCACATGCATTACTAGTCTTTTTCTTTGTTTTCTTTTTCATGTTTCTTTATGTGATTGTATGTGCGTAATGTGATCTCCCCGTACCGTTGTGTTTGATGTATCTCTCTTTTTTTCCATTCCTCTATTTGTATCTACATTCTTCCTATGTTGTAAACATTTTATCTTTTCTTTGTTTTGTTTTCCTTTTGGGGATGATGCAAGGCATCGAGACATTTAGGTCTCTTCCATCTTGACCCAAAATATTGACTTTGTTTTTTCTCTTTTTTGCCATTCTTGCTGTTCCATGAGTATTTGGGGAATGATGACGTTTCTGAGCTCTCTAATAACATTGTAGCAAATAAATATTGACCCTAAATTGATGGATCCCTTATATGTGATTTTTGGATTTCATTGTGGGGGTGACCCCTTTTCATGACATAGCTTCATTTGGAAGCATATGACTTGGCATAGGGCTTTCCGAATAAGCTCTCATGTCCTCTTTATTGTTAGAATTTATCATTTTCTACTTTAAAGTAATTTCTCACATCATGGTGTTTAGCAATTTCTTTAAAGTGGGGACATACATTGGTATTATTCTTTTGCATATTATAACTCATGTTTCATTGTGTAGTCTTCTTACCTCATGTGATGCGTCTTTATCTTGGTGATGACATTGGGTGTGATGTCCTTCAAGAGTGTGATCTCTCTTAGCATATTATATTCCTCTTAGTGGTTTTATGCGACACACTACATTCCCTAAGTTGTGAATCTTCTATTCTTCGACTGGTCCTCTCTTGGAGACATTAGGCACAATGTTCCCTAAGTTAATACCTTACATGAACTAAGAAAAAATCCTTTGAACATACCTTATACTATTTTTCATTTATAATAACTGTTATATAGCCACCTTGCATAACACACTTTGCTTACCTGTGGAGCCATCTTGTTTGTTCATGGGTGTTAGCATACGAAGTTTTGATTGCCTCATGAATCCTACTATTTGTGTTGTGTGGTGCCTTATCAAAGTTATTAGGAGGTATAGATTTGGTATGGTTAGAATATGGGAGCTGAGCTAGGCATGAATTTCCCATAGCCACTTGCTTGTGTGTGTGAGAACATACTGACTGCATGCGCATGTGTCTCTAGGGGCTCACCTAGTGGACAACCTAAGGTTCCACTAGCCCTTGTGAGCGTGCATTTTGTTTGCATAGTGGACATCGTGCTCCAATTGTGAATTTTTTTTGGACAAATAGCTTAGATCTGATCCACATCATGTTGGACAAACGGTTGAGGCTTGATCCACCCCTTTTCTTTTTCTTTTCTTCTTTATGTATTTGTAGTCTATACTTGTTTCTTGTTGTTGCTTCATACATCATTCAAATGTGTGTTATTTTATGCCTATGTTGGTTTACCATAGGATATTGATCCTGGGGGCTTGATCATCCCTCTTGACTGTTTTCATCCTACCTCATTAGCATTGGTACTCTTAGACCCATCTTGATGCAAATTTTTCTACTTTAGTGTGAGTTTGAAGCAAGCTCCTTCTCTCACTAAAGTGGGGGCTAAATGTAGTGTAGAAAAATGTATCCCTTTACATTTTCACACTTGTTTGGGCCTTCCCTGCTAAAATTTTGCTTCTTTATGCCTTATTTGGTCCTATTTTGCATCCACAAGCCTAATTAAATGCATTTTTCTGAGGATATTCCCAAAATTTAACAAATGAAAAATTATTATTCAATGTTTGAGGTTGTGTGTTCCATATATGGTGATCTGGGACTCATATGCCACCTTGGGAATATGGATCCCACTTAGGTCTTGGGGCTTGATTTCAAATATTGCATTGAACTTAACACTTCTTGGAGTTTGTGTCCCATGCTTAAGGCAGTGGGACTCATATGCCCCAACTGGCGTATGAGTCCCACTTTAACTAGGACCTATTTCAAATAAAATTCTTGACAAGATTTTATTATACTAGATCTGATGTTGGCTCGTAGTGTTGTAATTTCAAGAAATTTGGCATAAACAAGTATAAATACAAGCTGATTTCACATAATTTATCCTAGAAAATTTAATTGATCTTATGAGCATTCAAGTGAGCATTTTACAAAAGCATTCAAGAGAATTCAAGAGAAAATTATCAAGCATTTGGAGCAGCATTCAAGATTCAAGCATCATGTTAAAGTTATCATGCATCATGTTTGTTTTTGAGATAACATTTGTGATGTAGGTTTCATGATTCAAGCAAGAATTGAAAGACATTATCTCATATCAAGATGAAGAGTCAAGATCCACATCCATTGGATCCATTTCACACAAGATTTTAGCCTTTATTTCAAGGGTTTGGTGAGTTGCAACATTGCATATTGTTCATGCTATTTCATTTTATTTCAAGGTTTGATTACCAAAATAGGGTTTGACCAAGGCAAACCCCTATTCCCTAACACAACAATATTTTCCCTCTTCATGTGTGATTGCAGATCTAGGTGATTAGAGCTTGAAGATCCTTTGGAGAAATAGTTGCAAAAGTTGTCAAGAAGTTATCATCTTTACATTAACTCACCCATAGACCAAAATTTAGACTTTCAGACTTGGAGATCAGACAAGACGAAAGCTACAGAAGATCACTCGAGACTACAAAAGTTTCAATCAAACCTTAATATTAGGAATAAATTACTACCTTGGGCATATGATTCCCAATATACCTCTTTAAATTAGCATTTTTTTGTAGATCCTGATTTGTCAACAAAAGATTCTAGATTCTGCCCAAATTCCAGTAGTAGGACTAAATCACCCAGTTTGGCATATGAGTCCAATGCACTTCAAAAAGAACAAATTTTAGGGTTTTTAGATCTTGTTTAGACATCTCCTATCCTTTGGGTACTTTTCTGTTTCTCTCTGCTTAGTAATTTGATTTCATGTTTCAAGTATCTAGGGTTTAGTGCATTTCTCCTTTGAATCTTCATTTTAATGGTGAGCCCCCATTTAATCACACCTAAGGAAACCACACACCCTTGTGTATGTCCTTCCCTCAAATGAGCCACTTGGTTGAGGGATCTTGGTTTAATAATGAAATAAAGAGTGAAATAGGTCCAGATCCCCTTAGTTCCATCTCTTAAAAGGTGGAACACCTATTTACTTCGGTTCAGTGAATATTGGAGGTAACCCCCTTGAAGTGGTCTACTACAATTCTAACTTTTACAAATATTTTCAAGAAAATATTATTACATAAATAATCCTATCCTATCACTTAGGGAATGGAGATTCCTAAGTTCAAAAAGTATAATGATCATGGAGACCCTCAGGCACACATTTCCACATTTAATGCCCTATGCAATAACTTCTTCCACCATGACACTTTGATGGAAAATATGTTTTGGTGATCTCTTAAAGATACTACCCTTGGGTGGTATTGTTCCTTAGCAGATAAATTTTTCTTCTCATTTGATTAGCTAGTGAATTAGTTCCTTAGATAGTTCCAAGCAAACATTGGGCCGAAGATGGTATTTGCTGATCTTGTCCAATGCAACCAAGGGGCCATGAAAAGGTTACTGACTTCATTGCTTGTTATCAAGTGCTCTTTTATTAGATTTATTATCCCATGCTAAAATCTAATGTCCAAAAGGTTTTCATTAGGAACTTGCAAAAGTTGATACAAGAATTTTTTTTCCTAGTGAAGTATCCTTCCTTTGTGCATCTGTGTGCAACATTGCGTGAGTACTAGTAAATGATTTCTCAGTTTGGTGGTTCATCCTCATGCTCTTGTCAGGATAAGTGATCAATGGTGTCAATCTCTAGTGTTGCAAGAAAGAACAAGGCCATTGCAAACATGGTCTCTGCACTTAAAGGAAAAAGTATAGGACAAAATAAAACTTTCACAAAGTTATCTAAATCCTATACCAAATTTTTTCATAAACTATTAAAGATAAATTTTTAACATTACTAGAGATCCAACCTCTCTCTAAGCCTTATTTGGAGTAGTACGATGCACAACACTTTTTTCTATTTCTTCGAGTGCATGTACATGCTATTGAGTGGTGTGTACAATTGTGTCATTAAATTCTAGATCATATTGTTGTAAGATGGTGTGTCCCTTCGTCTTCCTTGCAGCACAACACATGGGTTTGTGACATGGTCTAACCGCATCCTATGGATCTTAACCGATGCTTGTATTGGGCATTGACAAGTTGACCTTTTGGTGCAACAAAAAGGCCAACAATTGGTATTAGAGCTAGTCACAGGTTCAAACCCCTCGCTTGTGTTGGAGGGGATTGTTGCAAGATGGTGTGTCCCTTGGTCTTCCTTGTAGCTTGGGTTTGTGACATGGTCTAATCACCTCCTATGGATCTTAACTAACACTTGTATCGGGAATTGATACGTCAACCTTTCGGTGCAATAGAAAGGCCAAAACATATAGATGATGGGACTATCCATCTCGATGAGAGGAAGTACAAATATAATAAATATAGCTAATCCTAATTGCAAACTATAGATTTACATAGATACATTTCCTTCTCATTATGCCAATCTGGTCACATAGTCATCTATGTCTTTTGAGCTAGTCCCATTTGAGTATGTGAACATGGTATCATTCACATGTATGCCTCCTACAAAAAATGTCAATGCTATTCTTGGCATAAATTTTACCTCACATCATCTACCATTAAACAAGGAGACCTCTTTGTTGTATGTTCCCACCTAGATTAATGGTAACATCATGACTAGTGTTATGGTTGATCTGATGAGTCAAGTGAACATGATAATAGAATAAAACTTGTTCATTAATAGTTTTCATAAGGAGAAGTATGATGAGTCACAAGGAACTCTCCATGCTCATGGCAGGCTTACTATTGCCCATATGGGATCTATTTATTTGTTGGTCCTAGTTAGGCCTAAGACGTTGGATGTTTTATTTGTTTTGATTCCAGAGTCTAACCTATTCAAGGCTAGGCTAGGAATTCCATGGCTAGCCTCCATGAATGTAGTTTCCTCTATAGTCCACAAGTTCATGAAATTCCCCCATGAGGGAATAGTGCATGTTGTTTATGATACTGGTTATAAACCACTTGTGTCAAGTGGGGGATTTTCTTTGGATTAGTTTTGGACCACCCCAGTTGGAACCCTCTCTCCCAAGGGAGATTTTTTGTATCGAGCTTATGTTAAGTATAAGACTAGGGGCTTGGTAACATAATATAGTTTTCTTATGTCTCCCTATGTTGCTTTTGTGAAGGCCTCTATGCTAGCGCAACAACATGATATCTCTTTTTTTCACATCAAAAGGGAATGAGAAGCTTTCTCTCACTCTAGATCCTTCCCCTTATGTATCTTCTGCACCATGTGCTTCTTCTTCCCAACCCATGGTGGCATCCTCGGTTCCTAATCCTATGCCTCACATGGGAAGTGGAATGATGCCCATGTGGCAAAAGGCGAAGCGTTAGGCCTTTCAGTTGCTTGTCTTGCCCATGGTTTCCCAACCCACCCTATATGGTAAGGGGAAGCATTCCCATGGGGTTTTTCCTGCATCTCAGCCTCGATAGCCTCCTATTATTCATCCACATACTCCTTAGGCGATGAATGGGAAGAGGCCTGTTGTCGAGGCTCTTGTGTTTGTTTCTCTTTCTATTGTTGTTTCTACTCCTATTCCTTCTCCTCTTACTCCCACTCAGGAGATCACCCTTCCACCAAAAATGGTTTTGAAGGATGGCCCATAGTGGAGCAACAACCTTTGGCCTCTTCTTAGGCCATGTCCTCTAGCACTTGTAGTTGACATAATCGAATTGTGCATGAGCAGGAGCGTCGATGAAAGGCTCTAGTTGTAAAGAATGCTAGCTTGTAGAAGACCAAGGAGGAGCTTGCTATCCCTACTTCTATCTCCTCTATTGTTCCATCTATTTCTATTATTTCTACTTTAGTTCTCATTTCTTTTGTCTTGCTTCTAGCTCCCCCTGTAGGTCTTGACATCCCTCACCCCAAAAGAGTACAGGTCATCATCACTCCCTCAATGGTGGTGTCCTTTATGGCTCTGTCTTCTTGCTCCTCCACTTCTGCTTCTTTTTTGGGGATCTCACATCCTCTAATGAACTGTAAGTTGGAGGATAACCTCACTGTGATGATGGTCATAAGAAGGGTTCACCTTCTTGGATTTTAGTTCTGTTTTAGCTTGTGCCGTCCTCATGACATAGGCTACCCCTTCTTCCTTGGAGTTGGTCATCGCACCTCTTCCCCAAGTTGGTAGCGACTCTCAAGTAGCTTGTCTTTCTCCTGCTAAGTTGACACAAGGCACTCTTGAGAAGCACATGTTCAACTTGGTGGATGATATCTCATCTCTATCCTAGATTTTTGTACAATTGATGACCTTTGCTTCATAGGAACTCGGTAAGAAGACCTCAACGGGCATTCTTCCTTGGTTCTTGTTGTAGGAGAGTTGGAGGGTACTTCCCTTGCTATCCCTCCCCTTATAATAATCTAGATTGGGAGTACGATGACATGTTGGTCGATGAGGACTAGAGTGGTTCCTCTTCTAAATATTTAGATTAGATTTATGTATTTGTTTTTGTTCCCTAGTGCTTGTATTTTTATGTTTTGTGATCCTTCTTGGAGGACCCTTGCTACCATTGTATGTACTTGGATACAAGTGTCAAAATATGTTATGCACTTCTTCTATTTGTTTCATCATTCTTCTATGTGTGATAATCTTGCTTTTTGATATTGAGATGATGTAAAGAATTGGGGACATTTAGGCCTTCTTCCATGTTGACCTAATTTTTATTTTACTTTGTCTTCATGTGTCCATCACGTTCTAAGAAATTTTGGGATTGATGAAAGTTCATATATATTATTATATTTATCTATTAAAAAGAAAGGAAATCAGGGTTCAATCACAATGGAGTGATGAACCATTGGACCTATTTCTCACTACATTCATTCAAAATGCAAGCTATAGAGGATAGATCTAAAAAATAATAGAAATAACTATCAAAATACATATTTGGAAAGGTGAGAATGATGTGTACCTGTCACCAAAGATGTTTTTTCAAACCTCACTAAGGACTCATTTTCCCTATGGTGAATGGGTCCTAGCTAGGGCTCTTGTAAAATGCTTTTTGGGTTCTGTTCTACCCAATCAACACCTCCAGATTCTAGGTGTTCAGTATCGGACAACCGAAAATTAAATCTGTAGAGGGTTTTCTATGATTTGAAAACATTTCTTACAACTTTGACAACTTTGCAACTTTTTTCAAATTTTCTCTTCAAATGATCTTCAACCTAAGATCTACAATTACAAATCAAAGAGAGAAAAATGTTGTTTGTTAGGTCAATGGGGGTTTTCCTTGGTCAAACCCTATTTTGGTAATTAAACCTTGTAATGAAATAGAAAAGCATGTAGGAATGATGAATGAAAAGTCTATGTAACAACTCACCAAAACTTATTTGGAACCTTGGATAACAAATCTACAAAATTACATGAAGTGACCTCAATTAATGTAGATCTTGATCTTGAAATTTGATGTGAAACAATTCCTTTGATGTTCTTGAATAGATCTTGAACATTACATCACCATATTAGCTCAAACAACATGCATGATGTAGTACATCTTTGATACGAAAATGGAATCTTGATTGCTACAATAATCTTCTATAAATCTTCCCTTGAAATGCCTTGAAATTTCTCTTGAATTCTCTCTTGATCATGTGTAACTGAGGGTAAATTCTAAGGTTTTATATTAGATCAATCAAATGAATGTAAATCATAAATGACAATAAACCCAAAGTTCTATAGAGCACAAAGGAAATTAAACAATAGGACAACTATACCTGTAAATCGCAATTCCCATGATTACCTCCATAGTACCTTCTTACTTGCTGGATGATGTTGCCCTTAGATTCGTTGTGTGAGCAATCTGAAAATGTCTAAGTCCTACAACAAGCCTTGAAGGATTTGTATAAAAATGTCTAAATGCCTATGACTATGACAATGTCTAAGATTTGATCACATGAAAATAATAATTCTAATGAGAAGCCTAAGAGTGCAAGTGCAAGAGTATAATGTCTATAATATGTGTGTGCGTAAATATAAAATGTCAGCATGTAATAAAAAAGTGAGAAGAAAATGACATTTTATAGAAAATTTCATTTCAAATGGACGGGCGAGATCGAATTCTATGAAAGACCCAGAATGAGAGGTCCAGATTAAATATGAGAATCCCTAATTAGGGTTAGGGAAAAATCCTTAATTGAATGGTCAGAATAATATCTCAGATAATCGGATCGACGGTAGAGAATAAATGAGATAAATTAATTAGAAAATGAAGATTTTCGAAAAATCAAGAAGATAAGATTGCCTGATTTGTGAGATTCAAAAAATCAAGAAGATAAGATTTGGACTGAAGATTCGATTTGGAAAATCAAGAATCTGCCTGATTACTTGATTTTTGGAAGAATAATATCTTTTTGAATTTAATTAATTCAAAATGATAATTTCAGGTGACAAGTAAATAATATTTTTTCAGATTATTACTAAAAAGAGTGAAAGTTAATAAAATGAAATCATTTTAAATATTTTCATTTATTTAAAATGAGAGAAAAGTGAAATTAGTAATTAAATAATTAAAAATAATTATTTAATTTAGAAGATAAGACTGAATAATTAAATAAATTAATAAATTTATTTAATTGTGACAATTGGTGACATATCAAATAAATAAATGAAATTCATTTATTTAATAATTAGGAAGAATTTATGAAGAAAGGTAATTAAATAAATTAAGAAATTTAATTAAGGGAAGACTTAGACAATTAATGACGTATTTAATAAATAAATAAAATTTATTTATTTAATAATCATGAAGAATAAAAGGACATGAATTAATTAAATAATTATGAATTATTTAATTAATAGTCGAATGTGGACCAAGGATATAATTAAATGTCACAATTATGCTAGGATGAAAGGGGTTAAAAATGGAGCTTGCAGGCCTAGGTCATTTTTAGGTGTCTACATTTGCCCCTCTTTGTCATAATGTTGCTTGTCGCGTTGTGACAAAGAAAATAAGTAAAAAAATGCCCCAGTGCAAAATAAGATGAGGAAGAATGACGAGGAGGGTAGCGGTATGCCCCCTCGAGAGGACAGACAGGTTCCAAGAACACGGGTGTGCTCTCGAAATTAATGAGAAGGCTAGAATATGAAGAGAAAGAAATGTTAATGAAAAAGATATGGATGTAATGCCTATATGAGATGGGTGAGAGAAGATGGCACGACTAAAGAAGATGCATGGTAGTTTCTAGACCAAATCCTTCAAAACTTTAGCATAAGACTTTAATATTTATTGCTCTTAATCATCATTGGGCGGTAAAATGACACAAATGGACAACAAACACCATGATATGACATAGACCAAGGTGTGCAAGGTCATCCATTTGAAAAATAGATAGTCACAAACAAGGAATGTCCTAACTCATACTAAGGGTCATGTTGCCCCAGTCTTTTTGTCGAGACAATCCACAAGTAGAAAAAGATAAGGACAAATCATGAAACGTCGTTGCTCCTCTAAATCCTGTTGCCAGGACATCTTTGAGGAACTAGCAACATGACTGCTTGAAAGAACAAAAGATAAAGCTATTATCATGATATGTCGTTGTTTTTCTAAATCCTTTTGTCGAGATCTCGCTGAGAAACTAGTAACATGAGTGTCAAAAGACAAAACAAATGTCATGATACATCGCTGCTTCTCTAAATCTCGATGTTAGGATCTCGTTGAAAAAATAGTAACATGATTGTCAAAAGACAGGACAAACTTCATGATACGTCGCTACTTTTCTAAATCTTGGTGTCAGGATCTCGCTGAAAAGCTAGTAACATGATTGTCAAAAGATAGGACAAACTTCATGATACATCGCTGCTTTTCAAAATCCTAGTGTCAGGATCTCACTGAAAAGCTGGTAACATGATTGTCAAAAGACAGGACAAACTTCATGATATGTCGCTGCTTTTCTAAATCCTGGTGTCAGGATCTTGCTGAAAAGCTAGTAACATGATTGTCAAAAGACAGGACAAACTTCATGATACGTCGCTGCTTTTCTAAATCCTGGTGTCAGGATCTCACTAAAAAGCTAGTAACATGATAAAAAGAAAAAAAACAAATGCCAAGTATTTGCCAAGTGTGTCTGGATGTCAAGTTTTAATGATGTCGAGATGATGAATGCTGAAGTTTGCCATATTCAAGAAGGACACATCCTGAATAATGTCGATGTCTAGGAAGGACACATCCTAAAACACCAATGTCAAAGTTTTGTTCTTCAGAAGGAAACATCTGAAAGAACAATGATGCCGAGAGGAATGATCCTTAAGTGTCAAAAAGGATCCCTCAAAAATGTCAAATGATAGGGACAATGCCTAGGAAGGACACATCCTAAGGCATAAATGATTGAGGTTATTCTTCAGAAGGACACATCTGAAAGGTAACCAAAAATTGATAGTTTGACTGGTTGCGATAATTTGACTTGTGTTGACTAAATTTGACTTATTTTTGACTGAGTTTGACTTGTTTTGACTGAGTTTGACTTGTGTTGACCATATGATGATAATATACCATGGTGATACGATTGTCATGTTGAATGAATGATTGTCGTACTTTGTTTTAGGAGTTTTCCCATTAGGAGAAATGATCTATCCTGACTAGCAAAATTTTGACATGTGTGCCAATGCAATGCCATGAACCCTAAAGGACTGACCTAGTGCGGCCTCGGGGGCTCATCGACAGATGGCCTTGCCTACGTCATGCACTCAGAGACCTCGTAGTTCGACACGACCAATGACATTGTTTTGATGACAAAAGATTGAGTCATGATTTATTTTAACACACCTAAAAGGACTGACCTAATGTCTTGGGGACTCAAATGTGAGTCTTGCCTATGTAGCAAATGCACAGAGACAACATAGTTCAGACAAATGACAAAGATTGATTGACCTAACTGACTTTGACAAGAGATGACACTGTGTTTGCGTTCTTTGAGTAGTCTGATGTTTTGTTTGTGGTTTTCTTTAGGACATTTTATGATTTTTAGGTCTTTTTTTTTTTTTTAGGACATTTTTGATGTTTTTTTGGTCTTTTTGTTGTTTTATGATTTTTTGGATTTTTACATTTAAGAGGATCATGACAAATGCATATGACTAATTCCTACACATGAGAATCCAAGGAAAAACATGATTGTGCCCCTAGTCAAGCTAAATACCAATTGACAGGTGATGACAACGTTGTTTCACGTGGGAAGGATGCATCCCGAAACAACGTGAGGACGATGACGATAATGTGACGAAAGTATGGAGGTCTACAGCCAGGCCAAGAATGCAGTCACATAAAATTTTGGATAATGTGCTTGTATGGATGAAACTCGTTGCATTTGGAATGACTTGGTTAGGACTGAAAGGGATGATGATTATCCTTAGACCATTTGACAAGGGAAAGCCAAGATAGGTGACATACATGAAAGGATAAGAGGTGGCCTTGGTAAAGGACGAGAGACATGAGACTAAGGGAATTTTCATATGATTTTCAAGGACTATGTCGTATAAGGACAACAAGACTATGACGGTCAATGAAATGACGTTTCGTGAATTATGTATGACTGACGGATAGACATGTCAAGAGTTGTCCCAAAACATGATTTATGTGTGCCAGTTTTATGCCAAGATTGAGGTAGGTGGGAAAATGGATGGAAATGATAGGGCTAAGATGGACGGATGTCAATGTCATGAGGAAGGCATGAGAAATGAGACAACTTGCCCCCAAGTGTAAGAGTCCACATAGATGATTTATTTTACACATGACGCCTGTTTGCCAGGTTTTCATCATGGTACTTATCCAAGGTGCCTGTTTGCCAGGTTTTTATCATTGGATGAAATTTTTCTCTTTACTATTTTCTTGACTTTTTGATTTTTTTGGTGTCACCAAGACCCCTGTTTGCCAAGTTTTCATCAGGGTGACGATTTTTATCATTTTTCAATTTTTATTTTTTGTGTTTTTGATATTGTAGATAGCTTGGATGCTTTAGATGACCAATGACTGTTCTAAATCCATTGACAATGCCGATGTAGAGACTGGTGCCATGATATGCCAACAATGACCTTGCTGAAGGAGTTGTCTTGTCAGGATCGTAGCACTTGTATACAACTGATTGATGTCATTGTGATCCTTTCTGATACTAGAGTTGGTCTTATCAAAATATGCACATCACAATAGAGTGCCATGAGAGTCCTTGTGGTAAAGAGTTGCTGCCATGATGTGACAGATTTGTGATGTGGGATCATTGGACTTTAGATGAGATGTAGGGTTATGACGAATGATGGTAGATGTCGAAAGATTGTTTGGACGTTTGGATGAATGATTTTTTATTTTCCAAACTTGGGATGGTGGATGATGGATTTTGGAGGGATGGTGTTTGGAACCAACACTTTTATATGTTCTGCTTGATGACCATTTTGAAGGAGGTGGACATTTGTTGTATGTGGGAGTCCTCTTGTCTTGTGGCTCCACATTGTGATTGAATTTTGTATTTGACTTGGTGTCTTTGTTTGATCCATCTTTCTTTGGGATCCATTTTAATTTCATTTGTCCACTTGTCCTTTTGTTTGATTCAATGGCCTTTGACATTTGATTTTGATCTTTTGACTTGTATGACTTTTGTTTTTGTTGGTCCCAAAGTGAAGGTTTATTTATGATGGAATGATGGTTTATGGTGTGGGTGGACGGGGTGTCGGCAACAATCTTATGACAAGGATTTCTCATGGATTCCATTTTGACATTTGTATTTGACAAGGTTGCTCCCAGTATCGAGGAGGTACCACTGACATCGTTTGATTTGCTATCTGAGGAATAACCAAGACCTTGATGTCTGTAATTTCCTTGAAGCTGTATTGGTTCAAGAATGCCTTGCTCATGTATGCCTAGTCCTTTGCCTTGATATTGCATGCTTTGACAGATTCTATTTGTGCTGGGGTATTTGTTGTTTTGAAAGCAAGATGCTAACCCATCATTAAGTATGTGGATACTGTCACTTGTAATATTTTCGTCTGCAAGAACGCCTACTCTGACAAAGATAGATGACCCTAGTTGATAATGTGTCTTAGCTTCATTGTCATGTTGGACATATTCTTGACTGATATCTTTGGTTTGATCATGCGACATGTCAGGTTCAAATAATTCTGTTGGTGCTTCCAAGGAAATGTTGAAGCCATCATTATTTTTAGTGTCATAGAGCCCAATGGTTTTAGCTATAACTTGATCACATGCAAGCATGTCCCTAGTGGAAGATTCTTGTTTTGGAGGAATATCATCTATGTGTCCCATGAAGGCAAGTGTCTCATCGTGGGGAGTGGATGTTGATGAATCATGGATAGGACTAGATGGAGGTGAATTTGAAATATCTTTCTCATGGATGGGTATATGATCAGATTTCTCATGGATAGGATCATCATTATGGATATCATCTTGATCATAAAAATGATATAGATTATGGATAGGTTGGATGAAAGTGATATGACATTGATTAGGAATAGGGATTGATGTTTCCACATGCTTGGGGGTAGACTCTTGACATAACTCTTGGGTTGCTTGAATGGAAGTGGAAGGGGATTTCTCATGGAGAGGCTTGACATGTTCTTGATGGTCAACATAGGAGCATGAAAGAGGGTGACTTGGACTTATGAAGGGAGACTCTTGAAGTGGCTCAAGGGGTTGTGGATGACATGGTTGACTTGAAGGACTTGTCATGATGTTTGAGGACTCTTTTGTATGTTCAAGTATATGTGTTGAATGACATGGAGACAATTGATTCCTTGCTTGTAGCCCTTGGGTCACATCCTTTATAGGTGGATGGGTGGATTTAGATAATGCCATCAATTTATTTTTTAAATATCTAAATGTAGGGCATTGATTTGATGGAGGATTAGATGATGGTGGGGGTAATGAATATTTTGATTGGTTAGAAGGTAAAGAGGCCAATGAATTAGGAATCATACATGGTGGATTATGGATAGGAATTTGATTAGATGGTGGTAAGGGTGCATGAACTGGAATGGTGTTCCCCTTGTCAAAGGTGGCATTAAGACTTAAAGGATCTTGATTTTGTTGCCAAGGTGGACTCAGGATCCTATGTTCTTGTTGTGATATGGGTGGACATGTTGATGTGGCTCGTGAGGGGGTGACTTGAAAATGATTAATGACCAAAGGACTAGGATAGGACGTGGGAACTTGGACTGGACTAGTATATGAAGGACTAGAATAGGACATGGGGACTTGGACTGGAGTAGCATGTGAGGTATAAGGATAGGACATGGAGTCTTGGACTGGATTAGGATGTGGCGGCATAGGATGTGACATGGAGACTTCGACTATATTAGTTGGTAATGACATAGGATATGAGATAGGGACTTGGACTAGATTGGAGTAAGGTTGACTAAAATGGGATGTGGAGACTTGGATGGGATCGATATGGTATGATGTGAGGACTTGACATGAGTTGGTAGATGGTTGATAAGGCATGTAGACTTGGATGAGATTGATAGGTGAAGGGTCAGAATATGACATGGAGGTTTGGAATGGACTAGTGGACAGTTGGCTTCCCTTGTCAAAGTTAGGATAAGGGTGAGTAATGGATGTTTGTTGTGGAATAATGTCATGAATGGTATTAAGTGAATTTTGGTAGTGAGGGTAGATGGATGGAGGACTGGATGTTTGTTGTGGAATAATGTCATGAATGGTATTAAGTGAATTTTGGTAGTGAGGGTAGATGGATGGAGGACTAGGACTCATGGATTGTTGGTACGGAGGACATTGATTGTCGGTTTGGAGGAATTGTCTCCTAACGTCTAAGGCTTGTTGGTATTGACCTCTACAGAGTGATTGGTATTCAACTTTACTAGCAAGCCTATCAATATGTTGGTGAAGGGAAGACAAGGTGGTGGATGTCATGATGTTAAATGCAAAGTGATAATGACATTTGTCCAAGGGAAATGACTAATGCAAGGTGATAAAATTGTCAAGAAAGGATGTCAAATGCCAAGATGACAATGAAGATGTTGACTAAGGAAAATGACCAATGCCAAGTCTAGATGCCAAATGAGGACTATGATGGACAATGCCAAGTCTAAGTTCAAAATGAGGACTGGGATTGTTTTCTAATGTCTTGTTGAAAAGTCTGAGTTGTCCAAGGTCGACTGTTTTTGTCTAGATTTGTGAATGTTGTGTATAATGTTTGAAAGTCTAGAAAACACTTGACAAGCATGATGTTTTGGTGTAAGCAAGCACACATGAGACAAGTACAATCCTAAAAGGCCAATAGGCCAAGGGTTTGTATACTTGATATAGCCCACCAATATACCCCGGATTGGTGATAAACACCTTTCATTCTCGAGAGCGGATAGCTTAGAATTTTGGTGGCATTGTCTCCCCTCCACGGCTCATTAACATCATTCGAGCACACTAAATTCAAATTCTTGGGAAGTGACTTCCCAAGAACTGCTATCTCTACTCAAGGGGATCAGTAGTGAGTGTCTTCAGGCATGATACTGTACCCTACACTATACCAAGCAATGGCCAATAGAACAGTTGGACACTAAAACAAGAGGTTTTTAATTTGGGCATTCCGTTCGTAGGGCATGATCCATGCGGCGAGAGTCCCATTTCGGATCCATCTCGTTTGAACCACACTTGTGATTCTTGGGCTTTCCCCAAGAACCCACTTTTATATACCAGCTAGAAGTCCCTCGGTGTCAGGGTGCTACCGGTCTGAGTCGTCCTGGGGTGAGTACTTTTTTCCTCCAGAACATGCCCAAGTTCTAGAGTTAGTAACCATTTCTCTTACACCCAGGATCGCACAAGTGCGCAAGGGGAGAGGATACTTCGATATACCAAATCGTGAGGGTGTACTACAGATAAAATGGGTCTGGTTTTCTGATCACCGAGTTTTCACAAGGTGAGAGCATAATCACCTACCATTTGTTCAAACACAATCTGACACTTGCAAACAAAATTCATTTTAGAGCACCAAAGGAAATGTTCCTAAATTAAAAAATGCAAACAAGTGGTTTGAGAGATAAATCTTCGACAAACGTAGCTGCAAAACCACATGTCAGTAGTTTGAATATATGTCTTTGACCCACGAAAAACTCCAACGCCACATGCTGCCAACAAAGATTAGTAAAAAAAATAAAAAATAAAAACTTAAATGAAAACAACAAACTTAAAATAGTGATAAATTCCTCCAAAATTAACAAAATTTTACGTGGTAGATATCCATGGAAAGCTAAAAATCAAACCTTCAAAACCCAGAAAATATTTTCCATGATTCTGCACAAAAAAAATGTTATATGTAAAAGAAAACACGGGTTTTAAAAATGAAATTAAAAAAAATAGCGATCACTAAAATAGTCATAACTTTATCAAATCTTAACAAAATTTGAAACCGTTTGAAGTTCTGGAAAGCTGAGACCAAGATCTACAAAACCTAGAAAACGTTTTAAAATATTTTATTCTCCCATTTTTCTGTGCTCAAATGAAGATGACGGGATTTCGTATGACTTCTTGGCTCTAACCTGCAAAACAGTGAAAACAAACAAGAACACACAAATTTCTCTACAAAATGTCGGGTTCACCAATGTAACTAAGGGTAAATTCTAAGGTTTTAGATTAGATCAATCAAATGAATGTAAATCATAAATGACAATAAACCCAAAGTTCTATAGAGCACAAAGGAAATTAAACAATAGGACAATTATACCTGTAAATCGCAATTCCCATGATTACCTCCATAGTACCGTCTTACTTGCTGGATGATGTTGCCCTCAGATTCGTTGTGCGAGCAATCTGAAAATGTCTAAGTCCTACAACAAGCCTTGAAGGATTTGTATAAAAATGTCTAAATGCCTATGACTATGACAATGTCTAAGATTTGATCACATGAAAATAATAATTCTAATGAGAAGCCTAAGAGTGCAAGTGCAAGAGTATAATGTCTATAATATGTGTGTGCGTAAATATAAAATGTTAGCGTGTAATCGAAAAGTGAGAAGAAAATAACATTTTATAGAAAATGTCATTTCGAATGGACGAGCGAGATCAAATTCTATGAAAGACCTAGAATGAGAGGTCCAGATTAAATATGAGAATCCCTAATCAGGGTTAGGGAAAAATCCTTAATCGAACGGTCAGAATAATATCTAAGATAATCGGATCGACGGTGGAGAATAAATGAGATAAATTAATTAGAAAATGAAGATTTTTGAAAAATCAAGAAGATAAGATTGCCTGATTTGTGAGATTCGAAAAATCAAGAAGATAAGATTTGGACTGAAGATTCGATTTGGAAAATCAAGAATCTATCCGATTACTTGATTTTTGGAAGAATAATATCTTTTTGAATTTAATTAATTCAAAATGATAATTTTGGGTGACAAGTAAATAATATTTTTTCAGATTATTACTAAAAAGAGTGAAAGTTAATAAAATGAAATCATTTTAAATATTTTCATTTATTTAAAATGAGAAAAAAGTGAAATTAGTAATTAAATAATTAAAAATAATTATTTAATTTAGAAGATAAGATTGAATAATTAAATAAATTAATAAATTTATTTAATTGTGACAATTGGTGACATATCAAATAAATAAATGAAATTCATTTATTTAATAATTAGGAAGAATTTATGAAGAAAGGTAATTAAATAAATTAAGAAATTTATTTAATTAAGGGAAGACTTAGACAATTAATGACGTATTTAATAAATAAATAAAATTTATTTATTTAATAATCATGAAGAATACAAAGACATGAATTAATTAAACAATTATAAATTATTTAATTAATAGTCGAATGTGGACCAAGGACATAATTAAATGTCACAATTATGCTAGGACGAAAGTGGTTAAAAATGGAGTTTGCAGGCCTAGGTCATTTTTAGGTGTCTACATGATGAACTTGCTATATGAATGCTTGCATAAAAGCTCTAGGATCTTAGCTTGAAATTCTAGGTGAAACTAAGTGAAATAACCTTGTAGTTATACATGTCTTAACATTAATTATTGAAATTCAAATACCACAAGACAACATTGAATTGTGGATTTGAAATAATTAAAATACCATTAAAAAAATATTTCAAAGGGGGGTCCTAGGTCTAAGTGAGGACCCATTTTCCATAGGGCGAATGGGTCCTAGGCCACTTACCTAGGATGCAAATTGGACAATGATAAACATTATGTAAAAATAGGGTCCTAGGACTAACTGAGGACCCATTCACCCTATGGTGAATGGGTCCTAGGTCACTTACCTAGGACACACATCTTCCAAAGTTAAGTGTTGTGTAATGGAATTTATGAATTTTGGGTTTTATCCCTCAAAATTTGCAATTAATTAGGCTTGGATTTGAATTAAAGAGGTCAATTAAGGAAAATTAACCTCAATTAATTAATAAAGCCCTAGATTAAAGTGAAAGTGTAAAGGTACACCTTACAACATAAAAAATAAGGCACAATTAAGTCCATTTAGTTTAAAAGGACCCTAAACTTATTGTGAATATGAAAAACATATTACAACACTAAATAAAGGAAACATTAGGCTCATTTTATTATTAATTATTCCCAAATTAAGTGTGAAAAAGGGATACTTTTTCCTACACTAAATTTTTACCCCACTTTAGTGAGAGTATGACCCCATGTCAAACTCACACTAAAGTAGACATTCAAGACACTTATGTATGCATCAATGACAAAGATACACAATCATACAACATCCAAGTCTAGGAAAATCAAGCCTAGAGTGTCCAATGCGAAGTGGAACAAATCTAAGCAATCGGTTTGTGCTCACTCTAAGGTATCAAAACTTTAGGCTATCCACTAGGTGAGTCTCCCAATAAAGTGGCTTAGTGTGAAATTCATGGTAGGTCTACATGCTCTCACCATACAATGAGAAATTCATGCATCTGTGTTAGATTCTCATCGTACTAACCATACCAAAGCTATCCCTCTGATAACTTCAATAAGGCATCACATGACAAGGCTCCAAAGGCAAGCAAGGTGTGTTATGCTAGGTGGCCTAGAATTTAGGGTTCAAGCTTCACAAGGTTAGCAAGTTGCGTTATCCCAAACACTTATGAATATTATATATAGTTTTTTTTTGTAAGGATATTGCTTCATTTGTGTAAGGTCTTCTTCTTAG
Organism: Sequoia sempervirens; assembly: GCA_007258455.2. Taxonomy (NCBI): domain Eukaryota; kingdom Viridiplantae; phylum Streptophyta; class Pinopsida; order Cupressales; family Cupressaceae; genus Sequoia; species Sequoia sempervirens. The sequence continues at coordinate 399,050,308 of VDFB02270651.1, read as the reverse complement.
GGAACATTGTGCCTAATGTCTCCAAGAGAGGACAAATCAAGAGTAAAAGATTTACAACGAATGCAGTTTGTCACATCACCACTAAGAGGAAAGTTGTATGCTAAGAAATATCACATTATTGGAGGACATAAAACCTAATGACACCACAAAGAAAAGGACACATCACAATAAAAAATAAAATCGCACCATGAAACATGAAAAATGTCAGAAGATATTATCAATGTATAGCCCCACTTTAAAGCAGTTGCTAACACCATTGTTGTGAGGAATTGCTTTAAAGTGGCTAGTGTTCAATCCTAAGACATGAGAGCTTCCTTGAAAAGTCCTATGCCAAGTCATGTTTCTAAAATAAAGCTACACCATGAAAAAGGAGGAAGGGGTTTCCACCAAAAATATATAAGAGATATATGGATTTGGGGTGAATATATCTTTGCTACAATGTTGTTGTAAAGCTCAAAAATGTCATCATTCCTTAAATACTCATAGAACTAGAAAAATGACACATAAGGAGTGAAAAAAGAAGAAAAATCCTTTGGGTCAACATGGAAGAGACCTAAATATCGCAATGCCTTGCATCATCCCAAAAAGGAAAACACAAGCTAAATGAAAAGGTAAATGTTTATGAGATTGAGAAGAATATAGGTACATATAGAGGAATGCACAAAGAGATAGAAATACATAAAAAATAATAGTATAGGGGATCACATTACGCACATGCAATCACATAAAGAAACATGAAAAATAAAATAATGCAAAAGACTAGTAAGGCACATGGGAGTCAACCTATATTTCACATACATCCCAAGCTTGATCGGTATATATGGAAGGAAGACAACTAGCCAAAGGGACAACATCAAATACCAAAACTAGGACAAGGCTATCTAACCCCTTGCCCTCACTAAGTGAAAGACAAGGATGAGCTAAGATGGGTGATGAGAATGATATTCTTGTGATAAAGAGAATGATTTGCAATGAATGTAAAACATGCAACAGTGAGGATGTTATGACCCTATAACTATTACATGACAAGGAGCAAAATGCACACTTTTCTAAGTCAAGTTTGATTCTTAGAGGGTGCAAAATTATTCAATACTTTCTTTAAAGGATGAAAATTATCGATGTGATGTCCAAAGAATCTTTGATAAGCACAATATGGTTCATTTTTATTAGTTTGTGTTTTGGTCAAGTTTGCATGTTTAGGTGGTAATTCGATTAGTTTCCAATGTAAGAGAGCATATAATATTTTCTCATTTTTGGATATTTATAATAAGTTATAAAGAGATTTAGGAGGTTCATACAATTTTTGTAACTAAATCTTTTGATAATCATGTACTTTTGGTTTCTTCTTTGGTATGATAATTGTGTAGTCATCAATTTCTTCTTCTAACTGTGAATCCTTTCCTTTTTTAGAAAAGAATGTGTTAGGAGTAGTAAAGCGTTTAGAAGGTGTGGATTCTTTTCGCTTATGGGTAGGTAATATATTGGAAGTGGATTTCAAGGGTAAGTCAAAATTTTGTTGATGAGATAAGCCATGCCACACATAAATTCTATTTCTTGTTCATATTTAAGTAGCCTTCATAAGTTTCCTATAAGGGGATGTCATGGACAACAAGAGGTTCATCTCTCACAAAGTCTTGTAAGGTCTTCAATTCTTCATCTATTAACCATATTTTCTCTTGTGGGATATGAACAACATCATGCACATTGGTTGTAGGTAAGGAAGTAATAGGAAATGAGGCATGCATACTATGATCCATAGGGGGTTGATTATCAACACTATTAGAAAGAGATTTAGAAAACCCAAGATCCACAACAAATGGTGTATCATGGGATGACATGAGTCTCGAACTATGTCTCACAATAGTATTGCTAATAAGAAACCATTTTGTAAAGCTCATACAATATTTCACAAACTTAATGCCAACCCAAAATGGAAATAGGGTAAAATGAAATGCAATGACCTAGAATGCAATGTGAATACATTTTTAGATTCTAAACAAGGTAATTTTTTTATTACACTATGCAAAAACCTAAAAATGAAGTCTTGTAAATGCAATTTTGAAATCAAACAATACACTAAATTTACCAAATTAAGCTATATATGATTAAATAGATGAAATAGAAATTTTGCAAATAGAAACAATAATCTAAAAATAGTCAATAGGAATACAAAAATGAATGTTTTAATGCCCAAAAAATTAGAATATGACTTGATCAAGGACTCATTCTCCCTAGGATGAATGGGTCCTAGGTAAGGGTTTTGAAACAAGTTTTTACAGATTTCCAAGTGATTTTCAATAGTTTCCAAATTTTGGTTTGTTATAGCAAGTCTAAGTTTTATTTTTCTATAAAATTCAATGTGAAATGCAAACTTGCAAAATGTGACAAAATGATAAGCTAGAATGTTCACCTAATTTCATATGCAAGATTTTGTTTCAATTTTCAAATGAAAGTTGATATGATATAATGCTATGTAAATCATATGCAATATGACTGATATTTTTGGTATTTTTTAGATTTAAAGAATGTTAAATATGCAATCCCAAAACCCTTAAATGAAATGAAAACTAAACACCCTAAATGAGACCTAATTCACTGCAAAGAGATGCAAATGAATGCAATATCTAAATATACGATGAAAGAGGACTCCAAAATCAAAAAATTCAATGATCAAACTTAGGTTCACTAAAATGAAACAAAAGAAATCCGAGTTCAATCACAATGGAGCGATTAACCATTGGACCTATTTCTCACTAGTTTTATTCAAAATGCAAGCTATAGAGGACATACCTGAAAACTAACAAAACTAACTATCAAAATGAAGATCTGGAAAGGTGAGAATGATGTGTACCTATCACCAAAGATTCTTTTCAAGACCTCACTAAGGACTCATTCGCCCTATGGCGAATGGTTCTTGGCTAGGGCTCCTAAAAAATGCTTTTTGGGTTATGTTTTTCTTAGTTTGCATCTCCAGATTCCAGACGTTCACTGTCAGACAACTAGAAATAAAATATGTAGGAGAGTTTCCATGATTTGACATCTTTTCTTGCAACTTTGAAAACTTTTCAAATTTCTTCAATTTTGCTCTTCAAATGATCCTCAACCTAAAATCTGCAATCACACATCAAAGAGAGAAAAATGTTGTTTGTTAGGTGAATGGGGGTTTTCCTTTGTCAAGCCCTATTTTGGTAATTAATTCTTTTGATGAAATAAAAAACCATGAAGTAATGATGAATGAAAAATCTATGTAACAACTCACCAAACCTTATTTAGAACATTTGATAACAAATCTGCAAACTAGCATGAAGTAGCCTCAATGAATGTAGATATTGATCTTGAAACTAGATGTGAAACAATGCCATTGATATGCTTGAATAGATCTTGAACACTACATCACCATATTAGTTCAATAAACATGCATGATGCAATACATCTTTTATATGACAATGGAATCTTGATTTCTACAATAATCTTCTATAAATCTGCCCCTAAAATGCCTTAAAATTTCTCTTGAATGCTCTCTTGATCATGAACTTTCTATAGGAATGCTTGCATAAAAAATATAGATCTTGCTTGAAATTCTAGGTGAAACTAAGTGAAATAACTTTGTATTAATACATATCTTAACATTAATTCTTAAAATTCAAATATTAAAAGTCGACATTGAATTGTGGATTTGAAATCATTATAATACCACCAAAAAACTATTTCAAAGAGGGGTCCTAGGTCTAAGTGAGGACCCATTTTCCATAGGGAAAATGGGTCCTAGGTCACTTACCTAGGACACACATTACACAATGTTAAACATTATGTAAAAATAGGGTCCTAGTACTAATTGAGGGACCATTCGCCCTATGGAAAATGGGCCCTAGGTCACTTACCTAGGACACACATCTTCCAAAGTTAAGTGTTGTGTAATGGAATTTATGAATGTCGGGCTTTATCCCTCAAAATTCGTAATTAAGTAGGCTTGGATTTTAATTAAAGGGGCAAAATAAGGCAAATTAACCTCAATTAATTAATAAAGCCATAGATTAATGTGAAAGTGTAAAGGTACACCTTATGACATAAAAAACAAGGCACAATTAAGTCCATTTAGTTTAAAAGGGCCCTAAACTTAATGTAAATACATGAAAAACATGTTATAAAACTAAATTAAGGAAACATTAGGCTCATTTTATTATTAATTATTCCCAAATTAAGTGTGGAAAAGGGATACTTTTTCCTACACATTTATTTATATCTATGGATAGTTCTGACCCTGAATTATTAGGTCCCCCTATCTCTTGATTTCTTCATCCCTGCATGCCTACTTCGTGATGTTGTGGTTCCATGTGTTTTCCCTCATGTGTGTGACAACATACCATGCATATATCTCATCATTTATTTTGTGCCATAGCATCTCTCATCTTTCTCTTCTCCTTAGGATGTCATGTGCTCCTCGGCATAGCACACACTATCCTAAGGGGGGGCTATCATGGTGGTCCAATTTTCAACATGGATAATTCTTTCAAAAGGTTTCCTTGGTGTCAAATTTCTTTATAATGAATTCCTTGATAAAAGAATCCCTATTTTAAAACCCTAATTTTCTAAAAGGGGTGTATTCTCTCAAAAAGGACTCCTTGATGAAACTTCTTTGAAAAGGATCCCTTAGCAGAAGAGTCTAAAAATTTTTCTTTCGAGAAAGCAATATTCTTTCTAACAAAAGAGTATGAAAACTTTCGTTTCAAAAAGGAGCACTATTTCCAATAGATCCTTGAATAAAGGATCTTTCAAAAGGATTTTTTGATGATAGAATCACTTTCATAAAATCTTATCTTTCGAAAGGTGTGTTCCTTCGAAAGGACCCCTTGGTGTCTTGATGTCTTGAAGGGTTCCTTGCCGAAATAATCCCTTTTTGAAAGCCTTCTTATCAAAATAATTATTTGATGCCTTAAAATTGGTGTCTCACATGTGATATTTGATCTCATGTGCCTTGGTGTTTGATATCTTATATCTTTGTGTCTAGCTTGGGACCAACCTGACTAGACCAATCTTTTTTGTTGCTATCCGGTAACACAGTTTGTAGTAGTCATAGATTAAAAATACCAAAGAAAGTTAACCTTTTGAGGGATCCAAAAAAGATGCTATTTTCTATTTTTTTTGAAAAAACAACACTAATTTTTGTGGCTCCCTTCTTTGAACCCTTTAATCTCCACCATTTTCAAAAAGAATTAGTAGTTTAGAAAGTAGACTCAAACCACTACAAATATTATTTTTGCTGCATATTAAAATTTTGAGTGTAACTATCCTCAATTTCTCATCCAAGGTCAGTATTTCCTAATTAAAAAAATAAGTGGCCACTTAAGACCCCTTTTTCCCCCCAATCTTTCTATACTTACCCCTAAAGGATTGCAACATTAATAAAGAGGATTTACAATTGATTTTGAATATGTTACAAAATATTGGCCTTGAGTATTCAGTTTTTGTTTTTGTCTTTCATACCCATCTAATTTCTATGGGAGCATCATATGTTGATCCTAAGTTTGATGAATTTGAAAATCTACTAATATAAGAAAAAGTGAAGTTAATGCAAATGGGTCTAATCAAGTCTTCCAAGTCCCAAGCATTGTTGGCTAGTGAGTCAAAGGTATCAAAAGAATTAGGGAATCCTAAAAAGAACACGGGTATGTGCAAGATCATCATGGAAAAATAGGCCCTTAAGTGGTGAAAAATTCAAAAAAATTAGAGTTAGACAACTTGACATAAAAATTTGAAAAATTTATCTATATTATTTCAAAAATATGTAAGACTAGAATCTATAGCAAATTGAATGTTGTTTCTAAACTATTAGGTTTATTTAAAAAAAATCTATTTGGTGAAAATTTGAAATTTCAATGTAGTAGTACTTAAATTTCAGGGAAAAAATAAGAAGTAGGTGCCTGTCTGACCACCCTAACCACAATAAAATGATAATGTTTTTTTATAAGATTTTAGATATAGTAGAGGACTCATGTCCTGATGTGATGCATATTTTTTTATAATTTTTTTCTAAGTAAATAATTAATTATGAATTTTTTATTACAACTTTTAAAAAATATAAAAAATATTATGTCTAACCACCTTAACTTGATCAAAACTTCATGAAATTCATTTTTCTTAATCCTATAGTATGTGAGGCATAGAATGTGACACATGTTTTAGATTCAAAAAATGTGATACCGTTTGAAAGCTATAGATGTTTTTCAATCAACCTATCAATTAGGACTTTAGTCATAATTCAAATAGGAAATGGATAATAATTATTTATTAAATTCAAAGTAAAGCATAATTTATATTGGTGGAAAGCTGAGAATCTCCTTTAAAAACACTTTTTGTTTCATCAATTTTGGGTAAAAAAATGTTGTCAGCCACATACCCTACACATACCCATCATATTGCCACTTTTTGGCCCATCATGATCCTGCACATACCCACAAGCCACATAAGGAATCAAAACAATCTCCCTCAAAAGGGGAATAATCTAAGGAGAGGCCTACTTGTGCACATTGCAAGAAATCAGGGCATGATGATCATCAATGTTATTCAAAAAACCTTGATGATTTGAGGAATATTCTTAAGAAGGATAAAATTGATTCTTATTCTTCATCCAAGTATTCATATTCTTCTTTATCAAATTCAAATAAACTTAAGGGGTATGCACTTGTTGCATTTACAGATTCAAGGCAGAGAGGTGGTTGTTGAATGCACAAGAAAACTAAGAGAGGGGGTGAATCAGTTGTACCTTGAAACTTTAAAATCCTCACAAACATTCAAATCCACATTAATTTAATTAACCCTTAATCTGTTAGAGATTTACCATGAAAGAAGATAATAAAAAAAACCAAAGGAACAAAATGAACAAAGAAACACTAGGTTTATGTGGAAAACCTAAGAAGGGAAAAACCACTATGAGGATTAGCTCACAATATAAAGTAATATCAACATCGAATGGCTCACTATCAGATGGATCATTGATAGAATATAAAAGAAGATAGAGAAGAGTGTTACAATGAGAAATCTATCTCAATGCAATAAAAAATTCCACCACATTATCACTAGCACCTTTTACTAAGGATAGCAGACACCTTTTGCTCATTGCATCTAGTAATCTAACACATGGAAGCTCACATTGCATTGCACAAATTCACACCCTACAACTTTGAAATTAACTTAACACTCATCAAAAAAATCTATCTTAGCATCTCTCAACAATTCAACTCATATTTATACCATCTTCATCCTTGAAAACATTCTCCAAGGTTGACTATGCACCTCAGCTATGCAAAATCAAATTAGGTTGGCAACAAAACATTCCCATAGTGGAAAGGAATGGAGGTGCACTACAACACACCTTAGCTAGGACCTAAATGCACTCATGCATGCCACACCACACTTCCAAAAACACCGAAGAAACTTCACAATTAGTGTAAACACCCAAGGTCAACCGAACCTTTGTAAACTATAAGGAAACTTGCAACCATCTAATGACAATTTCCACATAACCCAAAAAATATATTCATGCAAATAGGTACTCAAAATCCACATGCAAGAGAATAAAAAAAGTAGCCATCAAAGATGACAAAAAATATACCCTGGGAAAATCCTCAAGAGGGAAAAACCCAACCTCCAAAAGAATCCATACTCCATGCATTATTTAGCAATGAAAACCCATTACAATACATCTTCAAAGACTCCATGAACACTTTTGAATCACAAGCTATCCATGCACTCCATGTGACCAAGAAATGTAACCAGACATCACATGCCATGCTTGAAACTCTCACACATGCACTAGCCCAAATTGTTCCACCATAGACAACTACTCATGTGGTTGCTTTTATAGAAGCAAGCTCCCACAAAAACCCCAAGTGGTATTACATAAACCATGTGCCCAAAACCATGAACTTTCAAAATCATCTAACCCCTCATTTAATATTGGGTACTTTATTATATTTTTTTCCCAATATTAAATAATTACATTTTACAATTAAATCCCAATGTTACATACAACATAAAGTGGCCCCAACATTATAACTCCTAGTGATGCAAATTCGTCTAGGTACCCCTAGGTTCACCACACACATTATAATATTTATTAAACATTATAAGCATTATGCAAGGTGTACAACACCTAATTCCTAACAATATCCCACTTGTTGTATACATTACATCAGGGGGTAACAAGTAAGTTCAAACATTAAGATAATAAGCTCCATAAGCAACATTTACTATCCTAGAATCCAAGTGCTCCATGTGCTCCATCAAGATACCTGTAACAAGACCCAAGGTGACCACCATTTCATCCATGAATGCTCTCATCCTCCACCATGCCAATGCACTAAGATAAGAACACATCCAAATAGATGTCACACTAATTGTCACAAAGAAGCATAAACCTTCCTCAAATTGACATCTCAAAACAAAAACACTCAATCTAAAAGGTAAAGATATGCACCAATAGCTGTCAAGAATAAATCACCATAGCTGAGATGACACCCACAAAAAAATGCCAAAACATCCAACTATTCATACCTCCAAGATATACATAACATAGTAAACACATTCCATCAACATATCCACCCATAAACTACAATCACAAACTTCATGTGCAAACTTGTCAAAGAGTGACATACACATCTAGGAGCTCCCACTGCATGGGAAATGTCCAAATGAATGCATACCTAGAATGAGCGCATTCAACACGTCACTTTGTTAACATTCAAAAAAAAAGGCACCATCACAAGTTATCAAGGAATACTAATTATACCAATAACATCACATAGAAGCTGTAAACAATATCGTGATATGCAAAACCTGTAAGAACAACTCTCACCACAAGTCTCCATCCAAGACCAAAGAGATAACCTACACATCATACACCTATAGAAAGTCCTTCTACACACACCTCTAAATGGAAACTGTGTCAAGTATGATCTCCTCCATAATACCCCAAAACAAAATCCATAACAACACCTAGCCATTCAATCACCAAGATCAAACATAACATATGTATCTTGTAACTAACATGGATGTAAGCCTCTCAAATCAAGAAGATCAAACTCAATGTAACCATTCCTAAACCAATGAAATCAGCCCAATAAACCATCTCCTAAACTCAACATGTACAAGGAGATAAACATGCCAACACTCCTCAAATGAACCCTCCAAAACCAAATACCCATCCAACTCAAGATCCATATCCACGAGGATACAAAGCATAAACATTATGCACCTAAAAGAAAAATGGGAAATACCTCTCAAGTGAACCATCGAGTAGACCAAGAGTGGGGAATGAGAATGCTCCTCTAGAATATCCATGTAAGGAAATCAGAGGTGCAGAAACACTTTCCTAATGCTAATTGTAAGAAGAGAATGCAAACATATGGTTCAATTTCAAATTACAGTTCATTAAAGATGCACATTTAGCAAAAAAATAGAATTTTTTTTTTAACACAACCATAGAATGGACACCAGTTTTAATGTGGGTAAACCCTTACAAGAGAAAAACCCACCACACCAAGCAAAAACACTTTGTATTACAGTGAAAAAAGTTCACATACAAAGTTATAGTTTGTTGCTTCCAGAGATGCCAATTCACACTCTTAGTACAAGCATCATTACAATTCCTGATCAATTTGGTTCTCTCTCATCAGACTCACAACTCAACTCCAAAACACTATTACAATGCATTACACATTATAGAATTTTTTCCTTTTGAGAGAATTTCAATCAATTTGCATCACCAAACCCATGAAGGAAACATACCAATTCAGTTCCCATTCGTAACAGAAGACCAACCGTCACACAACAGTTACCATATTGGGCCATGTCAAAGAGACAAACTCCAATCTCTCGCCGATCTACTCGAGTCACATTGATACATACTTCTCATGATACATTGTCGACCAAGTTGATCGCCATGTCGACGAGAGATTTTAGCTTCTCCCACCGATACACAAATGTATCATTGATTTCCACTAAATACTATTCCAAGTCTTTCAACTGATCGGTTCGTCGAAGATACATTGCACCCAAAGTCACAACGAACACTTGAAGTCACATCGACAAGAACATTCAAGAATTCTATCGGCATGTCCAAGAGACATTTCATAATGTCTTAGTGAAGCATCTGGGTATCTCTGATACGAAACCTCATCTAGATGTCGAGGAGAAATTGTCCAATGTCTCAATGACAGTGTAACCTCTTGTTGACAAGATACTCCATTGGAGTTTCAGAATGTCGAAGAGACATATCAGAAACTCCTACTGAAGTGAGCGACTCTCTCCGACAATGTAAAAATGATGCCATAGGAAGGGATATCGGTCTGTGAAGGAGACAATGGGTGAAGTCTCACTAACCATGCAATGTCTCACCAATGAAGAGCTAGGTGAGACATGAAAGATTATTGGTCCATCGAAGAGACTATGTACAAAGTCCCTTCAATGGTATACTGTCTTGCCAACAAAGAGAGAGAAGAACACAATGCTGCCAATGTCAAGCTAGTAAGTTGTTACACGGTTTCCAACAATCTGAGTCATCATGAATCAACCAAGAACACTCTCCTCATAGGTCCATGTTGGACTCACATCCAAAAAAGGTGTAGTCTCCTTAGACTTCTTGCTAAAATCTCATCAAGAGTAACCATCTCAACATCATGTCTTTAACCACAAGAGAACACCTAGCCTCACCTAAGTCTCCATGTATCCATGAGCACTTGTAGCCGATCAATCCATGCTAAACTCCAAGTAAATTATCAAAGTACTCAATACAAAGAGAACCAACCAAGATCAAAGTCATAGCTCCAACTGCAAAATCAGGAACATAAACATGACATCATGATCTCACATCTCAAAAGAAGACCACATGCTATAATCAACATAACATGTAGCATGCCACAACTCTAAACCTGTAATCAAGAGTATACCATGAAATAGTAGAAAAACCATCCTACAACCAACAATGGATCCACATCATTTCCAAATACTCCCACTAAACAGTGATATCGAGCAACCCATGGCATCATGATGCACATAGCCAAAACCACATCACTATCATAAGCTCACACCAAACCCATGTATCCAGGCTCTCCATGAAAACATGATAACCATCCTCTAAAGCAAGAAGATACATTGCCAAAAAAAAAAAATATATCCAACACCGTCAATCCATCATTGTCACAAGCTCCCACTGAATTGTGTAACCAAGCTATCCATGAAAAAGTGATAAACCAACATGCTACAAGTCCCAAAACCAACTATATAGGTACTACAAATCATCTATCCTCTCATCTCAAAGCACACATACCATTGTACAAATAACCACAGACAAGGCCAACTAACAAACTTTGCATAAACACTAAATCAAACTTGGTGGATAAATATAGTCCACAACAGATTTATCCCGCTGTAAGAAAATGGGTAGCTAATCCATAACCTGCATAACTTGTAGATCCAATCACTGAAACATGCAAACTCATCATCACATCAGTAAACTATAAACTGAGATATCACCGAGAATAATCATGTAGACCAAACATGTCCACACCCAAGTACCATAGTCAAGGAACCAAACAAGCATCTAAGAGATAAGCGTCATCCTCCCTAATCATCAAAAAATATCACCACCAAACAACCACATACATGATTATGTCATGCTAATGCACCAAATGTACCTGCATACCCATGACACCATAACCATAGCCACGTTGTACCTGCACTCAACTATCACCCATACAAGACTCCAAGTCTCAAACCATGTCCAATCATGCACTCAAAACCAAAGACAACCTGTGTACCTATCACCATCAAAGTCCCAACTCTGAAAAACATCTGTAAACCTATACTAGGAAGCACTAAATTGATAATCAACTGTAACATCATAAATAACATATAAAAATCATGTACTCCCTCAAGGTTTCACCTCTTGACTCGTCTAGATACTCACACAATCACACCCTGAATCTTAGGTTCCTACAAGTGATCAAACAAGTACCGAGCTTAACCTATTCCTCAAAATGATAAATAATTTGAGCCACCTTGTAGGACACTGGAAATGCTCTCCAATGCCTCTTCAAAATCAAAAATATGATTCTATATGCAAAGGGTATGATAGAAAACATGCAAACAAAAACATCTTTGAAATGGAAAAATCAGGGAACCAAACCTGTACTACTATGTAGTTCTCAGAACCAGCTTTCCAACTACTACAAGAAGTCAAAAATATGACATCATGGACGAAAGTTATGCCTCTCGAAGTAAAATCTCTCCAATCTAACTTACATAAGCAAATTCTGGTGGGTCCCACTCTGAAAATCAATTTAATTGTATTTTACACTTTAAAGTGGCAGATTTTTTTGTTAATATTTTAAAGAATTAAAACATTTCATAAACATGAGAAAGTGGGGCAGATGATTTTTATTTAAAGCTTTTAAAATGATTTTAATTTTCATATCTTAAAAATTTAAAGACTACACCACTTCCACCTTTTTTAAAGATTCAACTTTATGAAAGGCCAAGATATGGAATGACATGCACATGGATTGACGGGGTAGGGGGTATGGGGTTCGCAGACCCCGTACTGATTATATTTATATTATTATTTTTTTCATTTTAAAATTTATCAATGCCTTTCTAACCTTTTTCATTTGATTTTGCAGGCATTTTTAATTTTATTTGCAAAAGCCCAATGACAAACTTTTCTTTATGGATTTTTTATGAAATCAAGATTTTATATGTTTTAATAATTTTTCTACACATGGTCAAATTGGGCTGTGACTAAAAAAATTTTGCATTTTTTTTTCAACTTTTCCAAAATAGGTTGAATTTTATGTCAAAATTCGTCTCTTAGCCAACTTGAATCCAACCATGAGGTCCATTTTGTCTAAAGAGGTCATTTATGAAATTTTCCCTACAAACCCTCAAATATAAACTTAAACCAAGAAACCCTTTTTCACCGAAATTTGGAAAACTTCATATCTGCAAGAAACCCAAAAAATCTCAAGACAACCCAAAAGCCCAAATCTACATACAAACACCTACAACAAGTGTTCCATATCTTGTAATGCCTCAAACCCTACATGCATTTCCATGGCTTCAACTTTGCAAAAAACTCTCAAAGTAGGGTTATAACAAAAATTCTTCAATCATGAAGTCTCTGATACCACTTGTAAGGAAACTTGTAGCTATCTAATGACAATTTCCACATAACCCAAAAAAGATATTCATGCAAATAAGTAATCAGAATCCACATGCAAGAGAATAGACAACATACCCATCAAAGATGACAAAAGATATACACTGGGAAAACCCACAAAAGAGAAAAACTCAACCTCCAAAAGCATCCATTCTTGCAAAAGCCAAAAAAATCCTGATAGCTTCCATTCTCGCCACCAGAGTAAATATTTCCTCAAAGTCTATTCCTTCTACTTATGAGTAGCATTTACATACAAGCCTTACCTTGTTTCTTACCACTTCTCCACCCTCATTCAGTTTGTTCCATATTACCCACTTAGTTCCAATCACATTCTTGTTTGTTGTTCTTGGGACAAGTTCCCAAGTTTGATTTTTCTCAATCTGCATTAGTTCTTCTTCTATAGCCTTGATCCAATACTCATCTTTACATGCTTCAATAATTGTTTTAGGTTCAACTTCAAAAAGTAAACATAGATTTACCTATTCTTTAGTAGCTTTCTTTCTTTTTAGTACACCTTTTGTCTTATCACCAATGATCTGTTCCTTAGAATGATTCTGAACTGCACATACTTAGGAGTTCTAGGAATCTTTTCTAGAGCTTCTTCCTCTTCAATTTTAACTTCTTTTACCTTAGCTTTTTCTTCTTCTCTGCAAGAAGACTTGTTTGATTCATATCCATCTATCACCACTGAATTCTTCTATAGGTCTTCATCAACCTTGACACTTTCACTCTCAACAATTTTTCTTAGCCTCTTGTTGTAGCACTGGTAAGATTTGATTTTAGTAGAATATCCAAGGAAGATACCTTCAACAGAACTTGCATCAAACTTTCCTAAGTTTTCTTCATCTCTTCTAATATAGAATTTACTTCCAAACACTTGAAGTATTTGACAGTAGGAATCCTTCCATACCATAGCTCATAAGGAGTCTTTGTGCTATTTTCTCTTAATTATACTCTGTTAAGTATATAAATAACAGTATGAATTTCTTCTCTCTAGTAGACATCTATTAGATTTTGTTCTTTAATTATTGTCCTTGTAGCTTTCTAAATAGTCTTATTCTTTCTTTCAACCAATCCATTCTGCTGAGGAGTCCTAGGGGTAGATAAATGGTTCTTTATTCCACAATTCTCACAAAATATATTAAACTCATTGGAGGTGAACTCTTCACCTCTGTTAGACCTCAATTATTTTATTTTCATATCCATTTCATTCACAACCATAACTTTGAATTCTTTAAACTTATCTAGGGATTCTTATTTTTCTTTGAGAAAATTAACCCATGTCATTCTAGAATAATCATCATTCAATAGCATGAAATATCTTTCACTTTGAATACTTTTTACTCTGGAAGGACCATAAAGATCTTTATGCACCAATTCCAATAGTTTGGTAGAATATTTTTCTTTGACTTTGAAACTTCTTCTTGCTTGATTTCCAACTTGACATTCCTTACATACAATATTGATAGGCTTTGTAATCTTTGGAAGACCTCTCACATCTTGAACTGAACTTATTCTCACTAGGCTATCAAAATTGATGTGACACATTCTTCTATGCCATAGCCAACTCTCATTGATCTAAGTCATGAAACAATAACCATCAACACCTTTGAGCTGTTATACATTTCCATTTGTCCTTCTAGTAGCAATCACAGTTCCAAATCCTTTTATGATCTTGTAGCCATCATCCTGAAACATAAGATTGTATCCTTTTCTACACATTTGTCCAACACTCAAGAGGTTATGTCTTAAACCCTAACACAACATCAGTGTTATGATTTCCACCAAAATTGATTGAACCTTTTCCACATATCTTAACAGATGTATCATGATCAAACGTAATTAGTCCTCCATATTTTTCAAGTTTAACAAAATCTTATCAATGGTCATATGATTAGAGCATCCACTATCAATGATCCAATAGTCCTCTCCTATCTAGCATGAAAAGAAAACACCAAGGTGTCAGGTTAGGTATTAACACTTTCTTCTAGAGTCCTTTCCTTCACATATCTCTCAAAGTTAGCATAATTAGTTTAATCCTTTAAAGCCATGAACAAGAATTCACCAACCTCATCATCCCCATATTCAGATTCATCATTAGATATAATTGCATCTTCTCTAACATAATAAATTTTCTTAATCATCTTACCTTCTATCTCCCTATTTTTATCATTCAAAGCACTGTTTGTACATATTGAAGCATAATGACTTATCTTTCCACAATTGAAACATTTGAAAGGCAACTTACCTTTATAAATTCTAGTACCCCTTTTTTGTTCTTCTCACAAAGTTAGCTTCCACATCATTAAGATCCTCCTAATATGATTCCATAGTCTTCTCTGATTTGGCAGCCTTAAAAGCAATGTCAAATTTTGCATTAGTTGTGCCAAATTCTCTCATTTTAAAAGAAGTTAAAGAACCATGCAATTGATCTCTGGTATATTGGTTCAAATTTTGTAGTTCCTCAATAGTAAAAAATTTATGAATATAAGATTTGGGAAGAGTTTTGAGTACCTTCTTTAGCACTTATTCTTCTTTCAGTTCTCCACAGAGACCTTTGATGTCATTGAAAGCTTCATCCACCTTCTATAAGTAGCTTGTGTTGTTTTCATTTTCAAACAATCGTTGGGTCTCAAACATGATCTTCAAGTTATGCATTTTAGCTTAATTGACCTTATCATCTCCTTCATAAGTGCTTTCTAACTTTATCCAAATTTCTCTAGCAATTTTTAGATTCATAAATTTCACCAATTTAGAATTAGTAAGACCACTTAAGAGAGAATATCTTGCATTACCATTGTTTTCATAGGCCTTGATCTCATTATTAGTACTTGGACCATTCACATGAATAGTATATCTAGTCTCAATAGACTTCTGCATTTCAAATCCAAGAGAAACTAGATAACCTTCCATCCTTGTCTTTGAGAATGCATAATCTTATCCATGAAAGATAGCAACATATTTCTTGTGCACCATCCAAGATATACCTCAAGCAATTAATATTTTTTCCAAGGAACCTTTATTTGATACCAATTTTTGAATGCACAAGACAACTAAGAGGGGGTGAATCAGTTGTACCTTAAAACTTCAAAACCCTCACAAACATTTAGATCCACATTAATTCAATTAACCCTTAATCTAGTAGAATTATTTATCATGAAAGTAGATAACATAAACATAACCAAAGCAACACAATGCACAAAGAAACACTAGATTTATGTGGAATTCTTTTGAGAAGAAGGATTTCAAAAAGGGGTTCTTTTGCCAAGGAACTATTCAAGACATCAAGATGTACCAAGGGGCCCTTTCAAAGGAACATGCCTTTCAAAAGATAAGATTTTATGAAATTAATTCTATCATCAAAGAATCCTTTTGAAAGATCCTTTCATCAAGAATCTATTGGAAAGAGTGCTCCTTTTTGAAAGTAAAATTTTCAAACTCTTTCATTAGAAATAATACTCCTTTTTTGAAACGAAAATTTTTAGACTCTTCTGCTAAGGGATCCTTTTCAAAGGAGATTTCGTCAAGGAGTCCTTTTTGAGAGAATACACTACTTTTAGAAAATCAGGGTTGTCAATAAGGGATTATTTTTTCAAGGAATTCATAGTAAAGAAATTTGACACTAAGGAAACCTTTTGAAATAATTCTCCATGTTGAAAATTAGACCACCATGATAGCCCCCCCTTAGGATGGTGTGTGCCACACCGAGGAGCACATGGCATCCTAAGGAGAAGAGAAACATGAGAGATGCTATGGAACAAGATACATGATGAGATATATTCATGGTATGTTGTCACACACGTGAGGGACAACACATGGAACCATAAAATCATGAAGCAGACAAATAGAGATGAAGAAATCAAGAGATAGGGGGACCTAATAATTTAGGGTCAAAACTATCCATAGATATAAATAGATGTAGTGTAGGAAAAAGTATCCCCTTTTCACACTTAATTTGGGAATAATTAATAATAAAATGAGCCTAATGTTGCCTTAATTTAGTGTTGTAATATGTTTTTCATATTCACATTAAGTTTAAGGCCCTTTTAAACTAAATGGACTTAGTTCTTGTTTTTGATGTTGTAAGGTGTACCTTACACTTTCACATTAATGATTTAGAGATTTATTTATTAATTGAGGCTAATTTATCTTAATTTTCCCTTTTAATTCAAATCCAAGCCTAATTAATTGCAAATTTTGAGGGATAAAGCCGAACATTCATAAATTCCATTACACAACACTTAACTTTGGAAGATGTGTGTCTTAGGTAAGTAACCTAGGACCCATTCACCATAGGGTGAATGGTCCTCAGTTAGTCCTAGGACCCTATTTTTACATATTGTTTAACATTGTTTGATGTGTGTTCTAAGGTAAATGATCTAGGACCCATTTTCCCTATGGCGAATGGGTCCTCACTTAGACCTAGGACCCCATTTAAAATATTTTTTGGTGGTATTTTAATGATTTCAAATCCACAATTCAATGCCATCTTTTGATATTTGAATTTTGGAAATTAATGTTAAGATATGTATAAATACAAGGTTATTTCACTTAGTTTCACTAAAATTTCAAGCTAAGATCCTAGAGTTTTTATGCAAGCAGTCCTATAGCAAGTTCATGATCAAGAGAGAATTCAAGAGAAATTTCAAGGCATTTCAAGGGCAGATTTATAGAAGATTATTGTAGCAATCAAGATTCCATTGTCATATCAGAGATGTATTGCATCATGCATGTTGTTTGAGCTAATATGGCAATGTAGTGTTCAAGATCTATTCAAGCATATCAAAGGCATTGTTTCACATCAAGTTTCAAGATCAAGATATACATTCATTGAGGCCATTTCATGCTAGTTTGTAGATTTGTAATCCAAGGTTCCAAATAAGGTTTGGTGAGTTGTTACATATATTTTTTATTCATCATTCCTTCATGATTTTCTATTTAATCACAAGGTTTAATTACCAAAACAAGGTTTTACCAAGGAAAACCCCCATTCACCTTACAAACAACATTTTCTCTCTTTTGATGTGTAAATGCAGATTTTAGGTTGAAGATCATTTGGAGAGAAAAGTTGAAGAAAGTTGTCAAAGTTGCAAGAAAAGATATCAAATCATGAAAAATCCTCTATAGATTTTATTTCCAACAATCCGATAGTGAGCACCTGGAATCTTGGATTGCAAACCAAGCATAAGAGAACCCAAAAAGAATTTTCTAGAAACCCTAGCTAGGACCCATTTTCCATAGGGTGAATGAACCCTCAGTGAGCTTCAAATGGTGACTTTTGGTGGAAGGTACAAATTGTTTTCCTCTTTCTAGATCTACCTTTCGATTAAATATGTTTCAATCAGATTTAATTGTTGTTCTCCATTTGTATTTTGTAGCTTACATTTTGAATGAAATTAGGAAAATAGGTCCTTTGTGATTCATCAATCCTATTTTGGTAAACACAACACCTATTTTTTATTGTTTCAATTGTGTGCAAATTTCTTAGAAAATTAAGAATAATAAGGGTAAAATTTCAAATTTATTCAATTTTTTACTAGGTATTAGAAGAAGAATATTGAAATTGCACTTCCTTTTTTTATCCAATTTGTGATGTCAATACTTTTATAGAAATAGGAAATGAATAAAGCTAGATTGTTACATGAAAAATAATGAACAACTATTTCTTAGAAACTTAAGAACACTTAAATAAAATATTGAAATGTTCATGTTTTTGTGAAATATTAAATTATAAATATTGCACATGCTATGTAGTCGAATATTATGCTTTTTTTTTTTTTCTTAACTTACAATGACTAATACAACCAATTTAGTCCAATGCTATAGTTTCTTTCTAATGGTACAAGTGTTGTGATTTGGATTTTTGGAGATGCAATATAGATACAACATGTAGTGTAATCACAAGCATCTTATAGGAATATAGGACAAACAATAATTAAATCTTCTTTGAGCCTTTTTAATATAGGTCATATGTTGTAAATATAAAACATATTAAAAAATTTAAAATATAATAAAGAAACAAATTAAATACCTAAAGAAAAATTGTAGAACAATCTATATTCTCTATAATTAGTCAATCTCTATAGTAAAAATGTAACTATTGGAAAATACAGAATAATTAAGTCTAATTCCTTACACTCCAATTGAAAATGGCTTATAATACCATAGGTCAATTATATAACTTCTTTCCCCTTGATTTTTGAAAATGTGTGATATAGGGATTTGAAATCATGGATTTTTTTAGATAAGAGGGGATGTTATAGATTGATAGAGAGCCAATTTAAAAAGTGATGTATTAATTATTTGATTTATTTCAAGGGGGAGTGTCATGTCTACATATTTTCTTTATATGTATTAAATAAATATTGGTTGAATTTTTTAATATAAACATTTGCTGCACAACATATATGAGAGATGGGAAGACTATGATAAATCAACAATTTAAAGCTTTTCTTTATGCCAACTTATAACACATTTACTTATTGAATGACTAGAAACTGTAACATATACGCAACTATATTATCTATTAAATAACAAGTATTTAGTAATTTGAAAATATTTGTTTATGTGTTTGAACAAATGACTTGTATGTTTGAACAAACTTAAATATAATATTTTATCATAGTTTTAATATATTCTCATAAAGAAATTTTATTTTTAATGAATTAAATTGCATTATGTCTTATAAAAAGTATGTAATGAACCATAAATATTTATTTATTTGGTAGTGATTAATGGGTAGTTGTATAGATTTTTGTGTATGTTATATGTAATATAAATTTAAAAGAATTAATTACATGGTAGGGGAGAGGTACATCATTAGTGATGCTCTAATATAGCTAGCCCTATTTTCTCTTCTTATTTATAATTTGAATGCATACTAGAAGTTGGAAATGTTTATCCATTTTTTTTTGGCTTAAATAAAGCTGCAGTTACAATGTAAGTTCACAGAGTATTCAATTACAATACATTAGTAAGTATAAGTTCATAGAGTATTCAATTACAATACATTAGTAAGTAATTTGAAAATCTTCTACCAATAGAGCCAACATTTCTCATGCAATTCTTGTAGGAACTTCATCTCTTCCAACTACGTTGCTATTCATTGTTATGCACGTTGATTTTGAGTTAAATAAATTTAGAAATTTTGTAGTGAGAAAAATAATTATTAGTAGAAAAATTTAATTATGAATTAATATATGTGTAATTATGTGTATAAATAAGAGATAATGTTATTGTGATACAAGATCATTTGTATAAATTATGAGAGCTTTTGAAAATTGAAAACATGAATTTTCAATCATTAAATTATACATATTACAAAATCCATCCTTTTTAAATTGTAGAAAAGTTAAATAAATTTAAATAAGAAATCCACATGATCACATAATGGTTCATGATATATTACTAATTAATGTCTAAATATTATTCTTGGACCTTCAAGTGCACATTTACATATACTTGTTCTTCCTTTCTAGTTGTGATCAGGAATAAACATGGTACCAAAAATGAGCAGCAACACAAAACATGCAAGAAACCACCTAAACACCTAACACCTCAAGATAGGGCTAAAAGTTAAACCTAACAAAATAGATGGAATGATAATACCTTGTTAAGCTGCTTCTTTGGTTGGCCCTTTGATTGTTGACGCGATATATGCTCCTCTTGATGGCAGAAGATGTATGAATGAGATGCAATATATATGGAAAATAGATGAGAATGCTATGATGAATGCAAGGAATACAAATTTTTGGCTAAGTATGGCTCAAATGGAAATTTTGCAAGAGTTTGGTTAGCACAATGATCTCTCCCCAAAATGAGAGAAAAGATGGGGTATTTATAGAGGAAGTTGAATTCTCTAGAGAATTCTATAGTTTAGATTTATCCAAAAAGGTTAAGATGAAGGGCTATGGTGAGTTGAGGACTCACAAGCCCTCACATCTTGACATATGGATTGTGAGATGGTTTAGGGATAGTGATGTGTAAATGAGGTGCAAGAAGGACAAGTACTTTGCAATTACCTTGGGGAATGAGAAGATTTCCTCAAAAATGAACTTCTTGTCCACATGTGACTTGATGTGATAGGTCAAAAGATTCTAGAAGATGCACGGGAAAAGGAGATTCTAGGAGGAATAAATATGAATTTAAAATTCACATGGGAAAGAGGGTCAATACCAAGAAAGGAAAATGAAAAGGTTGAATAAAAAGGCATGCTAAATGTGGCTAATAAGCTTGATTAAGGTTGTGCAAACACATGATTAAGATAATTAACTAAATATTAGAAGGAAGTGGCAAATGTTGGAGGATGTGACACATTCTAATCATAAATTAATTAAATTAATTATGATTAGAAGAGGGTTAGATGGCTAAGAGGAATTAGAGACCCACTTGCAAAAGTTGGAGGATGTGACAATGAGAGAGAAAAGAAGAATTGAAAATTGGCATAAATGACTAAATTAAATAAAGTGGTATATTTATTTAATTTAGAGAGGAAATAAGATAAAAGTATTTAATTATTAAATTAAATACTTTAGGAACTTTATGCAAATGATAAAATATTAATTAAATGAATGATTTAATTAATATCGCCAAAGACGATTAAAGGGATGAATAAGGGGACAACTTTGACCATATGGAAGTGGTAAAATTTGGACTTCTACATTTTCCCTCTCTTCAAAATATTGTTAGGATAACAAGGTTTTGAAGAAAATAAAATGTAGATGACTCTATAGAAGAAGTGACCAGAAAATAGATGCCCCAACATAAGGGAAACTAGATGAGCTGCCCAAATGGAAATAAATAGAAGGAGATGCCCTAGTCTTGTGAGAGAAGACTCATGACAGAGGAATGGAAAAGAATGGTAGGGTATGCCCCCTCGAGAAGGCAGACGGGGAAGGAAAATGGGTCATGAGCAACTTCTCGAAAGTATAAAGTGGTATATGTCATTGGAAAGAGCATGAAAAATTGGGAAGATTGGCTTTCAAATGGAGTCAAATGGAGGTGTATTGTGAAAATGGTGGCCCCGGGAAGAGAGAGGATGAGGGAATTAGTTAGAGGAAGAATTTTGTTAAATAAAGGGAAAAAATTCTCTTCATTTAAAAAAGTGAAAAAAAGGGGGAAAAGGTTATATAAGGGAATTGGAGGAATTACCTCTCCTCATTTGAACAGTAGTTAGTTGAGGAAGGAGGAGAAGAGGAGAAAAGGAGGACAGGATGTCGGAGTAGGACACTGACATTATCCACCGAACAGACGAGGTGCGGCGGTTCTTCAATGAGTGCGTCTTTCCACACCAGGTTAGCCCCAAACCTAACTTTGTGATTTTTTAATTTTGTGTGAGTTTTAGAAAATTTAAAAAATATGGGTTTTATTGGAGGGGGAGGATGGAAAAATGGGTAGGCGGAAAAACTGATATTTTTATTTTTTGGTCGGGTAGGAAAAAAAGAATTAGGATGGGAAGGGAGATGGGTACACCTCAAAAGAGGGAGAGGTCATGTGCAGAGGGCCGGTATCAACATCGAGTCATGCAGAGGGGTGAGTCTGCTAGTGCCTGGGCGGGTCTGCCTGCGCCCGGGCGGGCTCGCCCGAGCTGGGGTGGGTCTGCTTACAAGCCCGAGTAGGTCTACCAACGAGCTTGGGCGGGCTCAATTGAGCTGGGGTGGGTCCACCTGCGATCCGGGGTGGGCTCGCTCGAGCTCAGGCGGGTCCATCTTCAAGCCCAGGCGGGTTCGCCCAAGTTCGGGGTGGGTCCGCCCGCACCCCGGGCGGGTTCGCCTGAGCTGGGGTGGGTCCACTCGTGCGTGCGGAGCGAGCTCGCCTAGGAGCCTGGGCGGGTCCGCCCATGCCCAAGTGGGGTCCGCCCATAGTCGGAGTTGGACCGACAAGGGGGAAAGAGGGAAAATAAAGGAAAAAAGGAAAGGATAGGGGATGGGACCTGGGATAGGTGAAAGGAAAGGAAAAATAGAAAGAGATGATAGAAGAGAAAGATTGATAGAGTTGGCATACTATGGATGTAGGATTTTGGCCGATTGCAGATGTGGGAGAGGCGATTCGAGGTACTAAAGAGATGTATAGCATCTATGACGGGCGTAGATCATCAGGCACTAGTGAAGGCAAGACTGTTGCACATGTTATCATATCCGACGATTAAGGCCCACATGGCCATGTTGACAGCGCTGATAGAGCGTTGGGACTCAACTATGTCGACATTTCATCTACCAACAGGGGAGATGATGGTGACTCTAGAGGATGTATGGAGGATTTTGAAGATCCCCATAGCGGGGCTTCTGGTTAGCAATTACACGGTAGAGGACGAGGTAGTAGACGTGTCCATGCAAATTGTGTTTGGTGATGATGAGTTACCGATTCAACAACATCAGGTGGATGTGGACAAATTTTTATCCTGCAGGGTACCGGCTTTGTCACTATACCTAGCGGGGTTGAATAGCTGGATCCTGTTAGCAGATAGGAGTGGTCAGTTCCTGCCTCTGAGGTTTGTGGGGGTGATTCAACACATCATTAAGGGCCAAGAGGGTCAGTTTGCATGGGGGAAGTTTTTGCTAGCACAGTTGTACTAGGATATGCATGTTATATGCTACTAGGAGTCATTGAGTGCGACACACATCACATTGCTATAGGTATGGGCCTGGGAGAATATCAAGGTTACTCGACCTATCATTTTGAGAGTAGGAGGGAAAGATGACAGAATGGTAGTGGCTTGGGGATAGGGGACATAGGTGGGAGCAATATTGCGGTATTATGAGGTTAGAGATGTGGATGTCTGGAGGAGATTATTTGATGAGGTGCAGGTTGAGATGATAGTTTGGCGTCTGTATATACTGCAGTGATTCAGGGACTAGAGTGAAGATGAGGGGAGACACAGGGACTACTTCTTCACCCAATGTTATATCATCGAGAAGGATCCGTGCATAGTTGAGTTGCACAGGCTAGATTAGGTGATGAGATAGTTTGGAGTGATGCAGGATATTCCCGTGGGGTGAGTGACATTTCGACGACTGACATGAGAGCAACCATGGGGGATGAGCTGGATTTGGTGGTAGTGAGGGAGGAGTTGGATACATTATGATTTATGGCATACCCCAGTAGGAGGGAGCGGCTGAGAGATGTAGGGATGACAAATTGATATGGTCAGTGGTTTTGGTGACATCTACCTCCACGGATTACACCAATGGTGCCTATTGAGGAGGAACTAGAGTTTGGGTCAGAGGATGAGAGATGATTGAGGGTGAAAAGAGAGGGATAGGGTCCATGGGGACAATGGAGAGGAGCAAAGGAAAGAGGAGGATGACAGAGAGGAGGACAGGAGGCAACCAGAGCAACTAAAGAGCTAGTGAGGGTAGGCAGGAGGAGGAGATGATGACAGAGAGCATGAGGAGGAGATGGAGTAGAGGAGGGAGAGGAGGAGGTCAGGGTTGTAACATAGTAGGATAGAGAATAGGAGGCCTAGAGGGAGATGAAACATGAGGCTCATGCAGCCATAGGAAGTCAGTAGCAGGAGAGACAGGAGGCACATGCAGCCACAGGAGGGCAGCAATAGTAGAGACAGGAGGAGGCCAAGGCCAGTGTAGATTAGGAGAGGATGATGAGGGTGAGGAGGGGAGCCCCCGTGGTGATTGATGTAGAGGAGACAGAGGAATGGACATAGAGTGAGGGGTATGAGCCACATGAGACAGACATTGATATGGAGGTACATGAAATCCCACCACTCTCAACAACACCACCTAGAGGAGAGGATACAACAAAGGTATTGTGAGGTGCCTTGGAGAGGCTATGACTCAATGAACATCAATTACAGTAGTTAGAGGCTGAACAAAGTAGATTAGAGGCAGAGATGAGTGAGCTACATGAACGATTTTCCTAAAGCGAGAGGGACTAGTTAGATTTGGCCACGATGGTACAGAGGTGGAGAGGAGGTTTCTAGGAGAAAGGGATGAGGCACGAGATAAGGTGGTTGACTTGTAGGAAGAGATAGAGATGTTGCGAGAAAAGGTGGCTAGGGAGCACGAGGAGGGGAATGTAGTGAGATGGGAGAGAGATCGTTTGGTGGCTGAGGAGGTGATACAACAAGCTGTTGAAGCAGCGACAAGGTAGGGGCCTACGAAGATTGGAGCAAGGACTACAAGAGATATAGAGGGTTTGTGGAGACAGATAAATCAGTTATGGAGAGAGAGAGCGGATCTACATCGGGAGCAAGATGAGCTTGGGGACAAAGTGTATTGTTTAGAGTAGATAGTTGGAGATATGGGATTGATGCAACAGAGAGAGGAGGAGATGAGGGTGTAGATACGTGTGTTTCAGATAGAGAGAGATGGGGCATAGGTGCAGGTATAGGCTATAAAGGCAGAGAGGGATGTGGTTTAGGAACACGTTCAGGTGTTATAGAGTGAGAGGCAGGTAGCAGAGGCATAGGTTCAATCTCTTTAGAGAGAGAGGGATGTGACGGTGTCACAGGTATCAGCTCTTCGAAGAGAGCGAGATGTAGTTGAGTTGAGACTTCAGGCACTACAGAGGGATAGGGATGCAGTGGTGGCTCGGGCATAGGCCGTGCATAGGGAGAGGGATGCCACAGAGGTATGGATGTAGATGTTGCAGAGTGAGCAGGACACAACATAGGCTTAGCTATAGGAAATGCAGGTCAAGGAGGGGGAGCCAGGGGTAGAGGTACAAGGATTGTAGGCTTAGTTATAGGTTGCACAGGTTGAGAGGGACAGGGCCATAGAATGGGTACAACAACTAATATTAGCACAGGAGGCCTGGGGGCAGGAGCGAAGGGTCATTAGTGTGGATTGAGATAGGTACAGGCATGAGCAGAATGCTGCTAGGTATTAGGTTGTGCAGAGGGATGAATACATGTAGGAGGAAGCCTATTGGAGGTGTGCCTATGAGTAGGCAGTTCCAGATCTGGTGCAACACACAGTGCGCTACATTAGACAGGTACCTCAGAGGCCAGCACTGTCCCAGTCATTAGGGACATGTACTAGGGGGTATAGCAACTATCGACAAAATCCCTCTTCTTATGTTGGTTACCAGGGGACTCCCACCCATGAGTACCAGGGGAATCCCATCCACAGAGGGCTAGTGCCTGAATCTCCTCAGAGGTCAGACATGAGCAACTCACAATAGAGCAGTTAGAGAGTAGATGACAGGATACCAATTTTTTTTTTACAGGTGTAGGATGGAGGTTTAGTACATGTCAGCAGAGATCAAAGGTGATCTATATCTCTATATTTTGTACCTTATTTGATGATATACATGATGGGTGTCTATTTGATTATATTTGAGACATTATAATGAGATGGACATTGTATTATTTTGATTATGATATGGGATAGCCCTTATTGACACTATGCGTTATGTTTTATGTGATAGATGATTTAATGTATATATGCACATGTATATGATATTTTATGTTTATGTGGATGGATGATTTAGTTTATGTATGCACATGTATATGATATTTTATGTTTATGTTGAATTTATGCTTATGTGGATGATGTGATCATGTATTTATTAATGTTTATAATGTAGGATGAGATGAATATTTGGTATGAAATGTAATTAGGATGGATCTAACAACATGTTTTGCATGTAGTAATGCATGTATTACATGGATGATAATATGGACATGTAGGAGTTAAATGAAACTAAGATGTGTAATCTAATCAATCTATGAAAGATATAATATGTTGTATCTACAATGTAACATGTAATATGAATGAAGCATGAATTCCTATAATGCAAACCTAAATGTAAATAAGGACTTGCATGGGAATGTTGGTCGATGATAGGTGTAACGTGGGTATGATACTGCACCTGTCAAGAACCATTAATGCCTTGAGAGGAAAATCAAGGGGAAAAAGAATCAAAGTTTGCACAACCTAAATCATGAGTCATGGGTTATGAACAAGGCTAAATGAAGGGTGCATGCAATGAAGTGAAATGAAGTTAAGAATGCAATTTTCCATCTTTAGAGCATTGATTTTTTCTATAGCATAAGATACCAAATACCATGATATATGAGACCAAGGCAAGTTGGCATCAAATGCATGAAACAAACATAGAAAACAAGGTTATCCTAGCACCCCAAAGTCATGAGGACCTTGGTTGGGCTAGGTATTAGAATAACCACAAGCACAAAGGGATGTTCCCAACATAACACAAGATTCTAGGGATCTTGGTGGGTACTATGTGGGAACTACCCAACAGATAACAACAATAAACGATCAAGATATGCCCCTGCATTAACTAATCAACACCCACCATAATATGATGGATCATGGTGGTTTTGATAAGTGAGAATAGGGAGCTCAAACAATAAATAAAATCCAAAAGTATGAAAAGATCATAATCAAAGTTAAATGTCCTTGGCCCTAGGATCATGAGGATTGATGGGTGATGATGTGGTCTATTAGGAAGGATGCATCCTATTGAGACCCATGATGGATACTAAAATAAAGTGACCCAAGTGATGCAAGATATTTTCATTAACCAGATCTCCTGACACTAGAGGATTTTGTTTGTGAAGAACTAGCTAGATAAGGGCACTCTTAACAATATGACACAAGAGACTAAACATAGGACCGACACACCCTATAGACCTAGGGGCTCAAGGGATGATCAAAGATTAGCCTTGCCTATGTGAAAGTGTAGAGCCCTCATAGTTCCAGAAAAGACAATGGATAAAGTGGAAAGAGGACTAATGGAGACCGATGAGACAACAATGAAACAAAGCTAAGAAAAATAAAGTCTCGGGGGTGGATCAAAATATCAACCTTGCTTATGTAAAAGTGTAGGGACAACGTAGTTCAGAAAAGGAAAACAATGATTGATCATGGATAAAAGCGAAAAGGGAACAATGAGGAAAAATGATGGAGGACCATTATGGGATGATCTAAAGGCCTTGGGGGAAAATCAAATGATCAAATTTTCCTATGTGAAAGCATAGGGGCAACATAGTTTGAAAAAATACCAAAGAGATCGACATGGCAAGATGAGGCCTAGGTGGAGACTGACATGATGGATGATCCTAGATGATGACACCAACTGAAAAATGGGAAAAATGACAATAGAAGCTCAGATTAGGATAAAAAAATCAGGATGAAGGATAGCATATAATCATCTGATGCTCAATCAAAATGTACCAAGCGGCCATGGATGGAATGGGAGAGGATGTCAGGATAGGATGGACGGAGTCGCAAAGTAATTAGGACACAAGGTAGATAATGATTAAACCCTCTACGGATGATGCTTGTTACTGGGTTTTCACCATCCATACCTATCCAAGGCACCACCAAAGGTGGTTTTCACCATAGGATGAATTTATTTCTCTTGACTATTTTGGATTTTTTTTTTGATGATTTTTTGATTTTTTGTATTTTTGTAGGTAGAATTACCAAGTGAACTTAGGTGTAAAACCTCTTCAGATGCATGATATTGATAGGCTCTTCGAGGGGCTCTCCTTCAAGGGTAACAAGTCTGTATGCACCATATACATATTTAGCAGTTATGATATAAGGACCCAACCAGTTTGCTTCAAATTTTCTTTTCTTATCATGGTCCTGCTGAGTACGCTGGTTCTCTTTAAGGACAAGATCACCAATCTGGAACTACCAAGGATGAACCTTGTTGTAGTTACGCTTGAGGTAGTTTTGGTAAGCTTGTAGATGATCATAGGCTTTGATTCATCTTTCATCAAGTAACTCTAGTTGTGCAAGCCATGCGACACGAGCATCCTCCTCGTTGATAAGGTTCTTCAGAGAAATCCTCAGTGATGGGAGCTCAACCTCAATTAGAAAGATGGCTTCAACACCATACACTAAAGAGTAGGGGGTGGTGCCTATGGGGGTATGGATGGAGGTGCGATATGCCTAGAGAGCGGGAATTATATGGAGGTGCCAATTTCGACCAGTGTTATTGACAACCTTTTTGAGGGTGCAGATAAGGGTCTTGTTTGTTGCTTTTGCCTGACCATTTCCCTGGGGGTAATAAGGCATTGACCAACGATGTTTGATATGAAAGGTGTCACAGAGGTGTTCCATGGCTTGGTTTTTGAAAGGATTTCCATTATCAAAGAGGATGGTGGATGGAATACCATATCTGCAAAGAATATGGTAAAGGATGAATTTTGAAATTTGAGTACCAGTGATTTGTGAGAGTGGAATTGCTTCCACCCAATTGGTGAAGTACTCAGTGGCAATAATTATGAAAGTATGGCCATCAGAAGATGGTGGGTAAATATTTCCAATCAAGTCGAAACCCCAATGAGAGAAGGGCCACGGTGCTAGGAGAGGTTGAAGGTCCTGTGCCGGAGCATGAATCAAATCTGCATGTTGCTAGTAGGGAAGGAATTTCTTCATGAACTCACAAGCATCATGCTCTAATGTAGGCCAGTAATATCCAGCTCGAAGAATCCTTTTGGCCAAGGCCATACCATTTAAATGGGCCCCACAAACACCACTATGTACCTCCGTTAGTGCAATATGGGCTTCGATCTCATCTAGACACCTAAGGAGGGTTCCATCATACCCATGACGATAAAGCGTATCACCGATGATAATGTATCGGGCTGTATGTTGAATAAATGGTTTTTGTTAGTTTCGTGTGAGGTCTGGGGGTAAAATATTATCATGTAGATAAGTATATATGTATTGGTACCATGGGTAAGTGGGACCTACAATGTCACACACCATGTCAGTCTTAGGGATATCATATGCTGGGATTAAAAGTTGTTCCACAAGGAATTCACATTCTGTTCGATCTTTAGGCATGTCAATCAGGGAGCCAATAGTAGCCATAGCATCATCTGCTTTGTTCTGCACCCTAGGAATTTGGTCAAATTATATGAAGGTGAAATATTTCTTAAAGTCATCCACCATGCATTTGTAGGCTAACAACTTGTCATCTTTTGTTAAGAATTCATCATTAGCTTTCTTAATGACCAACAATGAATCACCAAAGACTCTCAAGTGAGTTTTGTGCCACTGCTTTGCAATTTGGAGACCCGTGAGGAGGGATTTGTATTCAACTATGTTGTTGGTACACGGGAATGCTATCTTAAATGATTTTGGGATGTAGTCACCTTGAGGGGTAACAAACAAAATTCCTATGCTTGATCCATTATGAGTATATGAGCCATCAAAATGCAATGTCCAAGCAGGTGCTTTTGTAATTGTGAAAAATTATTCATCTGGAAACTTAGTGACTAGAGGGTAAGCATTCACTAGGGGTGCCTCATCCAACTGATTAGATATGACTTGTCCCTTTATGGCTTTGCGATCCACGTACTCTATGTAAAATTCACTTAGGAGTATGACCCACTTAGCCATGCGACTAGTTAAAGTGGTTCTGGATAATAGATACTTTAGTGGATCAATTTTTGCTATTAATTTGATCAGATGGATGAGCATGTAATGTCAAAGTTTTTGTGTACTGAAGACCACTGTAAGACAGGCTTTCTCCATGGGTGAATAGTTTAATTCATAGCTAACTAGTGTTCAACTGGTGTAGTAGATTGCTCTTTCTTTTGAGGATTCATCATGTTGTGCCAATAATGCCCCCAGTGCGAGTGAAGTGGTGGAGATGTAAAGTAGGAGGGGTTTCCCTGGAATTGGTGGCATTAAGATCAGCGGATGAGCCAAGTATTCCCTGGTCTTATCAAAACCTATTTGACATTGTTGGTTCCATCTAAAGGTGGAGTCTTTTTTCAAAAGATGGGTGAATGAATGACACTTATCTACAAGCTGGGCTATGAACCGGAGGATGGATTGTAGCTTTCTGTGGAGACTTCTTAATTGTTTCAGATTGCGCGGGGGTGGCATATCCAAAATAGCTTTCACCTTGGCGGGATCAACCTCAATGCCTCTTCGAGAGACTATGAAACCCAACAATTTCCTTGATGTAACACCAAAGACACACTTTTTTGGATTTAGTCGTAACTTATAATATTCTAGCCGCTCGAAGATATTTTTTAAGATGGCAGGGTGCTTTGCTCTAGTTTTGGATTTTCCTAGTAAGTCATCAACATACTCTTCCATGATAATATGGATAAGGTCATGGAAGAAGACAATCATTGTCCTCTGATATGTCACCCCCTCATTCTTGAGACTAAAGGGCATAACATTGTAGAAAAAAGTACCCCAAGGTGTTGTAAAAGCGGTCTTGTGTTGGTCTTTAGGTGCAATTTGGATCTGATTGTAACCAGAGAAACCATCCATAAGGGATAACATCTCATGTCTTGTAGTAAGGTCAACCAACATGTCAATATTGGGCAGTGGGAATTCATCTTTTGGACAGGCTTTGTTAAGATCCTGGAAGTCTGTGCAAATCTGAATATCTCCATTTGGTTTGGCAACATGCACTATGTTGGAGATCCAATCAGAGTAGTCAATGGGTATGATAAAACAAACATCTAATAATTTCTCCAATTCCTTCTTTACTAATAATGCTTTTTGTGGATGTATTTTTTGGAGCTTCTATTTGACAGGCTTGACATCTGGGCAAACATCTAGATGATGAACTGCTAGAGTAGGGTCTAAGCCTGGCATATCTGAGTATGACCAAGAAAATTTAATGATTCCATCTTGGAGTAGCTGAACAATGACTGAATATTCTTGCTTTGATAGTGATTTGGCTACATAGGTGATCTTAGGGTTTTCAGTAGTACCCAGGTTAACTTCTTGAGTTTCTTCAATTAGGATGGATGACTGTGTGGATAATTGAGTTCCCACAAGGGGAAGATGAATGTATCCATCCTCCAGTGCTTCTTTAAGGTTTTCACTATTGGATGCGTGGTTTATTTTTACTTTTTCTAGGTCAGGAAGTGCCTCAGGGAGGTTTTCACTAGGTGACCATTCTTTATTTTTCTTGTTTTTATTTTTACGACTAGAGTGTTCATCTTCCCCCAATCCCATGAGGTTTACATATGTATCTAGGGATACATTGGTAGGTGTGCTATCACGTAGGTCCCAATCAATGAGTTCAGGATGGTGAAGAGAAAGGTTGATGGTAAAGACGGATAAACAGTCAAACATGGATGACAAGTCTATGCAATCAACATCATCGTACACATGTATGATGGATTCTTCCTCAGGTATGTCTTCCAAGGGACCATCATCCATAGTAACACTATTGGAGGTATTAGATGATGTTGCAGGGCCTTTCTACTTTTTTTCATATCTAAGGACTATATTCTGCGAAAGCTTTGATACATCAATAGGTTGAAATCGTCCCTGTTCTTCCTTACCTAGGCTGTCGCCTTGGTAGTTATGCTTTTTTGTGAACTTAGCTGACCAAGGGTATACTTCCTAAAAGTATTCCTTTAGAGGAGGATCTAGTTGGGGTTCTTCACGGTATACCCACTGACTGATATCCTCTTCTGGTGCATATGTCTTTATACTAGGAGACTAGAAAGTGGTAGTGGGGATGTTTTTAACACTAAAGGTGATGGTCTTATCTTCTTTCGGTGTAGACTACGAAGGTTGGTCGTACGTGTGTGGTGACGATGGAATGGTGGCCACATTTAGAGCTGTATGCATTTCATATTCACCACACCCCTTGTCAATGATTTGGACTTTGGTGACTGCAAGATTGGTGGTGGAAGATGGAGTGGCTATCATGGTGGATGATGGATTGATAGATGATGACTGAGATTCCCCCATTTCGACCCCAGGACAATAATGTAGATGGGGAAATGATGCTTCTAAAGCGTGATGTATTCAAATGGTTGTGGGTCGGCATAAATGGTGATCTCTTGTCCATTAATTGGGAAATTTAGGAATTGGTGGTACGTGGAGGGGATGACTTGCATGGTGTGGAGCCATGGGCGGGCAATGAGGAGATTATACGGTAAGTCTAGATCAAGGACATGACAGGTAGTGTACTGAACAACAGGTCCAACCTGGATAGGATGATTGATAATCCCTTCAGAATTTCTTTCTGCATTATCATAAGCCTTGATCGTGATGATTTGATTACTCAAATCAACTTGAGTATACCCTACTTGTTTTATGAACTTCATAGTGCATAGATTGAGGGCAAAGCCATTATCTACTAGGACCCTTTTTATTTTATGATGGGCAACCGGGACTTCAATGTGTAAGGGACGTGTAGACACCTAAAAATGACCTAGGCCTGCAAGCTTCATTTTTACCACTTTCGTCCTAGCATAATTATGACATTTAATTATGTCCTTGGTCCACATTTGACTATTGATTAAATAATTCATAATTATTTAATTAATTCATGTTCATTTATTCTTCACGATTATTAAATAAATAAATTTTATTTATTTATTAAATACGTCATTAATTGTCTAAGTCTTCCCTTAATTAAATAAATTTCTTAAATTTATTTAATTACCTTCTTTTCACTTTATACTTCTTGATTATTAAATAAATAAGTTTTTATTTATTTATTTAATATGTCACTAATTGTCATAATTGAATGAATTAAATAATTTATTTAATTATCAGTCTTATTTGCTAAATTAAATAATTAAATTTAATTATTTAATTGCCAAATTGGATATTCTTCTCATTTTAAATAAATTAAATTATTTAAAATGTCATCTCATTCTTAACTACAAGCTCATTTTGGTAAATAATTCGAAAACTGATTATTTACTATTTCTCAAAAATTCACATTTGGAATTAATTTAATTCCAAATTTGTAACTTTCCACCAAGAGTCAAGTAATCGGGCAGGTTCTCGACCCTTCCAAAATTGATCTTCAGTCTGGTCTTTATCTTATTCATTTTTGAAAGTCTTTATTTTCGAATTAATTTCCTCATTTATTCTCCACCACCGATTCAATTTTCTTTGATGACATCTTGACCGCTTGATTAATGACTTTTCCCTAACCCTAATTAGGGATTATGAGATTTAATCTGGGCCTCTCATTCTAGGTCTTTCTTAGAATTCGATCTCACCTGTCCATTCAAAATGGAATTTTCTATAAAATGCCATTTTCCTCTCACTTTTCGATTACACACGCACATATTATAGAGACACATTGCATCCTTATTCACTTGCACACTTAGATTTCCATAGTAATTGCAACACTTAATATCCTATTTTGTCAAGTCTTATCATGTTTAGGCATTGCCAATCATAGTCATTTAGACATAGGCATTAGACATTTATGCAAATTCTTCAAAGCTTGGTGTAGGACATAGGCATATATTTGCAGATTGCTCGCATGAAAAATCTGAGGGCAAAGCATCATCCAGCAAGTAAGAAGGTACTATGGAGGTAATCATGGAAGTTTCGAGAAATAGGTATAACTGTTTTATTATTTAATTTCCTTTGTACTCGATAGGTCTTTGGGTTTCTATTGTCTTCAATGATTTACTGCTTATCTCCTAATCTTCAACCTAAAAGAAATCCTCAGTTACATTGGTGAACCCGACTCTATGTTTCTTGTTATTTTCGTACATTTTTTTGTGTTTTCTGCTATTTTGCAAGTATAGGTACGGAGCGACGCAACTGATTTTTTTTAAAACGTGACGCATCTGATGCGTCGCAATGTGTTTGACATCATAAACACCACAATCACTCTGTCATGCCACAATTATGCTCAGGAAAGCCGCATTTGAAATCTCGAGATGCATCTGATACACAAAGCGACGCAATCGCTCTGTCGTGACGCATTCGACTGGTAAGATTTTCTGTTATTTTACATTCAGTTTTTTGCTATTTTTTGTGTTTCTTTTATCCTGGTTATTTCCTGCATTCTGCATAGCATAGGTTTTCTGTTACTAATTAGGATTTGCAGCTTGTTGGCGGTTACTTTTCGTGGGTTGAAGACAAATGCTAAAACTACTAACAGATTGTCTTGTAGGTTCGACCGTCAAAGACCAAACATCAAAACAATGTGCTTGCATTTTTAGTAGTGTAACAAACATTTTATTTTGGTGCAATTAAAATGAACCTCTGTTTGATCATGTTTGAATGTGTTTGCAAAACGGTAGGCGAGTATGCTCTCACCTTGTGAAAACTCGATGATCAGAAAACTAGACCCGTTTTTATCTATTTTTACCTGATGATTTGGTATAGCGGAGTATCCTCTCCCCTTACGCTTTCGGGTGATCTTGGGTGTAAGAGAAATGGTTACCAACTCTAGAAATTGGGCATGCCTAGAGATTTCATCACCCCAACGTGACTCAAACCGGCAATGGAGCTAAAGCCAAGCTACCCCCGATTGGTATATAAATGTAAATCTTAAGGGAAAACCTAAGATTGCAAGTGCAGATGTGTCATACAGATAGAGTTGTACTCCCTTAAACCTTGTTGAGCTTAACCTCTTCAGGCTGGAGTGCCACCTTATTATTGATTAATCTCTTGCCCCATGTATGGTCAATCAAACAGGGGTCCCGAACTAAAAACCTTTGTGTAGTAAGCCAAAAACCTTCTATTTGCTAGTGCAGCATCGTTCAGTGTGAAGGCATCCACACTTTCATAGTTTGTAGTAGAGGTGATCAACCTGCCATGGGAGTTTCATGGGGGTTGGAAGCTTGGTTGGCCTGAGAAGAGAGTGCACTGTAAGGGGGAGCCCATGCAACCAAGCTTCTGAATTCACACGCTACAGATATGCGGTTGGGGAAACTTGCGTGGAATCTAGTGAATATTGTCCTGGCCTAACCTAGGATTGTGCTTATCTGATGTGCGATTGGTTACATTCAAAACACTATGTTTGTCAAGTGCTTTCTGGAATCATCACATTTACAGTTTCGAACAAAACATTCAATATCAGACAGATAAAAATTTCCATCAAAATGACAATAAAGTCATTTTTCACAAACTATGTCACATTCGATAAATTGCATTCACGTTTCTGAGTCACAATCGCTCTGTTAAACCGCTGTCGAGATTTCAAACACCGCATGCACATGCATCGTGACACAACTAACTATCACAGAGCCGCATTTGCTAAACTGAGTCGCATTTGTCAATTCCTGAGTCGCATTCGCTAAAACTGAGCCGCATTCGCAAAACCTCAAGTGATGCATTCACCTGTCACAATTTAAAACTTCATACAAATTCAAAACTAAAGTCTTCATTTTGTCAATCATTTGTCAAACACTGTTTCCAAGGAGACTTTGTCAGAAACCAAGTCTGAAATTGCTCAAAGTTTTGACCATTAGTTTACATTCATCACCATAGGTTTCATCCCTCATTCTTGTTAGTTGCATACATTAGGCATTGGGTTGTCCTTAGGTTTACATCTTGCATACTTTGGATTAGGAAAAACTCAGCACAATTTGCAACGTTATTGCTTTCGAAACTAGGCTCTCGTGGACTAAGTTGTCAAGCCCCTTTTTCAGCCATTGTCCTCTTTTGTGAGAGTTTCCAACTCAAAAGTCTAGTTAGGAAAACTCACTAGTCATTTAGACCTTGTCATCTTGTCATTTTCAAAAAAGTCCTCTAGTTATCAAAATCGAAAACAAAAATTGAGCTTAGAAGTGCTTAGATACCCTTGTCTTAAATTGCATTATAAGTCTGACATTCAATATTCTCTTCCTAAAAATCCAAAAACATTAGTCATCCTAGTCATCATTTTGAACTTAGACCTTGCATAGGGTCATCATTGCATTTAATTGTCATTTTCATTTGAGCAATCTCATTTATGGTGGAAATTAGACTCCAAAAACAACAACAAATGGAAAACTTTCGACAAGACCTCACTTCCACTATTAACAATCCCACCTACGACCCAAATTGGACTTTCGATGATCCATTTGGAAATACAAACAATCAATCTCTCACGATGATACTACCCTCATCAAACAGCCCATTTGAACCATTCTTGTGAAAAGATGAATACGGTCACATACTTGAGGAAAACCTAGAGATAGCGGCACAAGACCTAGAGGCCTCTCAATTCGTTGAAACAATGGTCCTTTACGACAAAGACATATACTTGGCTATACTCTTGAGTCAAGGAGCCAAATTACCCCAAGGATTCAACATTACCATGATACAATCAACACCTCCAGACCCTAATGTCAACAACATGCATAACATGTCACATAGTGGTCAACCTCCAAACACTACGAGCAATACCTTCTTTGACACCACAACAACAATGCATGCTACCTCCAACATCCCAAACACCTCCAACACAATAAATATTACATCTATTGGAGGATCACAATTGGCTACAATACCCACCACATCCATGACACAATCACAATCGACTGGAACCACCTTTGGCTCCTCGGCAATGAGGGAAAATCATTCAAACCCTCTAAATACCATGACGGTAAATACGATGGGGGCATCATCAAGTCACAACAATCCCCCCTTGATAGCTACATCTACTACCACGAGCACACCTTCAACATATCCGCTCAGTGGTATCTCACAAAATCCTTTGGGAGGAGGCAAAGGACGTATCTTTATCCAAGGACAACAACAAAACATTAACACAACAACATAGTCACATGTCATTGCCTCCCAAGGTACAAATACAAACGTTCCTCTTGTGCAAACCCAACAATTCGCACAAGGTGGCCAAATAACACAACACATGGCATCACTAACACATCATGATGTCCATGGTCATCATATTCCTTAGGTAACGACACACATGGCTGGGGGACATATCCCAACTTACTCATCTCACGTTCATACTCACCAACATACACCAAACTCTAACTTCCAGTACCAGCAACACGCCAATCCACACATATCATACATGTCACAACAATCCATACCACCACAATACACCAATATTCACGCACAACAAATGAGAACCTATGGTGTACCAAGTAATCCAACGTACAAAAACACAGATGACCCTGTTATGGATGCTCTCCAAACAAGGTTGATGGGTTTAGAAAAAAACTATTCAAAACATATACATTTCAGGCAAGAAATCGGAAATATCATATGACCTAAATGTATATTCATTCGACATGAGCTTATACATGCCTCCATTTCCTCTGGGATATGTGTCACCCAATTTCACAAAATACAGAGGTAAAAAAAATCCCATTGAACATGTTCGTGAATTTGCAACCAATTGTATGGACATCGCCTATGAACAAACATACTTGATGAGACTTTTTTCTAAAAGTCTGGCGGGTCCTGCCCTTGAATGGTTTCCCACGCAAAAGGATATCCAGACATGGGATGAGCTTAAACAAAAATTCATAAAAATTATGCATACAACTCGACATGGATACCTCTATCACTAGCTTGTGCACTCTCACGCAAGAGGATGCTGGGGATACGTTTATCCCATTCTTTCAAAAATGGAGAAGCCTTGCTAGTCGGTGTCACATTGACATCCCCGAAAGGGAGAAAGTTGACATGTTTGTCCAAACACTTTTGGGGCCCATAAAGTATGCATTGCAAGTACATTGTTGCACAAACTTCACAGACTTAGTTGAAAAAGGGGTCCAGATTGAAAAATCCCTTATCACAAAGAGAGATTTAAGATATGGTTCCAAAAACACAAATGTTAATCCAACCACTGACAAGAATAAATACTGGGTAAAAAATAAACACGTTACAAATGACGATGTTGTTGAAGCCAAGACTGCAAACATTGTGGGACCTGTATTGGCCCTGAAAGGGGTTCAACAACAAAACAAACCAACAATGACATCGACACCCCCTACTAATGTCTCTTCAAACAATTAGAATGGTCAAAATAATCAGGGAAAGTACCATCAGACGAGACAATTTCCTAAAGGCCGCACATACACTTCCTTGGGTGAACCCATTGAAGAAGTCCTCAAGAAATGTCTCCAGAATGGGGTCATCATACTTCAAGAACCAAAACCGTATGACCCAGGACAATTCAAACCAGCATGGTGGAATGATAATGCATTTTGTGACCACCATCGAGCAAAAGGACATACTACCTCTAACTATCGACAATTGAAAAACCTAATACAAGACCTTATTGAAAGTTGCGTCATTGAAGTAGGTGGATCGCAATTCACTTCCAACTCAGATCATACTATCCACAAGAATCCACTGCAGGACCATGGTTCTCATAAGGTCTCCACTTCAGGTCCATAGATGAACAATAATCAAGCTAACTTCGCCCGAGCCAAGTACAATTATTCTAGTGGATCAATTATAAATAATGTTCGAATTGACGACGAATACATCAATACCATCACGGTCAAGAGAGCACCCCAATGTAATGCTACTACTCGAAGCGGCAAGGTCACTATAGCTAGTCCACCTCCCGCTAGACAAGCCAAAATCACCATACCAAGTCCATCTGCTAAATAGTCAAAACTTGTCCCGACCACAAAATAGTGGCAACCCAAAAGTTAGTTCAACCTTATCGACCAACTAGGAAAAACCCCCGCACAAATCTCTATACTTGAGCTGCTTCGTATCTCTCCCGCACACAAAGATATCCTAGATAAAACTCTGCAAGAGTTGTCAGTCCCCAAGGACATTGATGTCAATCAATTTGAAACCATGGTGGGATACCTCACTACGCCTCACCACGTCACCTTCTCAGATCAAGACTACTCATCACCTAAAACCAACCATAATGATGCATTGCACATAGAAAATTTTGTCCACAAGCACAAAGTTAGACGGGTTTTAGTACATGGCGGAGCAGGATTGAACATATGCTCCCTCAAACTGGTAAAGGCTCTAGGGTTCTCTGATGCATGCGTAGACCCGACAAAGAGTATAGTGATCAAAGCATATGATGACGAAGAACGCTCTTCAGGTGGCGTTATCTCTCTCCCTCTCAGAGTGGGACCGGTCATTGTGGACACAACCTGCCAGGTCTTGGATTTGGAACTACCATATAACATCTTGCTCGGCTGTCCATGGATTCATGCCTTAAAAGTCGTTCCATCCACATATCACCAATGCCTAAAGTTTCCATTTGATGACACAGAAATAACCATATACGGAGACCCCGATCCCTTCCAATATTGTACCAACCTAAGGGGTATTTCTGAAAACTGAGTGCCTATTAACCGAGAAGCACCTATCTCCTCATCATCCAAATACATTGACCCATCCACACTCACATTATCTTCGACATCCGCTCCATCCACATCTTCTGCCACACCACCACCTCCAGCAAACCCTAAGGTTGAATCCACTGTCAAAATCTAGGACCTCAGCTGCGGAGAGTTCAAACTACATGCATCATACAACATAACAACAATACCCAAGTCTCGAAAGATATTTGGTCGGCCATGTTTCAGAATGGAACCCAGAGAAACTTTCAAAGTTCCATCGAAAATAGTTTTCATTAAATGGGGGGACATGAGTAATGAAGACCTTGCTGACATCACATGATGGATCTATAAGGATACTGTCGCACTACCCCCATTACCAGTTCAAAAATATGGCAAAGGTTATGACATCATGAAGGCTAAAGGTTATGAAGGTACTAGTGGCCTAGGAAGAAATAAAACTGGCTGAAGGGAACCCATAGAACCTTTCCAAATTCCAAAGTATCTCGGATTAGGGTTTGGATCACCCGACAATGATGATCGATGTACCATTGGACTTTCGAGTGAGCGATTACATGCTTTGAAAAGTGTCGAGACCACTAAGGAAACCCTCACCAAAACTGACTCCCAAGAATGAGAATTTGGCTTAGAACGATCCCTAAGTGACTGTTGTCTTGATGATTTGTTTTTTGAACCAGGGATACTAACCTCTGAACAAAGATTTTGGAAAACATTCAAAATTGAATAGGCACCAAATAGTCAAAGTCCCATTACCACTTCCCATGACATACAACACCCATCATATGAACCCCTTCAGTCCAATCCATCAGAAGTATCAGATGACATTGACAACTAGGGCTCTAAAGCTTTCACCCCTTATTTTGACAATGAATATGACACTAGTGAAGGGGAATATTGGATAGAGTCTGATGTAGAGTTGGAGGATGATAATCTCATCTATAACATCACTAAATCCATTTGCATGTTGTCTACATCCTCACCTCAATTTACCAACATTGATGATGGCATTTCCTTAGTTTACCCTGAGCTAGTCGATTGGGACCAACAAGGACCGCCAGTCTTGGACACATTTCAGAATGATGAGGAAATTGCTAAATTTATGGTATTACGTTAAGGAATACCCAGTGGGGACCACAAGTTAGGATTCACCATTGATTTAGACTTCACAACATACTTTGGCGAGACTGCTCCGTCCTCTAGTCGCAAAAGTAAAAATAAAAATGAAATAAAAAATGAAACGTCTCTAGGTGAAAATCGAAAGGCACCTTTTGATGATAAAATAGTAAAAACAAAGGAA
Source organism: Sequoia sempervirens (assembly GCA_007258455.2). Taxonomy (NCBI): domain Eukaryota; kingdom Viridiplantae; phylum Streptophyta; class Pinopsida; order Cupressales; family Cupressaceae; genus Sequoia; species Sequoia sempervirens. The sequence continues at coordinate 399,008,818 of VDFB02270651.1, read as the reverse complement.
GTATCTGCGAGTGAAAACCTCTCTGAGGTGCCCAAAGATGGAGGACTAGATTTTCTCCCTGTACAACAGGAGAAATCAGCTATGCTTATTGAAGACACAATAGAGGATAACATATCAATTGCAGAAGATCCCAAGATGGTCCTCTTTGCTGCATCATTGACTGAAGAAGAGAGATCAAAATTTCATAAATTCTTTGCAAAAAAAAAAATCAACTTTGCATGGTCCTATGCTAACATGCCAGGATTGGACCCAGAACTAGTTCTACACCATCTGCCACTACTACCTAATGCCAAACCAGTCAAGCAGAAGTTATGCAAAATGCACCCTCAAGTTGCTCTATTGGTCAAGGCCAAGTTAAAGAAATTACTAGATGCCGGATTCATACGGTCTATTGACTATGCTGAGTGAATTTGTAACCTGGTGCCGGTAAGAAAGCCAAATGGGCTGATCCATGTCTGTACAAATTTTTGAGACCTAAATAAAGCATGCCCAAAGGATGACTTTCCTTTGCCAAACATTGACATCATAGTTGACCTCACAGCAGGATATGAGATGCTATCCCTCATGGATGGTTTCTCTGGCTATAATCAAATTTGCATTGCTCTTGAAGACCAGCACAAAATGGCATTTACTTTTCCATGGGGTACATACTATTGGAATGTCATGCCATTTGGTCTCAAAAATGTAGGTGCCACATACCAAAGGGCTATGACCACGATCTTCCATGACATGATGCAAAAAATAATGGAAGATTATGTAGATGACCTATTGGCCAAATCAGTAACTAGGAAAGATCATTTGAAGGTACTCGACACAATTTTCGGGAGACTTGAAGAGTACAAAGTCCGGCTAAATCCTAAGAAGTGTGTTTTCGGGGTCACATCGGGTAAACTCTTGGGATACATAGTTTCCCGAAGAGGCATAGAGGTCGATCCGGCAAAGGTCAAAGCCATCATAGACATGCCTTCGCCCAAAGGAATCAGTGAACTCAAAACTCTACAAGGCAGGATACAATCTATTTGACGTTTCATAGCGCAATTGGCAGACAAGTGTCATCCATTTCAATAACTGTTGTGCAAAGGTATACCATTTGTGTGGATAGATAAATGTCAAGAAGCCTTCCAAAAAATCAAAGATTACCTACTGTCAACGCTGATCCTCATGCCTCCCATTCATGGAAAGCCATTGATCCTATACATCTCGACAACTAGCTCAGCACTAGGGGCATTACTAGCACATAACAACCAAGAAGAAAAGGAAAGAGCCATATATTACATCAGTCGAACATTGGTCGGGTATGAACTGAACTACACACCAATTGAATGAGCTTGCCTAGCCGTGGTCTTTGCAGCACAAAAGCTAAGAGATTACATGTTGAGTCACCAAACACAACTAGTAGCAAAGATCGACCCACTCAAGTATTTGCTAAGTCGAGCTGCATTAACAGGACGACTAGCAAAATGGGTTATGATTCTGAGTGAATATGACATTCAGTATGTTGAAAGAAAGGCTATAAAAGGACAAGCCATAGCGGACCAATTGGAAGATGCACCTTTGCAGAGTGATCACCCGTTAGTGGCATATTTTCTAGCTGAGTCGATATTCCACATGGAACCTAAGGCACCTTGGCAACTTTACTTTGATGAATCACACACAAACCATGGCTCGGGGGTAGGAATTCTGTTCATCACCCCGCAAGGAGACTCCATTCCTAAGTCTTTCCGCATCGCCTTCCCATGCACAAACAATGTGGTAGAATATGAGGCATTAGTTACACAACTAAGAATGGCAATAAAATGGAATATTAGAGCACTACATGTCTATGGGGATTCTTAGCTTGTCATCAACCAGGTTAATGATGACTATGACACAAAGGATGAGAAGTTGATGCCTTACAAATGGATGGTTGACAGTTTCCACACATACTTTCATATGATAACTTTTGAACAAGTTCCGAGAGCCCAAACAAAGTGGCAGATGCTATGGCTACAATAGGCTCTCTCCTTGACATACCAAGCAATTTGCCTCATTTGGAGTTCCTAATAGAGCAATTATTGGTCCCTACCTATGACATTCTAGAGTCAGAGATGGTTTGTGAACTTTTGGTCCTGACTCTCCCTGGTATTAGGATATTTATGACTACCTAAAATCCCAAACCCTTCCACCGAACTTGTCCAATAACCAAAGGAAGTCCTTCATCCGAAAATCTGCAAGGTATGCCATCGTCAGTGACACCCTTTACTGCTGTAGCTTTGATGACACCCTCCTTAGATGTCTCAACACCAACGAAGCACATACGACCTTACACGAAGTACACAATGGTATATGCGGATCTCATTCGAGTGGTCCTACTCTAGCCAAGAAAGTAACGAGACTTGGGTATTATTGGCTGACCATTGAAAATGATGCAATAGAATATGTCAGGACTTGTCACAAATGTCAGATTCATAGTGATTCGATCCATGCTCCAGCACATCAACTTTGGCTGATCACTTCTCCTTGGCCCTTCGCCCAATGGGGACTCGACCTCGTGGGTAAGATTCATCCAACCTCGTCCAATGGCCACAAATTTATCATCACCGCCACTGAGTATTTTACGAAGTGGATCGAAGCCATCCTTTTGACATACATAACTGGAAAGCAAATATCCAAGTTCATGCTTAACTACATCATCTGCCAGTATGGCCTTCCGCAATCCATCATCACTGACAATGGACGTCCATTTAAAAACCAAGACGTACGTGAGTTATGTGAGTGCTTCCACATCCAACACCATTTTTCATCTCCATACTACCCACAAGGAAACAGTCAAGCTGAGTCGTCAAATAAAACCATTGTCAAAATCCTCAAAAAGACTGTTAATGACGCTGGCCTTGACTAGCACATATAACTCAACCCTGCTCTATGGGCCTACCGAACTAGCATTCGTACGCCTACAGGAGCCACTCCATTTTCCCTAGTCTTTGGCGCTGAGGCCATCTTGCCCATTGAGGTTGAAATTCCTTCATTACGAGTCTCCCTGAAGGGTTTAACTGATGAAGAGGAGTATAGACAATCACGCTTACAAGAGCTGGAGATGCTAGAAGAAAGAAGGAAAAATTCACTGAACCATTTGCAAGCATATCAGAATTGTCTTTGTCGCAGCTACAATAAGAAGGTCATGGTCAGAAAATTTGACATTGGCAACCTAGTTCTCATGCAGAACCCCAAGAACCAAGCTAACAGAGAAAAGCCAGGAAAATTTGAACCAAATTGGTTGGGTCCCTACATTATCATATCTTCTTTCAGTTCTGGAGCCTATCAACTGGCCATGCTAGATGGAGAACAATTGACAGAGCCCATCAATAGTTTACATCTTCGAAGGTTCTACGCATAACATCAGGGGATTGAGTTGAAAAACCTTAAAATACAAAAAAAATTTGAAAAATGGTAAAAAAATCGTTGCCCTGATGAAAACCTGGCAAACAGGCATCCTGACAACACCAAAAAAAAAGAAAAAGGATAAAAATAGTAAAGAGAAAAATTTCATCCAATAGTGAAAACCTGGCAAATAGGCACTTTGGATAGGTACCATGGTGAAAACCTGGCAAACAGGCACCATGCGTAATTAATCATTGCTCTGCCATCTACTGTCACTTTGTCTACCTTGGCCTAGGATGAAAGGTATTTCCACGATCATCACACAAATTTCCACAATATTCCACTCTACCTGTCATGGTTAATAAATGATTGACATCAAGTCCTGACGATTGTCCATCTGGTACACCAGCAGCATTCCCTCCATGTCCCTTAAAAATGGCTCAGTCCTGGACCTGACTGGGGGCAAAATGTTTATCATGCAACTACAGTGGATGCCACACATGATCTTGACAATTGGAAAAAAGTCCTGAAAAAAGACAAAAACATTGGCAAAAAGACCTGAAAAAAGACAAAAACATTGGCAAAAAGTTCTAAAAAAAGACAAAAACATTGAAAAAAAGTCCTAGAAAAAGACCAAAACATTGGGAAAGTCTCAAAAAGACAAAAACATCACAAAAAGTCTTGAAAAAAAACAAAACCATTGGCAAAAAAACCTAAAAAAAGACAAAACCATTGAAAAAAGTCTTGAAGAAAAGACCAAAAACATCATAAAATGTCCTAAAGAAAGACCTAAAAATCATAAAATGTCTTGAAGAAAACCACAACAAAGCATGAGACTGCTCGAAGAATGCAAACATAGGGTCATCTCTAGTAAAAGTCAGTCATCTCAATCAGTCTTTGTCATTTTTCAGAACTACGTTGTCTCTGCGCACTTGCTACACAGGCAAGACTCACATTTGAGTCCCTAAGACATTAGGTCAGTCCATTTAGGTTTGTGAAAATAAAATCATGGCACAATCTTTGGTCATCAATACAAAGTCATTGGTTGTGTCAAACTACGAGGTCTCTGAGTGTATGATATAGGCAAGGCCATCTATTGATGAGCCCCCGAGGCCGCACTAGGTCAGTCCGTTAGGGTTCATGGCATTACATTGGCACACACGTTAAAAAGTCTTCAAGACAAAGCAAGTCATTCCTAAAATCTTAAAACTCATAAAGTAAATTATGGCAATCAGTTACTACAGCATGAAAATCTCATCAACAAGTCAATCATATCATCATGACAATACTGGCATATAGTCGAACACAAGTCAAACTCGATCAAAACAAGTCATCGTCATAACCTGTCAAACTGTCAACTTTAGGTTAACCTTTAGATGTGTCCTTCTGAAAGGTAACCTCTGTCATTCATGCCTTAGGATGTATCCTTCCTAGGCATTGTCACTATCATTCGACATTTTGAGGGATCCTCTCGACATCAGTATTTTTCAGATGAGTCTTTCTGAAGAACCAACTGTGTCATTTATGCCTCAGGATGTGTCCTTTCTAGGCATTGTCACCATCACCGTCACATGACATTTAGAGATCAATCCTCTTGGCATTAACATTATTCAGGATGTGTCCTTCCCGAATTTGGAAAATTTGGACATTTGTCATCTGAGCATCATCAAAGCTTTCACACTCTGGCATCTCATCATCATCAAACCTGACATCTTTCCATCTGAACAATGGATATCCAGACACACTTGGCAATTGTCTTTTAGTTTTTTATCATGATATTAGTTTTTTAGCGAGATCCCACTAAGCAGGATTTAGAGAAGCAGCAACGTATCATGACGATTGACACACATGACTACTAGTTTCTTAGCGAGGTCCTGATTTTGGGATTTAGAAAAATGACATATCATGGTAAGGGCTCTATTTTTGTATTTCGACAATCATGCCGCTAGTTTCTCAAGGATGTCCTAGAAACAAGATTTAGAGAAGTAATGATGTTGCATGATTTGTCCTTGTCTTTTCTGCTTATGGTTGATTATAACAAAAAGACTGGGGCAATCACGCTCTTAGTATGAGTCATGATCATCCTTGTCTGTGACTTGTCTTACATGATGGTACGACCCTGCACACCTTGATCTATGTCATATCATGGTGTTTTTTGGCCATTACAACAGTCTGCCCAATGATGATTAAGAGCAATAAATATTAAAGTCCTACAGTAGAGCTTTGAAGGATTTGATCAAGGTCTAGGAGCTAGCATGCATCATCTTTGGTCTGGTCATCTTCTTTTCTTCAGTTTGGTCCTCTTCTCTTCTCCAGTCTGGTCATCTTCTCTCATCCATCTCATGATGATATCCTGTGACATCCAAAAAAACAAGTGCATACATGATCATATAAACATTGCATTAGGTCCATGCATACATCATACATAGCATCAAATCATATTCATAATCACAAACATCGCATTAACATTATCATCAACATCACATCTATTTACTAAATACATTATGCACATCATTATCATCATCATCTCATATAAGTAAGAATTGCATCATCATGGCATTAAAATTATAAATAAGCATCATAGGACATACATGATACATCATAAATCAACATCATACATCACATGTATCATAATGCATTAAATCAAGGAACATCACATAACACACATGTAGGCCGCATGAAAACTACATCATCATATAGCATCATCTCAAAAAGGTACAATGTCATAGGATAAAGTCAGGAGATATCCCAAAAATGGAGCTCACAGGCTCAATTAATATACATAGTGTGTCATAATAATAAAATGCCCCTAGGGTAGACTCTCATCATCCCCTCATGGTGAAGAATGTGGTGGCAACAACTCTGAGACTGGCACTGAAACAATAGGCGAACTTGTGGCAACCTCTGCCTATGCCACTAATGGAACTGAGAATGAAGGTGTCATCTCCACGATAACGGACACCTGTGAGGTCACTGTTGCCTAACTCTGAGAAGTAGACAGATCGATCACTGGTGGCTGTCCCTGTATCGACCTCTGCATTAAACCAGTCGACCCATGACTGTGACCCGAAAGGTGACTCGGGGTGTGCTGGCGTGAGTGATGTGATCTATGCCCTGACGTGTGCCCTATCGAGGTAGACCCTCCTGCACTGGTGTGACTCCTGCTGCCACTGGCACTGCCTGATCGGTGGCCACTGCCTATCCTCAACTGTGACCGTGACAAGGTAGGATCCCATCGCTTTGGTGGCACTGCCTGCTCATATAATGTCCTGTACTGTCCCAATCTGGTGCTCACCCTGGCCAACTCGCAGGCCATATCCCATGCAGGCCCTATACATAATGCTGAAAACTGTGTGCACCACTGAGTCAAATCCTACTGACGGATCACTCCCTGATCCCGCTCTACCCAGGCTACCTCTAACTTAGACTATAATGACCTAACCTAGGCCATGCTCTCGTCTAGTCTTCGCTGTAGGTTGGCCACCCTCTGATCTGTCATGGCATCCTGGGGCAATCCCAAGGAGGATGGTATCTCCTCCTCTCCCTCCACCATCCGCCATCTAAGGAGTCTCTTGGCCTCATCCATGGCATCGTCCTCGTCATCATCATCCTCCTCCACATCCTCCGCCACCTCCTCCTCCTGTCCCCCCACCTCCACCTCCTCTTTCTGTCCTCTCGCATCCACCTCCTCCTCCCGTCTCTCCTCACCCTCTCCCTCCTGTCTAGGCTACACCTCTCTCTCCCCCTCCTCGCCCACCTCAGGGATAGCATCTAATGCTACCCTCACCACGCGCTGTCGCACCCGGTGACCCCGTCTCTGACCATCTCTCCTCCTCTGGCGGCCATCTCCCCCATCGTCCCCATCATCTTCGTCATCTCCACCTCGGCCTCCGTCTCTGCCTCCATCTCCACCCTGGCCTCTATCTCTGCCTCCGTCCCTGCCTCTACCCCGGCCTCCATCTCTCCCTTTGCCTCCGCCCCTACCACCTCGCCTGGCCCTCGGCACATGAAGTATCATTGACCGTCTATCTACCAGTGCTGGCTCATCCAGATCTTTCAATGGCACTGGTCTGTGTGCCTGCCACCATAGGTCATAATCACCTGTCATCCTGAGATCGGCTACTCCACCCCTCCATCCCCATGCCTGGGCTCCTAGCCCATCAATCTGCTACTCTGCGAAGGCCACTGGGATGGCGGGTCCCCAAGCATACTCTCTGGAGGATCGGGCATACTCAGCTGTCCCTACAGGTACACCCTGCTGCACTCCAAACTACCTAAGGACACGCTGCAAAAAATACATCTCAATGATCAGTGAGGTCTGCACGGTCCTCCCAATCAAATATCTGTACTATCTGCAAAGGCTCAGGTGGTCGTCCTCATTGTCCCACTACTCGCAATCTCTGTAAGGTCTCTAGATGAAAGACACCATCGTGTCAGTCCTGTGCCACCACTAGCCTGTCTCACCCATCTGAGTCTATTGTAAAGCACCTACATAGTAATAGGCATAAGGTATCCCCTCGACCAACTGTGGTCTCTGAATGGGAGGACAAAATATGGAAATGTGCTCCCAAGCCTAGATCATCATCAGAGTAGTCCCGTAGGAGATACTCTCTGCCATCCTGTAGGCAACATCGTGTAACTAATGGTAAAGTGTTCCTAGTAAACAGGGACCCCAAGCATAAACAGTCCTATCCCGTCTCATACCAACTAGGACATCCCCCCAGCCAATAGGGAATTTGTGTCCCCGACGGTCGGGAATCAAAATACCTACAATCAAGGTCGCAAGGAATGCATCAAAGTGACCATAGTGCTCTGCCATGAACTCCCATATGATCTCATAGCCCTGGATGCCCAGTCCTGCACCCTGATCTTAGTAGTACACTCGGAAGGTCTACTCACCATGACGAGGGTCGTAGATGATCCGCTCCCCTTGGATCAGCACTCGCAAAATATGGTAGACATCCTCCAGAGTAATAGTGGCCTCACCTGTCGGCAGGTGGAAGGAGCAGGTCTCTGAGTGCCACCACTCACACAGCGCAGTAAGTAATCACCTATTCGCTCGAATGGCGGGCATGTAGGCAGCATAGAACAATCCCAGTTGCATCAATCGGTGCCATTCTCATGGGCTGAACTGGTCAGAAAACCAAAATGTCATAGGTCTGCTCTTGCGTGTGTAAATCGGGGCAAGCTGCCTCTGCAAAAATCCAAGCACGTCATCAGTACCTTGTGAGAAAATTGTCAGTATTATCACAAGCATCTAACGTTAAATAAATATCAAAACAACTATGGTCAAAGTCAAAGGCAAATGCGTCGCACTACAACAATTGTGTCTCAAAACATCAATTGCGTCGTTCCGTACATCAAATGCGGTGCAAATTTGTAGATGCATCATTGGTTATGTCAAATGCATCACATGGTCACGCTTGCATCTCAAAATTTGACACATGCATCATAGAAAAGCGAATGCGTCGCCTAATCACAACTGCGTCGGTCAAACAAGCGACTGCATTGCAAATTGACGATTGTGGTATTTCGACAGTCAAATGCGACTCGATAAAGCGAATGCATCGTAAGTTTTGAAAAATGCGGCGCAAACCACCGCTCTACCCTAATTCTTTGTTGCACTTGCATCACAACACATTAGATGCGTCGAACGGAAGGGTGAATGCGTCGAACACGAACACATATGCGTCGCGGCGCATTCGTTACTCACCCTAGAAACCTAATTTTGACATGCAAAACGAAAAAATTACAAAGGGGGATAGGGATACATACTGCTGGCTCTGAGCCCTCTGGCCACCTAAATGTCTGCACGATCTCACCGCGATGCTCTATCACTGGAATCACCATCGTCGCTACACTCTTTTTCGCTTTGAACTCTCTAAATTCACAAAGTAAATAGTAAAAGTTAATTGACTTTTACCCCTTTGTCAACCTATTTATAAAGTCAAAATGACATTTGTCAACTGGGTTATTACTGGAGGCTCATTGGACCAACTTTGACCACCCCGTTAGCTGCTTCAAACATATCAGAATTCAAAACCGACTGCGCCGTTGTTCTTCTACTTATCGGGACCGTTTACAAATTTTTCTGCTGCTAACCCAAAATTTGAAAAATCTCTCGAGGGGGCATCGATACTCCATAACTTCACTAGTGCATATCTTTGACTTATTTTCTTTGTCACAATGTGACAAGCGACATTATGATAAAGAGGGGCAAAATGTAGACACCTAAAAATGACCTAGGCCTGCAAGCTTCATTTTTACCACTTTCGTCCTAGCATAATTATGACATTTAATTATGTCCTTGGTCCACATTCGACTATTGATTAAATAATTCATAATTATTTAAATTCATGTTCATTTATTCTTCACAATTATTAAATAAATAAGTTTTATTTATTTATTAAATACGTCATTAATTGTCTAAGTCTTCCCTTAATTAAATAAATTTCTTAAATTTATTTAATTACCTTCTTTTCACTTTATACTTCTTGATTATTAAATAAATAAGTTTTTATTTATTTATTTAATATGTCACTAATTGTCATAATTGAATGAATTAAATAATTTATTTAATTATCAGTTTTATTTGCTAAATTAAATAATTAAATTTAATTATTTAATTGCCAAATTGGATATTCTTCTCATTTTAAATAAATTAAATTATTTAAAATGTCATCTCATTCTTAACTACAAGCTCATTTTGGTAAATAATTCGAAAACTGATTATTTACTATTTCTCAAAAATTCACATTTGGAATTAATTTAATTCCAAATTGGTAACTTTCCGCCAAGATTCAAGTAATCGGGCAGGTTCTCGACCCTTCCAAAATTGATCTTTAGTCTGGTCTTTATCTTATTCATTTCAAAAATCTTTATTTTCGAATTAATTTCCTCATTTATTCTCCACCGCCGATTCAATTTTCTTTGATGACATCTTGACCACTCGATTAATGACTTTGCCCTAGCCCTAATTAGGGATTATGAGATTTAATCTAGGCCTCTCATTCTAGGTCTTTCTTAGAATTCGATCTCACCGGTCCATTCAAAATGGAATTTTCTATAAAATGCCATTTTCCTCTCACTTTTCGATTACACACGCACATATTATAGAGATGCATTGCATACTTATTCACTTGCACACTTAGATTTCCATAGTAATTGCAACACTTAATATCCTATTTGGTCAAGTCTTATCATGTTTAGGCATTTTCAATCATATTCATTTAGACATAGGCATTAGACATTTATGCAAATCCTTCAAAGCTTGGTGTACAACATAGGCATATATTTGCAGATTGCTCGCACGACAGATCTGAGGGCAAAGCATCATCCAACAAGTAAGAAGGTACTATGGAGGTAATCATGGAAGTTTCGAGAAACAGGTATAACTATTTTATTATTTAATTTCCTTTGTACTCGATAGGTCTTTGGGTTCCTATTGTCTTCAATGATTTACTGCTTATCTCCTAATCTTAAACCTAAAAGAAATCCTCAGTTACAAGACGATTGTGATTGGCATCAATATTTGGCATGCCATTCTTGTTGAAGTGTAGTTGGTAAGATAAAGCTAGGTGTCCTACTAAAGCTTGGAACCGTGTGGGATCGATGTTCTTAGGTACGTGAGTTTCTTGTAAAGCTCTATTGAGTATTTCTTGATGCACAGGAGAAGATTTCAACAGATCCAAGATTCAGATATGAGTAGGGGTCTTTCTTAAGTGATCAAGAATGTTGTACTGAGAGTTTACAAGTTTTGATTGGGCAGGTGTGGAGGCTATAGGGATAGTAATGCAGGATCGCTGGGTTGCAACAACACATTGGGGATCTTTAGCTTTAACATGTATCATGGACATAGGGGGTTCTACTTGCTCAGTGTAATGGAAAATGCCATCATAATTGAGGGGTACATTCTTATAGCTTATTTTATTTGCACTGTTGTCTTGGGGATTGTTGTTGGAGGTGCTTGCACCTTGATTATGGTTCAGGAAGGCATTTTGATAGATTTGCAATTGAGCATTGGATGGTGAAGCTTGACTAGTGTCGAATTTGATATCTCCTCGATTGATAAGATCTTGGACATAGTTTTTGAGACCTTGAAACTTATTCAGAGTATGCCCTTTAATCTTATGGAATTCACAATATTCATTCTCCCTAAACTAGGCTGGTTTGGGCTTAGATTCATCAAGTGGTTTGGTGATAGGATATGTGATCAGATAGTTGACCTATAACAATTTATTGAAGATGGCACTCAATGTTGGTGTAATTAACTATTTAATTACATCTTCATAAGTTTACTTAGGCTTTTATTTAAGTCCTAGGTTGCATTTTGTTATCCTTATCTAATTGAGCTAACTTGTAGCTCAAGTTAGGTATAGGGTTGTGCATGCTTGCCTTTATAAGCAAGCCTCATCTTGTACATTATTATCAATTCAATCATGAATCAATCTTACATATTGATATAGAAAGCATTCTCGCCATTATCTCTCTCTTGTGGAAGTATTTTGGTCTAGCAACTGATTCCTAATTTCTAACATGGTATTAGAGCTTCAAGGGTTGTAGACTCCTTCCCGAATCTGAGGGTTTTATTATTTAGGCTTGAATATTTTTGCTAGGTGCAGATTGGAGTTTCAATAACCTCACGGTTGAGATCAGAAGGCTCCGTAGATGAATTTTGACTATAATTTTTTCCATTTTGAGAAAAGTTGTTTTTGAAGCAATTTTGTTTTGCTGGGACAGCCTCCCAAGTGGTATGATTTTTCCATTTTTTTGCAAAAAAATATTTAGGAAAATATTTCTGCGGTTTTATCAATAATTTTGGGGAAAAGTTTATTTGTAAATTGAGCTAAAATATTTCATATAATCGGGCATCTATTGTGATTTTCTGTGGACTGTACCACTGTTAGAGTCAAATCCATTTTTTATTGGCTGTTGACTTGTGTATTGTATGCCGATGTGAATGTCGGTGGGAATTGGTGGCTCTTTGTCCTAATCCTTCGTTTCTAGTTCATTTGCCTTGATCGGTTGTACGCTGTCAGATCTCCATTGGCCGAGCGGTCTCATCTCCATCTTTCCTTGGCATCAACGTCCCATTCTTCAATCGTCTGTGGGTACTCCCACATTGGTCTTGGCACACCTAGCGAATAGGAGTTGTCGGCTATCTTTCTCGGTCAGTGTACTTGGCTATTAGTGTCGGCATATTCCAGATCCAACATTCCCAGTATATAGAAGGATTCGTGGCATTAAATCCAGGCGGCATATTCCGATCGACATACCACACAGCTGCACCGGTTGTTGGATACGGGGTCATTGCATGCCAGATCTCCATTAGCGGGTACTTGGCTCTGTTCTCTGGTGTACATCATCAGCTTGCAAGGTCCATCCTTCGGCATACACTGTCTTTTCGTGGAAGGTACTTTGACAGTGCTTTATTTATTTCCATTGGCAGGGTTATTCATTGCAAGGTACGCATATTGCAAGTCATTCTCCTATGCTGTCCGATTTTGAATGCGTTCTTTTCTACCAATCAGCAGGGTCAAATATGAAGTTATTGTGTTGGGCGGTATTTTCCCTATTTTTTGGTTAGTTTTAAAAAAAAATAGGGCAAGTTCTTTTTTATATATATAAAAAAAGAGCTTTCTATTGTTTTTTTTGAAAAAGCTGACGGGTTTTTTGGAGATTTTTTTAAAAAGTTTTCTATAAAACTTATTTATTTTCCAAAATAAAAAGGGAAAAGCCAACGGTCACTCAGTCCCAGAGATTTTGTAACAATTTTTTCATCTCCAAAGCTGCAACAAAGGAGTTGCTTTCCGATTTTGTGCAGGAATTTGTTATTCTTCTCTCATCATGGATTTTCCAAAAGTTGTACTTCTAACTCCATTTAATTATCATGAGTGGAAATATCAGATGGAGTTTCTACTATTAAAGTTGAAGCTGCAACGAATCACTTTTGGTCAAGATCCAGAACCATAGGGAGCAAAAGAGAAAAGAAAATGGTTTGATAGAAGAGATGAAGCCCTTAGTAATCTTCTTCTATCCATTTCTCCAGATCTTAGATATCATGTTGAGTCTTGCACACATCCTCATGAAGTTTGGACTACTTTAGAGAGCCCCTTTGGTAAGCCAGACAAGCTAAGGAAATTTAAGTTGGAAAATGAATTGATGGGTCTTAATCCTTCGGATTTTGAAAATATTCAAGATTTTTTCTCTAAGCTCAACTCTCTCAGATTGCAGTTATCAAAATGTGGGGTTGTTAAAGAGGACGAATAGATGATACTTTCTATTCTTGCTAAGCTTGGTTCTTTATATTCTGCGTTTGTTTCTACTTTCTATGCTACAATGGATGCTCTTGGAAATACATATAAAATTACTTCTCTTGATGAATTTGCTGCACAGCTCACAAGGGAACAAGCATAGTTGATTCACATGGGTAAATTGAAGTCTTCAACATCTCAAGCTCTTATTGCGAATGATACAAAGGCTTCAAGTGGAAAAGGAAAGAAGCACGAAAAGGAAACCAAGTCAAATGAACAAGGTAAAGATTCTCCTTCACATGGCACTCCTGAGTCCTCATCCTCTACAAAAGAGGAATCATCAAAAAGAAGTCCAAATGTGCATATTGTAAAAGGTTAGGACATGAAGAGCATAGATGTTATAATAAGAAGATTGATGAACTCACACACCTTCTTCAAAAAAATAACATTCAACTGCCCTCATCAGTGTCTTCTACTTCTTCACCATCACAATCGACAGCCCCATCATCATCACAGTCAGAGAACATATCATCCACTTCTGGGCTACATAATATGAAAGGGAATGCACTCTTGGCCTCTACAGGTCCTAATTCTCAAGGATGGCTTCTTGATTCAGGGGCATCTCATCATATGGCATCTTCAAAGGAAATGTTCTCTTCTTTTGAGCCTTGTAATTCACCTCACATTTTGATGGGTAACAATACATTCATTAAGGTAAGTGGGAAGGGTTCTATTGGTATTGGGGAAGGCACTTTCAATGATGTTCTTTGTGTTCCTTCTTTGACCACTAATCTCCTTTCTATTTATCAAATTACTCATGGGGGTCAAGGTAAAACAGTTGAGTTCACTCCTGATAAGGTGTATATAAGGGACTTGGAGACTAGGGATATTGTTGCAATTGGGATGGTTGATCATTCATCTCGAGTATATTCTTTTTCACATTTTGCTTCAGAAGCTAATAATCTTCCTTTGACTGCATCACACACTCCATTGAGTGTGACCCATATTAGTGAGGAGAAGTTTGGTCATCTACACCTTGGAATTTTAGAGACCTGTGCTGAGCTTCCTCCACCTCCACCTCCTGCTTCTTCAGCCATTGTTGTTTCTGTTCAGTAGGATAATCACCGTCTTTCAGATCTTGCTTTGTGGGATGATTATTTGACAGGGATTTCTAACTTGTTCCTAGAGTCTCATACTACAGATTTGGAGGACACACTTGAGGGGATTTCCCTGCTCTTTGATGACAGTTTTAGCATAATTGTTACACCATCTTCTTTGTCTTTGGAGATTGATATACACAAGCCTCCTCCATCACTTGATTTGTCATGTTTCTTGGTTGAGCTTGACCATGATTATGTTGTGTCTCATTCAAGCTTGGAGGCTCCTACTTAGTTTTCATAGGCATACATGTTGAGTGTTCATTCTTCCTCTTTTCAGTTGGATATGGAGTGGCTTCTTCATCAGCTTATGGATTTGTTTCTTCCTAAGGGGAGATGTGTTGCTTGCAGACATTGGGTCATCTTTTTTTTTTAGGCATTTTTCATTCGCTTTGGAGCTTCTTTAGCATGCAGGGGATATCTTATCTCATTACTTCCCTCTTATGGGGGGGTCATTTATTGTATCTTCATGATGGATGTAGTCCTTGGGGGGTATCATTGAGTCCTCCATACATCATGTTTACATTCATCATGCTTGTTTTTTGTTTTCTCTCTTTTTGGAGAGGGGTTTTCTTCCCACTGGGTTTTCCCCTTTTCTCTGCTTTATGAGAGATTGCATTTCATTTGCATCTGTAAATGGATACCTAACATGGCCTAGTTGCCGAGACCCATAGTAGTTTGCATTATAATCTTCTCCCTAAGTTGCACTTATGGGGGGGTGTTGGTGTAATTAACTATTTAATTACATCTTCATAAGTTTACTTAGGCTTTTATTTAAGTCCTAGGTTGCATTTTATTATGCTTATCTAATTGAGCTAACTTGTAGCTCAAGTTAGGTTTAGGGTTGTGCATGCTTTCCTTTATAAGAAAGCCTCATCTTGTACATTATTATCAATTCAATCATGAATCAATCTTGCATATTGATATAACAAGCATTCTCACCATTATCTCTCTCTTGTGGAAGTATTTTGGTCTTGCAACTGATTCCTGGTTTCTAACACTCAAGGGTTCTCCAAATTGAGTATACTGGTGTTTGCCGTTCCCTTGACTATTTTGGTTTGACTGTTGAGGAGGATGAGATGCCCCCTATGGAATGGATATGGCATTAGGTACATATGGTGGTTGTGGCCTCTGGGATGCATTGGCCACCTGAACATGTTTAGTTCCAGTGACACCATCATTCACTGCATTTTTGTTCTTGTTCCAAAAGTGTGACAAGTGTCACCGAATGAACTTTCTTTGTCATGGTTGTGTATCTTGATGTGCCCTTTGGCAATAAGGGTGCATTCAAGGATGGGTCCTTTTTCCACTATTTCAGCGAAAGTGGTGACACCATGTAACCTGAAATTATGAGCCATGTTGGGATGTGAGTTCTCCACAAAGAGGGTGACCATGTCTTTCTCCTTGAGAGGGATTTTCATTCAGCTTGCCAACGCATGCCACCTTTGGAGGTAGCTAATAAAGGTTTCACTGTCACACTGCTTCTCCTTAAGAAGGTCCAAGGTATCAGTGTCTTTTTCTAGATTGAAGGAGAAGTAAGAAATAAATTTTTCTAACAAATCTGTGAAGGATTTGATAGACCCCCGTTCCAAACCCATGAACCAATCCAAGGCATATCCTGTCAGGCTTCGTGGGAACAAGCATAAGAGGTAGTTGTCATTGTGCATAACCTCTTGACAATGGGAGTAAAAATATTGTAGGTGGGCTTTAGGATCCTTGTTTCACTTGTATCTGTCAAACTTTGGTATCTCAAAGTGCTTCGGGAAGGGAATTAGTGAGATGGATGGATCAAACGGATAGGGACATATGTCTTCAAATTTGAAGGATTGTTTACCAGTCCCAACTTGGAGATCTTTCAAAGTAGCTTTGATTTCCAATAGATGTACGTTGACTGGCAGCATAATAGTCAAGGCAGATGGGTTGGATGGATATGGGTGGTAGGACAATGAAGGATCCTGCTGAGATAGTGTCTGAATGTTGACATATGGATTTTGATAGTGAGATGATGATATTCCTTTCTGATATGCCAAGGGAGTTTGGTGGTACTGGGATTGTTGTTGTGAGGTATAATATGGATTTGTTTGATAAGAATGTGTGTCTAGATGATGAGGAGCTTGAATGTGGTGTTGCGGATTGGTCTGCTGGTACTGGAGGTACTGTTGCAACTATTGAGAGGCCACATAGGGTGGTTGTTGTTAGAACTACTATTGGTTATGATAGTAATAGTGTTGGGGAGGTTCTTGATTTGATGCCAGCTATTGCGTGGGATGAGATGGGATGTTATGTTGTGGTTGAACTTGCGAACATAAAATGGATGCGAGGAATGGGGATATGGTCTAGACAAGAGCTCGGAATGGATTTCCTTGCCACTGGTGTGGTGGTTGTTGTGAAGAAATTAAAGGATTATGCAGGGGTTGTTGCTGATGAGGTAGCTGAGATAATGTAGAGGCATTCTACAAAGGGGGTTGTTGGACACCAATGAGAACATTTGGTTGGGATGTACCTTGCGAAGGTAATGGAGATGGTATGTTAGATTAGGGAGGCTATTGAGAAGTATACGAAGGGGGTGGTAGATTTGGGGCCCCAGGAGGTGGATGCAATGCGGTGAAAAGGTTGCCCCCAACGTTGACTAGAGGTTGAATTGAAAGGGGTGGTGCTGTCAGCATTAATGGAGACTAAGAAACATTTTGCAGTATTCCGTAGGTGAAAGGATTATTGAGATCAAATACTTGAGGATCCTCCATGACTAAGATTGTGGCGTGTGGGGGATTGTTAACATGATAAAGAATAGAGTTACTATATTCAGGTTGATGCCAACCCTCCACTGGAGGAACATTGGGAACATATGAACTACCTAGTGTGTTTTGTGAACCTTGGGGTACACTAGATGTGGAACTACTATACTTGGATAGGTTGACACTTGAAGGAGGTTTGACACCTTTTTCAATTAGGTGGGTCAATATTTCTTCCCCATGTTTTTTGAACAGGCGATCTATCATTTGCACATTGGTGGGGTTACTAAAATGTTCCTCCAACATGAGTTCAAACTGATTGACCATGTTCTCATCTCTGGGTGGCAATGTGTTTTGACCGTCAGTGTTGGACTGTGATGATGTACCATTTTGGGGATCTTGAGGGATATTCGTACCACTATTGGGATCTTGTGAGACGTTTGCTGTGTTGGGATTTTGAGGGATATTCGGCTAGGAATTTTGGGCCTGTTGCTCAACCATTTTCCTTGTCTGTGACCAGGTTTGAACAGGCATACAAGATGGTACGAGGATGACCAAGATGATGAAGGATTGACTTAACTAGATGATGGACTAACCAACAAGGATGTGATCAGAT
>VDFB02270651.1:398978885-398990600 GCA_007258455.2 Sequoia sempervirens | reverse complement strand
CTCTCCCTAGTACCCTTAATCCTCTACCCTATAAATGTACCATCTAAAGCTTAAAAAAACCAAATTTATCATAACGTGAGCCACATCCAAAGCAATTTTTGGATATGACTCAAACCCAATTTTTTCATAAATTTCAAAATGCTTATCCTCAAATTAGTATTTCTCAAAGATTCTTTGAAATGCTTAAACCTTTTTATGTCAAGATAAATCACACACGCACTACTTGTTACTGTAGACTACATATTGAATTCGCTAACCATTATGATGTTTATCGTTCTATATGTTTAGATTTACATACTAATGATGTTTTGCAGGATTGTGGCATAGAAGCCCCACCAAAATCTTCAAGAGAGTTCTTATCAAAATTTTTATGTCAAATAAAGGATGGCCAAATATTCTACATGAGAACATGCTTGGATGGTTCATGCGAGCATTGCAGTGGCTTGCAACGAATGCGGGTATGTCAACATATGGAAAGCACAGATGAGGTGGGGGATAAACTAGTAGATTTCAGGAAGTATAAAATAGTGGCATACGCTACAAAAGATGGGTCTCAAGCAAAAAGGTGTGATTTTGTTGTTGAGAAGATTCAAGTGTATCATTTTATGTCCATGGTTTGTGAGAATCTAGTGTATGAGTATGCAAGGCATACCCATAGAGCCCGATGGATGGACACACAATTCAAGCTATGCAAGGGCACCTTTCCACTTGGCAGCACAGTATTAGTGGTTGAATTTGTAGAGAACTACACTCTAAAGCCACAACGTGAGGTGCAATCAAAGTATTAAAACTCCACACAGGTTTTGATATTTGTTCACATAGCATTTATTCATGCAGCTGATAGTACAGAGGACCAAAGGAAGGTATTGAGGGAGTATCACTTTTATATTAGTGATGATTGCACAAATTCTCCAGAGTTCGTGCAAGGTTGCTTCTAGATGTTCTACATTCATTTGGATTAGAGGAAAATATCATACGGTCGACATATAATATGGTCAGATAACTATGTAGCACAGTTCAAGAATGCACACATGTTCTACTAGATGTGCATGATGCATCTCACTACATGTGTTCAACATATGTGGAAATTTTTTGAGGCCGGACATGGAAAGGGGGAGCATGACGGTGAAGGAGCATGCGTGAAAAGAGCATTAGCATGAGAAGAGTTAAAGTATAAAGACAGTGCATAGTTGAAAGATGCAAGATCAATCGTTGAGTGGTTTAATGCTTCGATGGGTCCAAGTAATGAAGGTACGTCTTTAGTTCATAGATTTTTTTGGTTGATGGATGATACTAACATTGCACCATATGAGGATTGTTGTACACTAACATGATTGAGTGAGTTGCACTCTTTCCTTAGCTCAAATGTAGGTTCATGGAGTATTAATACACATAAGATGTCATGCTTTTGTTCTTCATGTACAATGCAAACCTGGAATGATTGTGAGTCAGGGGAGTGGGTTGACAAATGGTTGACAATTTATCTTAGCCCACTTCACACATATCGCTCTCCGATGGAATTGGAACTAACACAGATGGAATCATTGGTCGACTTTGACCATGTATCAGATCTAGTTCAACCAGGTAATATATCTACTTTCTTAGTATTTGAAATTCCAAATTGTTATCTTACTTTGTATTGTATTCATAATGTTGACTAATTTCAAGAGATATGCTGCACATATAAATGCAGGGCATGTTTATGCAGTTATTGCAGATGAAGACAATGAAGAGGGTACATACTATTACTTGTGTCATTGTGTTGAGGCAAAAAAGAAATTGGAAGCCCCAATTATAGATGGAGAAAACATTGAATACCCTACAGGCTCAGTTGTTGTTATTGGAACATGGCTGAGAAGGTACCCACATAAGAGTGTTAAACATTGGTTGTTTGAGGAATTTTCGTAAGATTCTTCATTACTCAAACTTGTCGTCGGCATCCAATAAGTTCGACCAAATATGGGGGTAGACCTTTGAACAAGACCTTGTGGAAGGTCCGTGAGTCTGACCATGGGGCAATACTTGACACAATAAAGAGTAGAGCAAGCCCAGATGGTTCATTGGATTAATTTGTAAGTATATGCACAACGGTTCTTATTAATTTATACTTGTATCCACATCAATTTGGTTGATGCCAATGCTATCATCTTATTTTACTTTGTGTATCTATATGTAACCAGGAAAACATTGATTGGTTTCCCCTTGCATAAAATGTAGATTTATGAGCCATCCAAGAGAATCTCAAGCAGAAAAGCAATGCAGCATCCTTATTTTGATGATCTTGACAAATCTCAATTATGATTTTAAGCCATTATAAAAGTGCATACAAAGCTTGGTGAGGCAATTTCAAGTTATTCATTTGAATTTAACCTTATCATGACCACCTATGACGTAGACATTATAAGAGCATCTTGAATTTCAAGAAATTCTATTCATGAGAGGTGTTATGTGCAATAGGTATCTTGGAACTCCTAGTGAAGATGTATGACCAAGACTAAGTTGAGAGACTGCCATGCCTATCTGTAAGTGCCTTCCATCTATTTTGGATGAGCTATTTCTTTTTATTCTTTTCCTTTGCGTATCTGTAACTAAACTAGTAAAAATTGATTGGTCCCTCCTTGCAAAAAATGCTGATTTTTGAGCCATCAAAGAGAATCTCAGCCAAAAAAGCAATGCAACATCCTTATTTTGATGATCTTGACAAATCTCAATTTTGATTTGAACGAAATGTTGCAATAAAAGTTTCCTATTCATAAATTTCTATGTTTTCTTTCAGTTTTGTTAGCTTTGTACCGCCTGTACAGTAGATTTAGGCCTTGTCCTTTGTATATTAAGATAATACAGAGAATTAGGTTTCTCTTGAGTCCATCTAGAAGAACATCCATTGAGTTTTTCCACTGTTAGAGCACATTTTCTGAAATTCAGTTTGGAACCTTCAATTTGAGGTTTTGAGAGTCAAGTAAAGAAATACATCATACTTCATTGAATTAGGCTTGTAGATCAATGGAGTAGGGTTATAGTAGGGTTTTTATGGTGCAGGAGCACCAAGGACAATCAGGACCACAAGGTGGTCAAGTGGTAAATTTTGATTTGTAGTCCATGAAGAATGTTGTAATAAGGTCACAAGGACCATTAGGAAGTGTTTTAAGTCAATCTGGGTTGGTAGGATATGAGGTTGCAATGTCATGTTAGCATGTTACCAATTTGGTGTAATGAAGCCTTGAATGGCCTAAATGTGAAAATGTATGTAAATTCGTAATGTAAGGGTCAAGATGATGTAATGAGGCCATCATAAGGTCACTAGTTTAGGTATGGAGTCATTTACATCAATATGTCAAAAGTTGCACATAACAATGTAATGTTGTCAAACCAAAAGTTGTCATTTTGCAAATACTTAGAAGTTGAAGGGTCACACTTGTAAAAGAAGTTGAAAAGTGGTTGTATTCGGTTGAGGAGGTTGATATTCCTTCAAAAAGGCCTTGTGAACGTTGTATGTTGTTGGCAATCATACTATCCAAAGCAGGAGCACCAACTCCATCTTTTCAACACTTGAACCCTTGTGGTTTCTTTTATTTGGTCATTTGATCATTTAAGGTGTTCTTAGATGGTTTGAGGTCATTCTATTTCATTTAATAAGGATTCAATACCATTTTTGTATGTATTAGGTCAATTGAGTCATGATGTAAAGAAGTTGATCAATAAGGGGATTCATGTGGTGAACCTTGTAATTTAAGTGTTTTAGGGTTATTTGTGTTTAATAAAGGCTTTATGGACCATTTATCATGTAATGTGAGTCTTAGGAAGGAGTATTTAAAGAGTTGCATAAGAAATATTGAAAAATTGCAAAATGCAAAAGTTGTAAAAACTGCCAAAATCCAAAATTAGCAATTTTAGTGGAAGACAAAAAGATAGAAGTTCAAAAGGAAAACATATGCATTGGGGAAGATCAAGAGACATTGTAATTGATATTTTAAGTCCATTCAAGGCTAATTATTCAATATATAAATTTTGGTTAATGTTTGATTCAGAGTTTTCAACGCTTTATTTCTGATTTTTCATTGTATTTCCTAATTTTATTGTATTTTTAGAGTTTCCTTCACTTGTACGGACTCGTAAATTCTTAGAAGGATTTCTCATTCATGTTTTCATGTAGTATCATGAATTAGCTTCCATTTTATTCCATTTAGGGCTTCCAATATTCATTTTGGAGGGAGAAATACTGATTTTTCTGTAGCAGCCTGTGTAACAGATTTATCACTGTTTTGTGATTAAAAAAATGTAATTTTTGTCTTCCCACCTACTGTAAAACCATGTGACTCGGTGGGAAGACTTTAATGCATGTATATTAGGTGTGGAATGAATTTTCTTGGCGAGGGGGAGTCTTTAAGTCTGAATTCTTACGATGCCTAGGTAGAAAATGTTAAGTTTCTATGTGAAAATGCTGGTTTCAAGTTGTCTTTTCATGGATTTGTGTTGGGATTGAGTTTAGGAAGGCTTGGAAGGTCTCAAAAAACCTAGGGAAACATGTTTTATGTTTTGGTTTTGTGAATTGTGGCTGTTTGAGTGAAGATCTTGAGAAACCCTAGATTTTAGGAGGGAAAATGAGGGTTTGTTGGAGCAACCGGTTAATAGACTTGTACAAAGTATTTGACCAGAAAATTTGTGGTTTTGAAGCATAATTTGTGACTTTCTAGGAGATTTTGTTATGACAAGAATTTTAAAGTTGGGTTTGTTTGTAAAATTGGGCTAGTTCTTGTAGCCTTTGAGCATGATACCTTGATGTTTCTTTAAGCTTTGGCAGATGAATCTTAGGTGGAAGCTTGGATCTATCTTCTTGATGAAGTATGAATGTTATTTGGATGATCAATGGATGTTTTTACAATTCTCTTTAAGGAATTGGTCTTTTAGTTGTTCAGTGGTGAATTGGAAGACTATAGTGCTGACCTTATGGAAGCTGGATTAGATATATGAACCTGAGTTGGTTTCTTGGTTCTTAAGTCTGAATTTGTATTCCTCTACCTTGCTCTACATCATTTGATATGCCTTCAAAAACATTCATTTATTTTAGAATTCATTTGGGAAGCTAAAGTGATAAAACCCAAAAACATGGTTTGTATGGCTACTAGAGTAGACCTAGTTGAAAGGAGATAATTGTCAAGATAAATACTTGGGGTTTTGAAAATTACTTGGGACTAATCTAAATGTGTTTGTTGAAATATTCCAATCCCTATCTGCATCAGTTTATTATTTTGGTTGAGTCATTTTGTGTAGGGAAGTCAAGAATGCAAAGGTGGAGTTGCTACTACAGAGCCAAAATCTGAGTTTTTCATCCAAAAATGGAGGTTTTATGCAGGGTATGGAAGAAATAATGAATGCATGTCTAGGGAAATGATTCAAAAAGAATTTTTAGACATAATAAGGCATTATCCAAGTGTTGGCCGGAGTGTTTGAGGTTTCTTAGAGTGAAATACTTGAAACCCTCACTGATTTTTGTGATTTTCACCCTATAATCAAGGGTTTACAGATTTTGTGTATTGCTGGGTGTTTTCCATCTTGAAACTTGTTTATTTGAGAGTTTTTACACATGGAAAAATACTATTTGAGGTTTTTTGGTATTTTGGTGATGATTAAAGACTACTTTCTTTGTTAAAATGGCTTATTTGGGGTTCTTTAGAAGCAAAGAAGTTGGGACAACAGGCATGTTTTCTAAAATAAGTGTATCTAAAAATGATATATATTTTTAATGGCCAAAATGGGTACTCTAAAATGTATTTATCCTATAAATATTCATTGTGGTTTGCATGCTACACCCGATTTAATGTTTTAACACTTACAAACAAATTTGGTCTTCTAGTGCAAGCAATTGTGAAATCTGATTAAACAGTGTTGTAAGAAGGTGTTTTAGCTTTTTTCATGTCAAAATAAAGATGAATAAAGTGTACCAAGGTCTGGTAAAAGTCTGGAAGCAAGATTTGAAGGTTAGGTGTCTTTTTGCCTTGTGAAAAGTTGCAAAGTCATGCAACTTTCGTTCTCCAACTCATTTGACCAAACAGACTATTCCAACGCATCTAAATAGACATGTTTACGCTAGGAATGGTCCTCATGGTCCTCTTTTGCACCCAACCACGCAAAATCGCTTCGAGCTACATTCAACCGGATCGATCCCTTAAGGGTCCAAAGGGCAAAATGGCTGCAAACTTCAACATGAGGTTACTCAGACATAATGATGCTTAGAAACTTCTCGTCTAATCCTATGGGATCATATTGGGCCCCTCTACAATAACCTCTCCCAGTTTTTGTTATCTTAGAGTGGTTTTTTCATAGTGTATAGTTTTCAGTTGATGGAAAAAGTGTCAAATGGAAGCAGTGGAAAGTTGTAAAGTGGTGCAACTTTCATTTTGCAACTCGTGTGACCAAACTGACTGTTCCAATGTGTCTGAATAGGAATTTTTATGCTAGGAATGGTCCTCTTTCACACCCAAACACATGGAATTGCTCCGAGCTACATTCAACCAGATCGATCCCTTAAGGGTACAAAGGGCAAAATGGTTGCAAACTTTAGCATGAGGTTACTCGGGTACCATGACACTTAGAAACTTCTCGTCTAATCCTATGAGATTGCATTGGGCCCCTCTACAATAACCTCTCTTGGTTTTCATGATTTTGGAGTGGTTTTTCCCGTAGTGTCCAGTTTTTAGTTAATGGAAAAAGTATTAAAAGAAAGTAGTGGAAAGTTGCAAAGTGGTGCAATTTTCATTTTGCAACTCGTGTGACCAAACAGACTATTTTAATGCATCTGAATAGAAATTTTTATGCTAGGCATGGTCCTCTTTCACACCCAAACATGCGAAATTGCTCCGAGCTATGTTCAACCAGATCGATCCCTTAAGGGTCCAAAGGGCAAAGTGGCTGCAAACTTCAACATGAGGTTACTCAGACACCGTGAGGATTATAAACTTCTCGTCTGATCCTATGAAATTGTGTTAGACCCCTCTACAATAAGCTCTCGGTTTTGTTATCTCGAGTGGATTTTTCATAGTGTCTAGTTTTCAGTTGATGGAAAAATGTCAAATGGAAGTAGTGGAAAGTTGCAAAGTGGTGCAACTTTTGTTTTGCAACTCGTGTGACCAAACAGACTGTTCCAACGTGTCTGAATAGATATTTTTATGCTAGGAATGGTCCTCTTTTGCACCTAAACACGTGGAATCGCTCCGAGCTACGTTCAACTAGATCGATCCCTTAAGGGTCCAAAAGACAAAATGGCTGCAAACTTCACATGAGTTTACTCGAACACCATGATGCTTAGAAAATTCTCATATGATCCTATGGGATAGTATTGGGCCCCTCTACAATAACCTCTCTCGGTTTTCATTATCTCGGAGTGGTTTTCCCGTAGTGTCTATTTTTTAGTTGATGAAAAAAGTGTCAAATGGAAGCAATGGAAAGTTGCAAAGTGGTGCAATTTTCATTCTGCAACTCATGTGACCAAGTAGACTATTCTAACACATCTAAATAGGCATGTTTATGCTATGAATGGTCCTCTTTCACACCCAAACATGGGGAATCACTCCGAGCTACGTTCAACCAGATCGATCCCTTAAGGGTCCAAAGGGAAAAATGGCTACAAACTTCAGTATGAGGTTACTCGGACATCGTGAGGCTTATAAAATTTTTGTTTGATCCTATGAGATTGTGTTGGGCCCCTCTACAATAACCTCTCTTGGTTTTCATTATCTCAAAGTGGATTTTTCGTAGTGTCCAGTTTTTAGTTGATGGAAAAAGTGTCAAATGGAAGCAGTGGAAAGTTGCAAAGTGGTGCAACTTTCATTCTGCAACTCATGTGACCAAATAGACTATTCCAATGCGTCTGAATAGGGATTTTTATGCTAAGAATGGTCCTCTTTCACACCCAAACATGTGGAATCGCTTCGAGCTATGTTCAACTAGATCGATCCCTTAAGGGTCCAAAGGGCAAAATGGCTGCAAACTTCAGCATGAGGCTACTCAGACACCGTGATGATTAGAAAATTCTCATTTGATCATATGGGATTGCGTTGGGCACATCTATAATAACCTCTCTCAGTTTTTGTTATCTCAAAGTGGTTTTCCCGTAGTGTCCAATTTTCTGTTGATGGAAAAAGTGTCAAATGGAAGCAGTGGAAAGTTGCAAAGTGGTGCAATTTTTGTTCTGCAACTCGTGTGACCAAACAAATTGTTCCAACACATCTGAATAGGAATGTTTACGCTAGGGATGGTCCTCTTTCACACCCAACCACGCGGAATCACTCTGAACTACGTTCAACCAGATCGATCCCTTAAGGGTCCAAAGGAAAAAATGGCTGCAAACTTCAGCATGAGGTTACTCGAACACCATGATGCTTCAAAAATACTCTTCTTATCCTATGAGATCATGTTGGGCCCCTCTATAATAACCTCTCTCGGTTTTCGTTATCTCAGAGTGGTTTTCCTGTGGTGTCTAGTTTTCAATTGATGAAAAAAGTGTCAAATGCAAGTAGTGGAAAGTTGCAAGGTGGTGCAATTTTCGTTCTGCAACTCGTGTGACCAAACAGACTATTCCAATGCATTCAAATAGACATGTTTACGCTATGAATGGTCTTCTTTCACACCCAAACACGTAGAATTGCTCTGAGCTATGTTCAATCAGATCGATCCCTTAAGGGTCCAAAGGGAAAAATAACTACAAACTTCAACATGAGGTTAATTAGACACCGTGATGCTTAGAAAATTCTTGTTTAATCCTATGGGATCACGTTGGGCCGCTCTACAATAACCTCTCTTGGTTTTCGTTATCTCGGAGTGGTTTTTCCATGGTGTCCAGTTTTCAGTTGATGGAAAAAGTGTCAAATGCAAACAGTGGAAAGTTGCAAGGTGGTGCAATTTTTGTTCTGCAGCTCATGTGACCAAACAGACTTCCAATGCATCCAAGTAGGCATGTTTACACTAGGCATGGTCCTCTTTCGTACCCAAACACATGGAATCGCTCTGAGCTACGTTCAACCTTATTGATCCCTTAAGGGTTTGAGTGTAGTATGTTGAAATAGGCCATTCCTCCTATTGTTCAGGCTGTGTCTTAGTGATATGGACCTGATGTAACTTGAATTGTGGTAGCTTGATATACAAAGTCTATTGATGCTAGGATTCAATTTGTATGATTTTAAAAAAAGAATCCAACTGGGTAGAGTTATCAACATTATTCGTAAATCATAAGAGTTTGTTTAGTACACTAGCCATTTTGATGCCTTCTTGTAGTCTCAAACATTATTTTGTATCATTGTTACATTGGTTTTCAAAGTGGCAACTTAATATAGCTCCATAATACAAAATTTGGTTCACGCTGATTTTCACGTGAATCAAATCACGTTGATGTGAAAAAAAACCATGAGACCATAGCTTGTGGTGCAGGAGCACCTAGGTCATGTAATGCCTTCAAAAGGCTAAGTTGTCAAAAATGTATTTAAGTCCATGTAATGCCAAAATCAAATGTAATCAAGGCATGAAAAAGCACAAAGTGTAATATTGTCAAAATGCTAAATATGTAAAAGAGAGAAAAAGAAGGAATGTGAAGAGACAAAACAAGAAAATCAAGAAAATCAAGGAAGAGGACGAGTCATAGGTCGTTCAAGGAAGATGAAGAGGTAGTTGATGGTTGGAAACTTCTTTAAAAGCATTGTAAAGGCCGAGCAAAGAGATCATTGTATTCTGGAAGAATTAAATTAACAAAGAGTTCCTTGTTTTAGCTTATTTTCTGTGTTTTTCAGTTGTTTCTTAACTTGTACGGACTATGCAAGAGTTTAGGGTTCAAATTTAGATTGTTTCCAGTAGGTTGGGGAATCACCATTTGTTTGCATCCATTTGGTAAGGAATCCAATAAATTTAATGTTTCTTTGAGAATTCTTCTTATGGCTCGGTCTGAAATCCTGTGCATTGAGTTTTGAGAGAATTATAAGGCATTTCCACACTACTCCACCAATTTAGGTCAGGTAGATTGGTGGATTAGGTTAGGGATAGGTTATTTGTTATGTTTTGATGTTTGTGAGAGGAGGAAAAAGCAAGAATACCTTGAAGGAGTTGCTGCTACATAGGAAATTCTAAGTTTTCCAGTCAAAATGAATAGTTTCCAGCATGATAGTGGAGAAAGAACAAGTGCATGGGTTAGAATATGTTTCCAAATGCATTTTTAGATGTATTTTGACATGTTCCAATGGTTGGCTGGAGGTTTTGAGGTTTGCATGTAGCCTATACAAGAAACCCTCATTGATTTTTGAGTTTTTCACCTTATAAACAAGGGTTTGTCAATATACTATCAAAAGGAGTCTTTTAATCCCTGAAAATGGATAAATTGGGAGTTTTGTGTTATGTCTAATGAATTTTTTGAGGTTTTAAGTGTTTTGGGAATGTTTGAAGGGGGTCTTCTTTGAAAATCAGGCCTATTATAGTAGCCTTTTTAACAACATTCAGACTAAAAAAATGCTTATTTCTTCAATATAAGTTATTCTGAGTTTTTGATATAAGGACATGGGCATTAAGAGGTCTCTAAAAGTGTTTTGGATCTTTGGTTTTGAAACTAGTTTGTTTGGTTTACCCGATTTAGGGCATGAATGTCTCATTGAGAAGTAGTGCCTTGACTGCTCAGAGAATAGAAGTTTGACCTAACAGTGATCGGTGAGTTGATTTTGGGATAATGTTGTCTAAGTGATGGTATCAGGGATGTATGGAGTCTTGGACAAGGTTTAGAAGTGAGATATGTTGTTTTGACAGTTGGACAGTGAGGAGGCTTGGTGTAAAATAATACATGAAATTGTAAGTTCATTCAGAACAAAGTTAAGAGAGCAAGTTCCTGATTTGTATCAGTTGTAATAATGATGTTCACAGTGCTTGATGGTCTGGTAAAAGTCTGAAATCCAATTGTAATGATGGATTGACTATTTGGGACAAGTTGAATGAATTGATTGAATGGAAGAGTGCCTTGTTGAAAATGGTGTTTTTGAAATGCATGTTGATCTAATTGATTGAATCACAGTTTTCTAAAATGGTTTTTTGCTTTGAATGAGTCAATTGGAATACAGATTTGTGGAAGGATGAATGATGAATGATAAGAGAATTTGAGTGGATGAAAAGTAGATTTATGATGAAATGTTGAAATTTTGTTTGATCTTCTTGAAGATGAGTTTGGGACAAGAGTCCTCTGAGTTGTTGAGTGGTTTGACAATCTTTGTATTGCATCAGCTTGTTGCTTACTATTATGCTTTGATAGATTTTTTCCAAGCATCCATAGCTTGTTCGAAAGCACCTGTTTTAGGCTTTTAGCCATAGCAGCAAGGAAATGAACCATTTGATAAAATGCTTTATAGACATGTATGAAGGTCGTAGTGATAGACAAGGCAGGACTCTTTTTGAAAAATGCCTCAAAGAAATGAGGTCTCATGGTGATGGAATGGCATGAAGAATGCCATGACAAGAAAATTGCTATGGATTGTCATGGCATTCCATCACCATTGAGACCACATTTCTTTGAGGCTTTTTTTCAAACAGTTTGCTGCCTTTTCTATGCTATTGATTATTAGTATGCTTTGATAGATTTTTTCCAAGCATCCATAGCTTTTTTGGAAGCACCTATTTTAGGCTTTTAGCCATAGCAACAAGGAAGTGAACTGTTTGATAAAATGCATGGGTAGACATGTATGAAAAATGTAT
>VDFB02270651.1:398944321-398978785 GCA_007258455.2 Sequoia sempervirens | reverse complement strand
GTGCATCGGGCCTATCCTAAGCTGACCCCCACCTCTCCCCTGGAACTACCTCATATCAAAATAATTTGGGAAAATAATTTGGGATTTGGTTCAATACAAACTCATTGTATAGCTTCCTAAGAAAATATTGGGGGACTTCACAATTATTGCATGGTGGGTAATCAAAGACCATATACCATCTTTCATAAAAATGGTTATTAATCTCTTGGTGGTGGCACCAATGAATAGGAAACCTCTTTGCATTGAGGGTGAGATTTTGATTTGTTCTAGGGTCAGTGAATAGAGAGCACAAATCACCTTTAGTAATCTTTAAATCTTTTACTTGTTTATATGATAATTTGTCTTCATAATATGCCCTAGCTATCTACCTCCTATCTTGCCATCCAGATATTTGTTGGGTGATTGCATCTACATTTTTTAACATGTTTTTCAATGAATTTGTTAGAAGCATTCTTTTTGTGGTTGAAGCATTTGGATCACTCTAACCCACGATAAGATCCTCAAGTTGTTTTCTATTGTTCTCAATTTCACTCCTCACCTGAGTGCCAGGAGGGTATTGAGGAGAATGGTGGGGAGGTTGATTTTTTGTTGAGGTTGATTTTGTTGAGGATTTTCCTCCTCTTCTCATTGAGGATTTGCAGGATTTCCTACAAATTTAAAAAAAAAACAATCAAATCTAACCTAAAAAAAGCAAAATCAATTTCAAACTAACAAATTCAAAACAAATAGCAAACAATACTTACCTCCCGCATCTCTTCGTCATCGTGGCGCCATATTTGCAAAGAAAATCCAACTCTTGTTGATGAAATTTGTAGAAATCCTTCCTCCTAGAATGCGAGTGTGAAAGTGAAGGTTTTTGGCCGCGGGCAGAGCTGAGAAATAGTAAAAAGAAAATGATACAGATTTCACTTTTTTTTTTGCTTTTAAAATCACATAACGCGAGCACGTTATAACGTGCTTACGTTATCTCTTTTCAATTTTTTTTTCCCATTTGGCCACAAAAGTGTGACCAACTTCATGTACCTGCTCATATGTTTGCCAAAAAATGAATTTTAGTTGATAATTCTTAAAATTCACTTATGTTGATAAGTTAACATGAAGTGTGACACAACTTTGAACTTTTAACCCTTTACATTACATACAATCCCAAACAACCCAAAAATCATACCACCAAACTAATACATATGACTATTAAAAAGAAGTTAGTTTGTTAAGATCATTAGATTGTTCATTATATATATATCTATAATTTGATTAGAAAGAAAAAATATTAGATAGCAATGTAAGAATTGATGTTAATTTATATCCATGGTGACTTACACTGCATAGAAAATATCCCCCTTGAGATGATGTGAGAATTTATAATCCATAAAACCTAGAGACAACAATTGAGAGAATGATACTTGAATTTATAAACATAAACCATAAATTTCTCACATTCACTATAGTGTAGCAAGTATGAAATCTTATTGATATTTGGGTTCAATCCCTCATCTTCACTTAACAATCATATTCAATCTGAAAAATAGCTTAAACTTCAACACACGTTAGCATGGGTTAGTTCAAACTATGCAAATACAATAGTGCTCCTATGAAATACTCCAACATGCTTCATAATGCAAACAAAATAACAAAATAAACTAATTGAGAGCACAAAAAGCATGGTGTATACCTATTCCATAGTGGATTGGTGCTATAAAATTTTGATGTGGAAAGTAGCCCTTTCCCAACCCTTGATAAGCTCTTTGATGGATGTGTGATGAACAAAATTACAAGAACCTAACTATGAATGATGAAAACTATGATAAATTGGATTCAAATGCCTAAACCTATGGATGAAATTGAGTATAATAATCTTGCATGGATTGTGGATGCTCAAATAAATAGAGAAGCTCTCTATTTATAGGAGAGAAGGATGGAGGAATAAGCAAGATGGATGACTGTGGGATACAAGACCAACCAATAGCATAGTGCCACTTGCCAACATGTGAGTGGACAAAGGTGGAACACATTTGGATGAATGTGCACATTAATGATATTAGGTGGAAATTCAAAAAATGGAGAAGTGACATGTTGGAGGGAGATGAAAGATGAATTAAATGCCACTTGGGTAAAAAAAAAGACTTGTAAGAGTCATAAATGCCAAGTTGGAGGATAAGACACTTGGGAGGGAGAATTCAAATTTGGAGAATATTCCCTCTTCATGCCTTTTTGAATGAAAATAGGAGATTTAATAAATCAATTAAATTGATTTTCATGTACAAGTTGCAAAATCTAGAAGATTTGAGTGATTAATGTTGGTATTAATCAGGATTTGATTAACTTAGATGATAATTAGTTGATTTGACACTTTGACTTAGATTTTAGGATTTAAATAAATCAAAATGAGAGGAAAAATGAATATTAATGATTTAATTAAATAAATTTGATCTATTCAATTAAATGGAGAACTTTAGAAGTTTAATTAAATAAAATTGATTTATTTAATTAAAGAGATGACTTTAGGTTTGATTAATGACTTAATTAAATAAAATTGATTTATTTAATTAAAGAGGAGAATATGATGATTTAATTAAATAAAGATTGGTTTATTCAATCAAAAGGGGAAATATGATTTAATTAAATAAAGATTTATTTATTTAATTAAAAGAGGAATTCGATGAATTTAATCAAATAAGGATTATTTAATTAAATAATTAGTAAAGAGGATGATTAAAGAAGAACTGGTGTGTTCGAATCAAGTATGTTATCAATCAAGATAATTTATGTGTCTACATTTTTCCCCTCTTTGAAGCAATGTACCTGCTGTGTTGGTTCAAAGAATAACCTTGTTGAGATCAAAATTCAATTTTTAAAATTTTTTTTCGGATGCCCCAGTGGAAAGAAGTATATTGGTACATTGCCCCCTCGGGAGATTGAGTGAAAAGTTTGATTTGAGGGTTGATCTTGTGACAAAGAGGTTTAAGATGGATGTATGGATGGTTATGATGATGATGCAAATGAGATGGTTTTAAGATGCTTAGAATAACCAATCTATATTATCCTAAACAACTAAAATGATGATGCAATGCATTTGAGATGGATGATGTGATGATGCCTATATGATTATGCAATGGATATTTTATGTAAATGTATGGTTTATGCTTAGACTAACAGATCTATATTATGCAATGATGAAAATGTAATGCACGTGAATGATATGCAACATTATGATGGTTTGTGAATGCAGGATGGATGCATTGGTGATGTTTGGTTAACTATCATGGTACGATGTTAGCTCAGAGAGAAGAAAGAATAAATAAGATGATGACAAGAGGATCTGACAAGTCCATGATCTACGAGACTTTATTAAAGATGATGGTAAATGATGATGCTTTTCATGAGTTGGGACTTTAAAAGGGATACTTACCTTATGTTTGATGATACACATAGGCACGATGCATCAAGGTATAAAGAACCAGGATGGCCTTGCACCTAGTGTGATGGAATTTGAATTGACAATCAGATAGGAGTACTCTTGTTCACACCTGACATATGAAACTTTATTTAAAATGTAGTTAAGATATTCCAAACATCTCAAACCAAAACATAGAAAGGCAAGCTTTCTTATGTGGTCAACAAGACACCTAAAATATCCTCCCTACACCCAAACAAAGCACGAATGACCAAGTTTATATTACAAGAATATCCAACAAGCACAACAGAAAAAAGATAATGATCGTTTCCCCATTCCTTTCTCTCTAAATCCTTTTTTTTGGACATCATCGAGAGGTCATCGAAATGAGCGCAATAAGATAAATCAACAAGAAAAAGATCAAGTAAACAAACAAGCTAATGCTCTTCAATACCGCTAGCCAAGACTAAACTACGATGATGCCTGATGCTGATGTCCATTGTAGGAAGGATGCATCCTAGGACATGATGTTATCAGATGATTTGCAACCGATTGGATGATTAGCTATTAATCCCAAGAGTTGACCAACTTGTTTACTTACTAACCTAGACTTGAGACCTTGACGCTTTGAGTTTTCACTTTTAACTTGCTAGACTTGTTTCCGACTGTTTTACCAAAGGTTGAGGGTGACGATGATTTATTATGAGTGATGTTTATTTTGGGTGGAAGCAAGATGGGGATGAATGGATTTTTTCAAATATTTGGATGTTTTTAAAATGTTTTGAGGTTGTTTTTGGTATTTTCTGAGATTTTGCAAATATTTTGATTTTCAAAATTTTCAATGTTTTAGGGTTTTCTAATATTTTGACCAAGAGACTAACCTAAAGACCTATCCTAGGGGCCTTGGGGGCTGGTCAAAGATTAGCCTTGCCTATGTTATACACATAGAGACCATGTAGTTCGACTAGATGATTCAATTTATTGATGAGATAAAAACAAATGGATTGCTATTTTATTATGAAAAACTCCTAAAGGACTGATCTAAGTGTCTCGGGGGAAGATCAAAGATCAACCTTTCCTACGTTCAGAGCTCAAAGACCCGTAATTTGACAAGACGACTATGTTTTTGACTGAATTTTTGACCTGTTTTTGGATTTTGATATGTTTTGGATGTTTTTTGGATTTTATGATTTTATGAATGTTTTTGGATTTTTGAATTTTTTGATGTTTTAGGATTTTATGATTTTATGAATGTTTTTGGATTTTCTGATTTTCTGAATGTTTTTTGGATTTTATGATTTATGAATGTTTTTTGGATTTTCTGAATATTTTTGGATTTTATGATTTTATGAATGTTTTTCGATTTTATGATTTTATGAATGTTTTTGTATTTTATGATTTTCTAAATGTTTTTGGATTTTCTGATTTTATGAATGTTTTTGGATTTTATGATTTTATGAATGTTTTTGAATTTTCTGATTTTATGAATGTTTTTGGATTTTCTGATTTTCTAAATATTTTTTGATTTTTTGATTTTGGGAAGACTTCAAGAATATACACGAATTCGATCCGAATGAGAACATGCCCCCAATGTGATTCAATAGACTACTCATATATAGGTAGGACAAACTAAACTTAAGAATGGGCCGAGTAGTACTAGGAGGGATCACGACACAAACACATGACCAAACTATGATGCATATGCAGACGAGTGATGGATGGAGATATGGAATGCAATGGATGATGGAAGCATGCTGGATGGATGAACGAGTCATGGAGATCCTGGTAGATGGAAGGTGCTTATTTACACAAGGCACCTATTTTCCAAGTATTCACCAAGGTACTTTCCCAAAGCACCACCGAAGTGGTCTTCACTAGAGGACATTTTTTTCTTTACTGTTTTTAATTCTTTTTTTGATTTTTTTGTATTTTTGGTTTTATACCTTGAAAGTTTAGGCATAATTTTTTTTGTGATGGGAGCTATTCGTGGGTTCCTATAGAGGTTCTCCTTTTGGTGTTGATAATTGATATGCCCCTGACTTGTAGCTTGCTGTGATGACCAAGGGTGGACTAACCAATTAGGTTCAAAATTTCCCTTGCTATCTAGATTTGGAACATTCTTTTGGTTCTCCTTCAGCACAAGCTCTTTGAATTGGAAGATTTAACTCCTGATCTTCTTGTTGTAGCTCCACTTGAGTCAGTTTTGGTAGACTTGCAAAAGGTTTAAGGCATCCATGTGCCGCTCATCCAGTAATTCTAGTTCATTCTGTCATGATACCGAGTATTCTTCATCTATGATGAGATTCTACAATGATATTCTTAGGGATGTGAGCTCGATCTCAATGGGGAGTATGGCTTCTGATCCGTAGACTAGGGAGAAAGGGGTGACACTTGTTGGTGTGCAAATACTTTTTCGATAGGCCCATAGGACGAGATTCGGCTGTAGGTACCAATCACGACCAGTGTCTGACTATTTTCTTAAGGATTTTTAGGATGGTCTTATTTCTAGCCTCAACTTGGCCATTTCCTTGGGGATAGTACAAAGTGGAAAAGTGATGTTGGATTTTGAAATTTTGGCATAAGTCGTGAACATCCTAATTTTTGAAAGGTGTCTCATTATTTGAGATAATGGCTTGAGGGACACTATAGCAAAAAATTAGGTAGTTTAGGATGAACTTGGATAAATGCTTTCCTATGATATAGGTCATGGGGATGGCTTCCACCCACTTTGTGAAGTAATCGGTGGCAGTGATGATGAACTTATGTCCACTGGATGAGGTGGGGGTAATTTTTCCATTGAGATCGAGCGCCCATTGCGAAAAGGGCCAAGGTGTGACAATTGGGTGGAGCTCCTGAGCTGGTGCATGGATGAGATCCCCATACTGCTGACATTGTAAACACCTTTTGACATAATTACGAGCTTCCCTTTCCATGGTAGGCCAATAGTACCCAGTCCTCAACATTTTCTTAGCCAAGGTCATACCACTCTAATGTGAACCAAAAATGCCATTGTGTACCTCGGCTAAAGTAGTCAAAGCTTCCTCAACGTTTAGGTAATGTAAAAGGGTCCCTTCAATGCTTTTACGGTATAGTGTATCTCCTAGGATGAAAGAATGGGATGAATTTTTGAAAAAGGCTCTTTTAAGGTTCGGGGTTATATCTGTGGGGAGGACTCCTATTCTCAAGTAGGTGTATATATCATGATACCAGGGATCACCGGGACCAATGATTTCACACACAAATTCATACTCTGGTACCTCGAATGTTGGTACAAGAAACTACTCTATGAGGAATTCTTTCTTTGGGATGTTGCATGGGATATCCAGTAGTGATCCAATTATTTCCATGGCATCTGCTGCTCTGTTATTTTCTCTTGGTAGCTGTTCAAATGTGATATCAATGAAGAACTCCTTGAGGATTTCCACCAGTTTCTTATAGGGAGTCAACTTGTCATCCTTTTTTTGATACTCATCATTGACCTGGTTGATTATGAGTTGTGAATATCCATATACGTTGAGTGCCATGATCTACCACTACACTGCAATCCTTAGCCCTATGACAAGAGCCTCATATTCTGCAATGTTATTTGTGCAAGGGAATGACAACTTAAATGATTTAGGTATGCAATCCCTTTGTGAAGTGATAAAGAAGATTCCAGGTCTTGACCCATGCTGTGTGTAAGATCCATCAAAATACATTTTCCAGTGATTAGACACACTTATGTTGAAGATTGATTCGTCAGGGAACTCTGATACCAATGGATTCTCTAAGTATATCGGTGCCTCCGCCAACTGATCTACAATTGTTTGTCCTTTGATGGCCTTACATTCAACATACTCAATGTCGTGCTCTATCAGGATCATAACCCATTTAGTTGTTTTCCCTGTGAGCGTTGCTTTAGAAAGCAGGTACTTGAGTGGGTCTATCTTTGCAATGAGCTTTATTTGATGTGCTAACATGTAATTTCTGAATTTATGTGTTGTGAACACGACTACTAAGCAAGATTTCTCAATGGATGTGTAATTCAATTCCT
This sequence comes from Sequoia sempervirens, assembly GCA_007258455.2. Classification (NCBI taxonomy): domain Eukaryota; kingdom Viridiplantae; phylum Streptophyta; class Pinopsida; order Cupressales; family Cupressaceae; genus Sequoia; species Sequoia sempervirens. Next base: position 398,971,358 of record VDFB02270651.1, on the reverse strand, counting down.
ACCCCACCATTTTTTGACTGATGTAATAAATAACTCTCTTTCCCATTTTCATCATGTTGTGCTAGGAGAGTGCCAAGGGCTCTTGCTATTGCTGATATGTACAAAATTAAGGGTTTTCCTGGAATTGGTGGCATGAGAACCGATGGTGTAAGTACTCCTTGATCTTGTTGAAGGCTTGAATGCATTTCTCATCCCATTTGTATGCTACCCCCTTGTGAAGTAGATGGGAATATGGGATAGCCTTGTCTGCTAGTTGCGCTATGAATCGACGAATGGATTGGAGTCTTCCTTGTAGGCGTCTTAGCTATTTCAATGTCCTGGGTGCCTCCATTTTGAGGATTTCTTTGACTTTGGTGGGGTCTACCTCGATTCCTCTCATGGATACAGTGTACCCTAGGAGCTTTCTCGATTGTACCTTGAAGACACACTGTTTTGGATTTAGTCAGACCTTGTACTTTTCTAGCCTATAAAAGATGGAGCTCAATGCTGCTATGTGATCTTGACATTTCTTTGACTTGGAAAATATGTCATCCATATAATCTTCCAAAATTTTATGGATCATATCATGAAAGATTAGTGTCATGGCCCTTTGATAAGTAGCTCCTGCATTCTTTAGCCCAAATGGCATCATATTCCAACAATAAATCCCCCATGGACAAGTGAAGGCCATTTTGTGTTGGTCATATTTAGCTATCATGATCTGATTGTATCTTGAGAATCTGTCCATTAGTGATAGCATCTCATGTACTATTGTCATATCCACAATCATGTCAATGTTTGAGAGAGGAAAGTCATCCTTGGGACATGCTTTTTTCAAATCTCTGAAGTCTGTGCAGATGCGGATGCCCCTAGTGGGCTTTGAGACATGTACAAGATTGGAGACCCACTCTGGATAATCAATGGGCCGTATGAATCCTGCATCTAGGAGCTTCTATAACTCCATCTTGACCAAAAATGCTAACTGAGGATGTATCTTACTTAGATTTTTTCTCACTGGCTTTTCTTCGGGATGTACAACTAGGTGGTGAACCACAACTTTTGGATGAAGGCCTGACATGTCGACATAGGTTCATGCAAAGTTTATCTTTCTTTCTTTTAGGAATGCAGCTAGGAGTTCTTGCTCTTCTGTCATAAGTGATTCTGCATAGAAGGTGATATGTGGCGTCTCTTCTGTTCCCAAGTTGATTGAATTGCACGTCTTTGCTAAGATTGCTGACTTCTCCTGATGAATAGCACTAAGGGGAAGATTGAATCCTTCATCCTTTGACACCTAGTGAGGTTTTCACCATTGGATGCATCCTTTATTTTTACTATTTTTGAGTCAGAGAGTGACAGAGTGTGGTTTTCACTAAAAGACTTAGATATTTTCTCAAAATTTCACTTTTGTGACTAAAGGATTCAATCATTTCCCCGTAATAGGCACGTGTGTCCAGTATGATGTCAAATCTAGCTTTGTGATCTCCACATGGTATAGTATCCTGTAATCCCATGAATTCTGAGTGCGCCTCATCATTTTTGAATATGTCCAAACTGGTGGTCCTCATTGGTCGTAATCAATGAGTTGGGGATAGACTAAGTTTATCTCATGGGTTTTATTGGTTGACTCGAAAGATAGGGTACTAATCATGAGAAGGGTGGAATCCTCGAAGAGCATGGGTAACTCAGTTATAGGATCCTCATCATCACTACTACATACATCAGTTATGTCAAAGGTGAAGTTATCTATGACTCAAACTGTGGATATTGGTAACTGAAGGATGGATGCTGATAGCTGAGGGGGAGTTTTGACCTTTCTAACTGAGGCACCTTTTCCAAGTATGGTTACCTTCAGAGGGGTACATTCAAGGCTAATATTTCTCATATGTGTCTCTGGAATAAGAGGTACTAGAAGACCATTATCATTCTGTCCAAGTTTCTTGTTTTTGTTATAGCCCATACCAAGCATCATTTGTAATCCTTTGCTGCTCTCATCCATGGGAAGATCAAGCATTGAGTCTTTTATCTTGGTATAGCAAGCTTGATATGTTTTTTTCATCCACCACTTCCTGACTTAGATCTCCCCAACATCTAAATCTAGAAGGGTATGCTCTGAAGGTTTGGGATAATGTTTCAGCTGGTTTGGGTTGCCCATAGGACCTAGGAGATTGAGGTAACTCTCCTATTATGAAAGAATTTTTCTTCATTTTATAATTGCCACACCCATTGTCTTGGACAATGACCTTGTTTTTAGAGATATCGGGAATGGCGGGTGTCTTTGTCTTAGAAGTGGAGGCTAAGGTAGTTGGGTCTACATATAGAGTCATAGGGCCTTTGTTGTTCTTTAGGACTTGGGGGATTTTATAGTATTTTTCTTCCAAATTCTTGCAGTAAGCAAAGGGTTCGGGATCACCATAGACTGTGACGTCTTGATTTTGTTATGGGAATTTGACGCACTGATGGAGGGTTGATGCAACAACTTGCATCCCATGGATCCATAAATGCCCTAGGAGGATGTTATAACACAAATCAAGGTCAAGGACCTAGCATGTGGTTTCCATAATGGCTTACCCTACTTGAATAGGGAGCTGAATAGTGCCTTGAGACACTCTTTCCTGATTATCATATGCTCTAATTGTGACACCCTTACCCTTTTCGATGGAATCCACATACAATCCCAGATTCCTTATTAGTTTGAGTGAACAGATATTTAGAATTGCACCCCCATCCACCAAGACCCTTTTGTCTTTGTTTTTATGAACCAAGACTTCAAGATGGAGCACATGATTATGAGATGGTTGGGTGAGAAATTCCTAATTAGAGAATGTTAGGAGATTTGGGGTGGTGATGTGTCCAACCATAGCTTGGAATTGGTTAGCATCAAGATCCACAGAGATGGTGGATGAAGCCAATGCTTCCTCTAGGATTTTTTTATGTGCAGGTGATATCTTCAGCAACTCCATGATGGAGATCTAAGCAGGGGTTCTTTTTAATTGGTCCAAGACATTGTAGCCATTAGGAATGGATTTCAGATTTGAGGTGGATGCTATAGGTGGCTGTGATGACCCAACAATGGTAACTTTACTGCTACGTGTGGTGATTCCACAATCAACTTTGGCTCCCTTGATGCTAACAATAGTGACCCATTCATCTAGGGAAGCAACAACATGATCAAACACATGGTTCACATTGGAATACTTGGTATTTCCATGGTTATTCGCTTTGTTATGATCTGACATCATATTCATGTATATTTTAAGGTCTTGATTTTCAGATAGTTGTTCAACATTTATGATCTTGTCATTGATGAAGTCTTGGATCAATTTTTTTAGCCTCATGCAACTGGCTATTTCATGCCCCTTAATTTTATGAAAATCACAAAGGTGATTTTCATTGTACCATGGTGGTTTCAGTTGGGATTCTTGATAATTCTTGTAAGTGGGAATCTTGATGAGATTCTCATTTACTAGTTTCTTCATGACAGATTCAATTGGTTCCCCAAGGGCAGTGTATTTTAACTTGGGGGATATTTGTTTTGCGGGGGTGGTCCCCCTTGATTATTCAGATTGTTGACTTGATTGTTGGGTGGTTGTTGTGATACCATGTTAGCTTGGGTGTTGTTTTGATTGTTGTTTTGCAGTTGCTGGTATGATTGTGTGTTTTGTTTTGGAGCACTGATTATGACCTTAGAATCCACCACACCATCATTAGTGACGTTTCTATTCTTCACCCACGTATGAATTTTTTCGTTATAGCTGGTGGAAGGGCGGTTGTCTTTTTGTTTGGGATATGTGGGTGTACCCCCTTGTGCAATAAGGGATCATTCGATGTTGAGCGCCTTGGGGATCAAATGATTGTATGTGGTGATACATTTCATCTTTAGGTGGAGTGATACTTGCTTATGTTTGCCTTGGATCACCATCATTACAAGAAGGATGCGAATGATTCCCCCTTAGCTTTTTTAAGAGCAGATAGTTCCTCTAGACTAACATCCATGCCAATTTGAATGTGTAATTTTTTATGAATGTGTCTATGATCTCTTGAAACTTTTTGATTCTGGGAGGAAGGTGAGAGAACCATTCCATGGTAGGACCAACCAAAATTTGAGGGAATAGCCGCATCAGATATGTATCGTCGTATGCAACCTCCATGCAATGTACCTGGAATTCCCTGATGTGATCTTCAGATTTTCCTGTCCCATGATATTTGTGGAATTTAGGGATTTCAAACCCCTTTGGAAATGGTACCATTGCAAGAATATTGTCAAATGGACAGGGGCACAAATTGCTTGGTGTTTTCATCATTTTCCCTGATTGGAGTTCGAGCACTTGCTGCGAGAGAAACTTGATTTGTGTTGTCATGTCATCTTGCAGATCAGGAGGTGGAGTCAATGCGTTTTGAAGTGGTTGAGGTGTTTGAGTGATGGGTGGAGTGTTAGATATGTTGGTGGGAATTTGTTGCAAGTTCTACTGTGCGATCAAGGCTTGCTAATATGCTTGCATTTACTATTGTGCCAACATCACTTGTTGTTGGTCTTGCTATTGTTGTGCCAACAACGCTTGTTGTTGGTCTTGCTGCTATTGTTCCAACAACGCTTGTTGTTGGTCTTGCTGCTACTGTGCCAACAATGCTTGTTGTTGGGATAGTAATTGGCCTGCTTCTTGCTATGCTTGGTACTATTGTAGGGCTTGCTGATATTCTTGCTGCTGAGCTACTTGCTATTGTGCTAGGTATTGTGCTTGCACTTGTGCTTACTAAGCTTGATATTGGGCTTGAGCTTGAGCCTGTGCTTGTTGGGCTGCTTGTGTAGCCCGGGTAGCTTGTGCGGCTTGAGCTTCTTGCACAACTTAGGAAGCTTGCTATTGTTGTAGTAAAAATTAAGCTTAGGTAGCTTGTTGTGCTTGGTGCACTTGTTGCGCTTGTTGTGCGACTTGTGCAGTTTACGTGTTTTGTGCTTATTGAGCTGCTTGCAATGTGATGCTATATTGGTTGATCACATTTGGTCTTGGTGGTGGTGGTGGTGGTGGCAGATTCAGATTGGTGTTCGTTGTATTGATGATAGGGATTTTTGTAGTGGATGGTGTGATTGATATGCTTGGTCCTTGAGAGACCACATTTATGGATGGTGCAGTGATTGCTTGGGTTGCTTGGATGGTTGCCACCTATTGTTGTGATATTTATGACAAGATCAAAGGATTGGGTACGATGTTTTGATTTATGATTGGGGGGTTCTTCGGATTTTTTTGATTGATGGTTGGTAAAGGGGGTTGCCCTAAACCAAAGGGGTGGTGTGGATGTTAATGGTAGAGGCAGAAATTGTGGGAAGAGGGGTGGTATGTTCCCTTGAGTAAATGATGATGCTGAGGGGTCAAAGATTTCCCCTTGTCCAAATATCCCACCTTCTCCTTGTGAGGTCATAGGGAGAGAGGTTTGTGTGTTGATAGGATATGCCAGTGTTGCGTGAAAAGCAGATGGGTCATTAGGATCATGAAAGGTGAGCGAAATGTACTGGTGTAGCAGATTTTGAGGAATGGATTGACCCAAGATAGTGTTTGCATCCAAATATTGGTTGTTAACAAGGGGATTTGTTTGAAGAGCATGTAATAATGAGCTCCCCTTGTTAAGAATTGGTTGAGTTGGAGAAATGGACGATGTGATTTGCGGGATGGTTTGAGTGATACTTTGGAAGGATGGTGTGGATGATATTAGGAGAATAATCCCAAGAGGTTTCTCCACAAGAGTGATCACATCATAGTCGGAAGGGAGTTTAGCCCCTTCTTTAGCTAATTCAAGCATTTATTGGGAGGGATTGAGTCTCATCATGGTATTGACAATTCTGTGAGTTTTAGGATTTTGAACCATTTCAATGATTTCATCTTGTGTCATCCCTAAGACATTATTGGTGACGTCTTCCACTTGACCCTCCTCTTGAGAATTTTGTGGCAATAGAAGAAGATTGGGTAGGGGATTGCTAGATCCAATTGGATTGATTTCGGGAGTGGTTTGACTCAAGTCACTCTAAGTTGATGTTTCTTTGTTGGTTTCCATGTTCTTGTGTTGAGATCTAGTTTGAACCATAAAATAGGGATCAATTTTCAGGAATGTAAGAGATGAACCTCTAACTCTTTGGATTGATCTAAAATTTAGTCCCAAAATAGAAAATCTAGGATGATTAAGGATCAAAGGGTGATGATTAAATATGTGAAAGATGGATGATTGGTGAGTGATTGGAACTCTTGAGAAAAATTGAAGGAGACACTAGACTTTTGGAGACTTTTGGATTTTGATTTGATTTGACTTGGTTTGATTTGGTTTGGATAGTGAACTCATAAACTCTAAGAGGTTGGATGTTTTCCTAGAGTAAACTTGTCTGCAAGATGCTAATTTGACTAAGTGTGTAAAGAAGGATTCATCTACACACACCTAGCCAAACGAGATGATTTCAATTTGTTTTGAATTTTGGATTTTGGTTTGGATAATGAACTCATAAAATATAAGAGGTTGGATGTTTTCCTAGAGTAAACTTGTTCACAAGATGATAATTTGACTAAGTTTATAAAGAAGGATTCATCTACACACATCTAGCCAAACAATATGGTTTTGATTTGGTTCAAATGATTTGTCCAAAGTTTAGCATGAAGGATTTTTTGAAGATTTCCAAGAGTTGTTTGTGAGGTGGATTTTGATTTTGATGTTTGAGGATGGATGCAGGTTTTGATTTTGATCCTAAGAGACTTAGAAAGACTTTTGTTTACTAGACTAAGGTGTTGAAGAACATGCTAATACTTCCTATGTGAGATACTCAAACCTTTGAAAGAGACTTGGATTTTGACAATTGTAAAATGAATACAAATTTGGATTGTTCTTTGATGCATGTTTGTAAAAGTTGAATGTCAATATTTCCCTAAATTCGTAAAGCATGGACAAATGTTTCTTACGAGCTTTTGGACTAAGACCTTTGGACTTTGGTTTTCGGATTTTGATCTTTCGTGAAATCATTTGAAAGAGCACATGTGTGGGGTTCAATTGTTCTTATCTTTTCTTAATGAGTTCTTTTTACCACAAACACTCTCTTGATTATATTTTCAAACTAAAATGTCTAATTTCCTAATTTATTTTCATCCCACAAAGTCCATTATGTGGAAATCAAGGAAATCAAGGCAATAGTTTCCTATTGTTAACTTTAGTGAGAGAAAATTGAGATGAAAATCCAAATACTTAGAAACCTCTAAGGATAAAATCACTAGGGCAAGCAAAAGCACTTGGATTTTGTCAAAGGTATTTTCTCTTCCTAAAGGGTTTGCAATTTGATGATTATGTTGAATGTTTGTTTTTCAATGTTTAGGATCCAAGCAAAGTGTGTAACCGACTCAAAAATTGCACAAGCCCTAGGATAGAATGAGACAATATTTGTTGAGTTCCCAATTGGATAAATCCAACTTTTCTATTCTTAGCGGATGATTAGAGACTTGACCACACAGGCCCCCCCTTACAATGCAATCACTTGTAGGGTCAACCACACTTCAGTACCCATGAATCTCCCATGGCATACTTCTCACCTCTACTAAAGAATCATAAGAAGATGGGGTGGCTTCAAAACGACCATTATTGCACCAACAAATAGATAAGGATTTGAGATTCTAAACAAAAGGTTCTAGTATAGCCATTATGTTTGTGGGGGATCATCCATATGGAAAGAGACCATTGCTACCATTCTTGTCGAAACAATCCTCATGATACTTGAACTTTCCTCAAGAACCCACACTTATATACTGGGTGGAAGTTGCTTGGATTTAGCGTATTCCTAGTTGGGTCGTTCCCTAGGGTGATTAATTTTCCCACCAGGAAGGCCCTCTAAGGGTAACAAAAAGTGAGCAAGCACATTCGTAGTTCAATAAATCTTTGTTTGCATGAACAAAGAGAGAACACACACGATATACCTAACTTGCACTAGCAAGCTTTGTTCAATTTTAAGAATCCAAATTGAAGTGTGGAGGTAATCTTTTTGACAACTTAATATCAAAAAAAGACTTTTGATTCTCAAGATCGCTGTGAAGTGTAAGAGAAGTGCATACGCCTTTTTAAATGATATTATTTTGTGAAAAAGATTACAAAACACCAAATGCACATGTTCATTTTAAATTCCAAAAGAAAAATTGAGTTCTTTTTAAAGCACCAAGACGAAGTGTGAAGTTTTTTTGTCAAATTTTTAGAACCCAAATTGAAATTTAGTAAGTGTCTAATGTTCTTTTTAACCCTTTGTAGCAAAAACAAAAGCTTTTGTAGTGTTATTTTTTTAAAACCCAAAAAGAAGTGAGTTGGCCTAAAACAGAAAACGAAAGTAGAAAATGGAAGCTCTAAGCATTTAAAAACACTTTGTCAACTTTAAGTTCAATGCTCAATTTTCTTCAACTCCAAAATTCTTCAAAGATCACTTCTTATGTTTCAATGTTGCAAGTCCCATGTGCAAACGAAATCCCTCTTCCTTCCTACAAACATCACAAACAAGAGTTATGCATGTATTGCAAAATGATAAAAATGTACACAAGACATGTCAACTATTTGAGGAAACCTTTGACAAGGCACATGAGTTCTTTATGATGAAAATAACTCAATAATACAAGATCATTGACATTTAATTCTATTGGTGCAATTAATTATTTAATTACACTTTAGGATAAGTTTACTTAGGTAATTATTTATTTCCTAGGATAATTATCTTTTAATTCTTATCTTATCTTATTGAGCTGTCTTTTTGCTCAAGATAAGATTAGGGTCAATTTTTCCTGCTTTATTGCATCTTTTCCTTTTTGAAGGCTTTTGTATTATTTGTAAAATATTATTCTCAATAATCTAGAATCCTGATTTTTGCTTGCACAACTTTGCTCTGAGAGTTTACAGAACTTCTCTTCATATTTGTTCTAAATATCTTCGCATGTGATAGGTGATTGCTTGCAGGTGATTCTTGGGGACTGTGAAGTTGGTTTTTCAACTTCTACATGGTATCAGAGCTCCAAACCTATCGCTGCCTGTTCGTGATCTGAAGATATTCTCTCACAACGTATTTTTCTGTGCAAGGGTTTCAAGTCATATTGATTTTCTATGGATCTGGGGGTAGCCAAAATTTTGGAGCACTTTGGGCTCGAACAGAAATCGCCATCGCGATCAGAGCATCCAAAAACCCTAGAAACGCCTTTCGTTTCGTCGATTTAGGTGAAAGTTGAAAAAAAGGCAAAATTTTTTTAGCCAGAGGGGCCGTACGACCTCCCTAGCATGCAGATCGAGGCATAAAATTTCAAAAAAAATAGAAAAAGTGCTTAAAAAAAGCGTAGCCAGTATAAAAGTTCTGTGCCACCCCAGCGCCGCCAAGCGGCCACCAGGGCGCCGCCTGCTATCGGTGGTAGCCACCACCGCCGCTACCTTGAGTTTCAGCCCCCGTGGGCTTAATCTACAGTCCGTGGTCATTTGGTGACCAACGCCCGCCGCTCAACCCTCTTTCCCTTAGCACTTGGTCTCATCGGTACCCAAGTGCTAGTCCTTAAGCCCCCGGCAGAATTTTTCTGCAGCAGCTGGTCACATGAAGAACTGAGGGCTAATGCCAAAGGTGCTTGGTTTTTGAGCCTGTTTAGTGTTTTGGTTCCGTTTTCAGGCCTCTTTTTTCATTTGCTCATAACTTTTGCAAACGAAGATCTTTTTTCAAAAACGAATAGTCGCCAGAAAGCTGATTCGACGACGGATCTGATGGTGGTGGTATAATTTTCTGTTTTTTCCATTTTGATGCCTTTTTCGCCTGTCAAAGCCAGAAGTTGATGTTTTCACTCCGGGAGGCATAACTTTTGCCTCGTTTATCCATTTTTCGAAAACAAATAGGCGTTGGAAAGCTGGTTCCACCCTCTTCTCAGATCTTAGACCTGTTTTTTGCAGAATTTTTACTAGGAATCTGATTTATTTGTCAGAACTCAGCCTTTATCTTTTGAGTTATTTTCTTGGGAAACGTGCAATCAGGAGTTTTTTTTTGAGATCCAATAGGAATTTTTTTATTTGAGAGTATATTACTGCTGTTTTCTATCATGTATTTACACAAAATTGCACCCCTTACTCCATTCAACTATTTTGGTTGGAAAAAACAAATGGAGATTCACTTGAAACATAAAGGGTTGTATAGGGTAACCATGGGTACATAAATTGAACCTATAGATGCTATTGAAAAGAGAAAATGGTTTAATAGGTGTGATGAAGCTTATGGCACATTATTTCTATCTCTTTCATCTGACCTCCTTTTCCAAATTGAATCTTGCACTACACCAAATGAGATATGGGATACTTTGGAGTCCTTGTTTGGGAAGCAGGATACTATGAGAGGTTTTCGGTTAGAGAATGAGCTTATTGGCTTAAATCTTAGGGATTTTGACAGCATCTAGGAGTTTTTCACCAAACTCAAGTCTCTTAGATTACAATTGTCACAGTGTGGTGTTCAGAAAGAAGACTCTTAGTTGATATTGTCCATCCTTTCTAAGCTTGGACCTGATTATTCAATTTTTGTTTCTACCTTTTATGCCACTAGGGATGCACTTGGTATGAGATTCACTATGCCATCTCTTGATGACTTTGCTTCATCTCTCACCTGAGAGCAAGCTAAGTTAGCTAGCATGGGTACGGTGAAACCTTCTTCCTCTTCACAGGCACTTATTACATCACAGGAGCCCATAGATCAGAAGGATTCTACAGGAAAAGGAAAGGAACAAAAACAAAAGGATTCTAAACCTCATGAGCAACAAAAGGAGTCCTCATATTCATCCTCCTCTTATAAAGGGAAATCATTTAGGAAGGAGAAGTCTACATGTGCATATTGCAAGAGGGAAGGACATGCAAAACATAATTGTTACAAGAAGGACATTGATGAGTTGAAACATCTTCTTCAGAAACATCAGATTGATTTGCCTTCTAGGATGTCTGCATCATCTTCTTCTCCTCATTCTTCTTCTTCAGAGCAGCATAACATAGGCACAACTGGTTTACATACTTCATCAGATATGAAGGGACATGCTCTTTGTGCTTCTTCAGGTATTGGATTAGGGAGATGGCTTCTAGATTCAGGAGCATCTCATCATATGGCATCTTCGTAGTCTATGCTCACTTCCTTTGGGCCTTGCACTATGTCTCCCATTTTGATGGGAAACAACACTTACATGAGTGTTATAGGGAAGGGCTCTATTAGTTTTGGGGACCACTCCTTTCAAGATGTCTTGTGTGTCCCTCACTTGACACATAACCTTCTTTCCATCTATCAGATAAGACATGGGGGCAATGGGAGATCTATGGAGTTCACACCTGATTCGGTTATCATCAGAGACTTGGAGAGTAGAGCAGTCATTGCTACTAGGATAGTGGATCACTCCTCTCGGTTGTATTCCTTCACTGATTTTTCTATTGGTGGTGCTTCTGTTCCTACAGCTGTTCCTCACACTTCACGTGTGCATCATCATTCAGAGGAGAGATTTGGCTTCTTGAACATTGCTGTTCTCACTTCAGATCTTGTTCTCGAGCCTTCTGCTCCATCTCCTCCTCCTCCTGTTGCTTCTTTTGTTTCAGTGCAACAGGATCCAGTTGATCATACATCTTTGGAGGTTTCTATTGAGTCTTCACCTACTTCGGCTTCTTCATTTGTTGAGGTCACACCTGCTTCTGTGGAGACATCTTGGGCTGCACCTATTCCACCTTCAGAGATTTCTTTCATTCGACCTCTTCCCTCTCACTTCTTTCTGGAGATGCAGTTTCTTCACTTCTTTTGGAGTTACTTCATTCTGGGGGGAATCTGTGGTCTCTTTCTTCCTCTCTTATGGGGGGATTCTTTCATGTATCTTTGTGATGAATGGTGTCCTTGGGGGGTCTTATGGAGTCCTCCATTTTTCATCACTTAGGTAGTTTATTGCATTCTATTTTGGGGAGGAGTTTTGTTCCCATGTGGTTTTCTCCTTTACCCCATTTGATTTAGTTTGCATTGCATTTGTACATGAGTACCCGATCAGGCCTTGTTGCCATGACTCATATTTGCATAATAATTTGCTTCTCCCTAAGTTGCACTTATGGGGGGGGTATTGGTGTAATTAATTATTTAATTACACTTTAGGATAAGTTTACTTAGGTAATTATTTATTTCCTAGGATAATTATCTTTTAATTCTTATCTTATCTTATTGAGCTGTCTTTTTGCTCAAGATAAGATTAGGGTTGCTTTTTCCTGCTTTATTGCATCTTTTCCTTTTCGAAGGCTTTTGTAATTTTTGTAAAATATTATTCTCAATAATCTAGAATCCTGATTTTTTCTTGCACAACTTTGCTCTGAGAGTTTACAAAACTTCTCTTCATATTTGTTCTGAATATCTTCGCATGTGATAGGTGATTGCTTCAGGTGATTCTTGGGGACTGTGAAGTTGGTTTTTCAACTTCTAAAAATTCAAAATAGACAAATAACAAAAATAATTGACCTAACAAATAATAAAATATTTTTTAATAAGAAAGAAAAATCATAAAAACTATCCTATCTAAAAAAACACAAATCCATACTATCAAGATTGCTCAAGTGATCAAATCATATGATGCTATCTAATGATCTGAAAAATGATTTAAGACTTTGTACTTTTATATAACACCTTAACATCAAAATTTAATTGTAAACAACCAAAGAAAAATTGGAAGGAATTCAAATTTTTCGCAGGCCCCTACATGATAGCTCCTTCCAAATATCTAATCGTCATAAAGTTTTTGATCTCCCAGGTAGGATTTGGGCCCACCGAATTTGAATACAATTTGTATCTTCTTTGAAAGCTGCCCCTATGTACTTTGAATGACCACATGTTATAAAAAAGCAACTGCCTTATTTGAAACTGAGAACTCCACTGTTTGGAAAAAAAACAAGAATCTACAAGTTAATGCAATTGGTAGGTGCGACATTAGAAACTTGCAAGCATTGATTTGTGGGTGTAAGTTCAAATTCAACAACCTTTGCCACTTTGAGCCTTAAAGAGATGTCATTCATGAAATACATTGATTGCAACCATTTATTTTGTTGAAAAGGCATATGAAACTTTCAATCAAATGCTATTAGCTGGTGTAAAGCCGAATTTTGCAACCTTTGACAGGCGTAAATTATTGAAAAGACTTTAGAAAATTTCAAACTTTCAAGCTACTGCAGTTGGTAGGTGAAAAAAATTGAATTCAAAAAAGCTTTAGAAACTATCAAACTAACGTAATTGATAGGCTTAAAGCTGACACCATACAACCTTTGAACAAATTTTCAAAGTAATGCAATTGGCAGGCTTAAAGCCACACCCACAATGCCATTGAAAAAGACTTTAAAACTAAATGAAATTGGCATGTGTAAAGCTGTATTCCCCAGTCTTTCACAACCTTTAAGGCTTTTAAAGAATTTCCAGTTAATGCAATTGTGTTGGTGTAAAACCAAATTCTCAAACTTTTGCCAACATCCTTGCTGTCTGCCTGCAAAAATGTATTACAACAAAAATGTAAAAGGATTGACTAAGCAATACAAATATTAGAGTGTATTACAATTAGAATGTATAGGCCTTAAACAAATCCTCTGATTGAAATACAAATAATCTTATCAAATACCAATTTGAAACAAAAATGTTTTGTTTCCTTTTCATTCCGTAGTTCTATTTATGTGAGCTGATGTCGTACGTAAGTCTGTGTTGCTTTTCACAATCCATAGTCCTTAAGTGAATCCTTGACACAAATTGAAGTGTAGCCTTAACATAAGTTATGATACGAAAAATGTTGTAAACAATGATGCAGCCTCAAAAAACATATAGCAAATTCTGATAGAAGATATTTGATACTCAAATTTTGTCATTATTCTTTGAGATTTGACACAGTTGTGTTAGAACAATCCCTACATAAAAAAGGAAAATGTAAAATCATTGACTAAGCACGTGGATTGTTTGTCATGATGCCTAAGTGCAGTCTCAACAAATGTATGCAATATTTGATAGATTTATGAAGAGACCTCAGAAACTTTTGAGCAATGGCGTTTAATCGATAGTGGACAAAAATAAAGATTGTGCTTTCCTATCTATAGTATAGATTGATATTAAAAAAAAAGGTATTCTGTAAATCGATTATGATTAGAAATAAAAATTTTCTACTACATTTTAATACATTCAAACTGATTGAGGAGAAAAATAACTAAACAAATATGAATAGAGGGTGCTCCTTCTAGCGCCAGATGTAAGCACCAAAAATCTGCAAAATAGCTTAAACTTCAACACAAGTTAGCATGGGTTAGTTCAAACTATGCAAATACAATAGTGCTCCTATGAAATACTCCAACATGCTTCATAATACAAACAAGATAATAAAATAAACTAATTGAGAGCATAAAAATCATGGTGCAGACCTATTCCATAGTGGATTGGTGCTACTTTGATGTGAAAAGTAGCCCTTTCCCAACCCTTGATAAGCTCTTTGATGGATGTGTGATAAAAAAATAACAAGAACCTAACTATGAATGATGAAAACTATGATAAATTGGATTCAAATTCCTAAACCTGTGGATGAAATTGAGTATAATAATCTTGCATGGATTGTGGATGCTCAAACAAATAGAGAAGATCTCTATTTATAGGAGAGAAGGATGGAGGAATAAGCAAGATGGATGAATGTGGGATAAAAGACCAACCAATAGCGCAATGCCAATTGTCAACATGTGAGTGGACAAAGGTGGAGCACATTTGGATGAATGTGCACATTAATGATATTAGGTGGAAATTCAAAAAATGGAGAAGTGACATGTTGAAGGGAGATGAAAGATGAGTTAAATGCCACTTTGCTAAAAAAAAGGACTTGTAAGAGTCATAAATGCCAAGTTGGAGGATAAGACACTTGGGAGGGAGAATTCAAATTTGGAGAATATTCCCTCTTGATGCCTTTTTGAATGAAAATAAGAGATTTAATAAATCAATTAAATTGATTTTCATGTGCAAGTTGCAAAATCTAGAAGATTTGAGTGATTAATGTTAGTATTAACTAGGATTTGATTAACTTAGATGATAATTAGTTGATTTGACACTTTGACTTAGATTTTAGGATTTAAATAAATTAAAATGAGAGGAACAATGAATATTAATGATTTAATTAAACAAATTTGATCTATTCAATTAAATGGAGAACTTTAGAAGTTTAATTAAATAAAATTGATTTATTTAATTAAAGAGATGACTTTAGGTTTGATTAATGACTTAATTAAATAAAATTGATTTATTTAATTAAAGAGAAGAATATGATGATTTAATTAAATAAAGATTGGTTTATTCAATTAAAAGGGGAAATATGATTTAATTATTAAATAAAGATTGATTTATTTAATTAAAAGAGGAAATATTATGATTTAATCAAATAAATTTAATTTATTTAATCAAAAGAGAAGAATTGGGATTTAATTAAATAAAGATTGATTTATTTAATTAAAAGAGGAATTCGATGAATTTAATCAAATAAGGATTATTTAATTAAATAATTAGTAAAGATGATGATTAAAGAAGAACTGGTGTTAGTAAGTCGGAATCGAGTATGCATTATCAATCAGGATAATTTACGTGTCTACAGGAGGAAAGACGATGATTGTCTATACACAATATTAGAAGTAAATTTCTAAAACCTTCCCTTCATACTATATTAGCATTCATTGCTATGTAGAAGTTATATATTTGGACTACCATATAGTTTAAATAGACTCTTCTACGTTACATTTAAAGTAGATACCCATCTTACAAAATTCATTATTTACATTTGTTTATCTATTTTTAACTAATTGAAAACTTCCTTAATGTATAAACCTAACTATCAACATAGAAGTGACTTCTCCATATATTTGTACGTATGTACATGTATTATCATACATGAATCATTGAATTTTTATTGGATTTATTTATTTGTTTAATAATAGAATTTTTATACCTTACAAATTCCTCATTACACTTTTGTGTCCATTTAGCCTCTAGCCCATGTGTCTATATCTTGCATTATTTTGACTACTTATGTCACCTCTAGCCATTCATATCCCCTTTCCTAAAATTTTCCCATGACCTTTCTTAGAGTTTATACATATTTCATTTCATTTAATTTTTATCCTCATCCCATTTCCTAATAACACATTTAATTTCCTTTTGATTTATTTCACCTTATCCCCTTGTCAAAGCATAAAATGTTGTGCTTAGCCCCACCCTATGTGTGAGCTCCACCTCTTTCCATCCTAAATATTGCTTTAATAAACAAAAAATTAATAAGGACATCCACTACTAGTTTAAATAGATTATTGTACATTACATTTAAAGTAGCTACCCATCTTATAAAGCTCATTGTTTACGTTTCTTTGTGTGTTTCAAACTACTTAAATTTTGAAAAACCCCTATTGGGATAGAAGTGGCTATCCTCCATATAATTTACATGTACATGCATGTATTATCATACATAAGTCATTTAATACTTGGATTTATTGACTTGTATAATAATAGACTTTGCATACCAGGTGTTGGTTATTATTTTAGAACCAAACAGATCTCTAGAAATACCTATGGACTTTGCCATTTCCAATTATCAGCATTTCTAAAGGGATTGGCCAATGAACAAATAGAAGTTGCAAGACTTCTATTTCTACTCTTTGGGCTCTATGAAACCTGGGAGAGTGATCCCACAATGTATACTCAGACACTTCACACAATTACAATCAAATACATTGCCAATAACAAAGATCTCTCATAAAACCATTCAATAATATGCATCAAATAAGTTGGCAGCTTATTAATCAATGCCATATATATATTGCACATGAGAGGATGGAAATTTAACACAAAACAACAACATTATCCACTTGATATTTTATGATTTAAAATTTGAGTAGCAAATGAATCAACACTGAAAAGTGAACCACAACTACTCTACATGAACCAATGCCTTTATCCCAAGCACGAAGTCAATATCTTCCTATGTGACCTGATAACAATTTAGATTATAAAACCTATATCCTCAAGAAACCTTGCATTACAACATTTCTCTATGACATTCATGAATAATACTACTTATAACATTCTTAGCACCCAATTATAATAAGTTATTAATCTCACCCAAACATTTACATCAATTCATTGAATCAATAAGCAAGCGTGAAACTAAAAATCCATCAAGAAATGACAGAGACAAATGAAAGAAATCCTGGATTACTTTTGTGCAAACCCCAACCTTGGTACCTACAAAAAAACAAGAATAAACAAGTTAAACAAGGAATTGCAAGCCAAAACAAGGATTCCCCATGAAATCCATTTACAACATTCAAACTAGGAAGAAAATATTAAAGAACACAATGGAAATGATAAAACAAAGATTGAATCCTAATTAGATGTGCAAACTCATGTTCCCATTGGGGAATTGGTGCCAATTTGATGTGAAAATTGGCCCTTTCCAAATTCCTAAGATGCAAGCTTGATAGGTTGATGAAGATTTGATCCACTTTGTTGATGTTGAAGAGTGCTACAAGCTAAAATCTGCAAAACCTAACTATGATTCAAGAATGATTGATGAAATTTGATGAATATTTGAGCATGGTAACTTTGCCTAAATTGTGGATGGATAAAATGAAGGATGAGCTCTTCATTTATAGAATGATAAGATGGATGAATGACAAAAATGAAGCAATGTGGGACTAACATTCAACCAATGGCAAGGTGCCACTTGTCAACATTTGATAGGATGAAGGTTGAGCACATTTTGATCCATGTGCAAGTTTGAAATTTGAATTTGATGAGATGCCATGTTGAGGGGGGATGAAAGATGAGTTAAATGCCAAGTGGGAGACATGTAAGAGACAATGTAAGAGATTTAAATGATTTGTTGGATGGACAAGTCATTTTGGGGGGAGATTTCAAATTTGAGGAATATTCCATCTTTGATGCCTTTTTTGAATGAAAATAGATGATTTATAAAACAATTAAATTGATTTTCATGTGCAAGTTGCAAAATATAGAGGATTTGAGTGATTAGATTAGCATTGATCATGATTTGATTAATTTAAATGATGTTAGTTGATTTGACCATTTTAACTTAGATTTTAGGATTTAAAATAACTCAAAATGAGAAAAGAATGAGACTTAGTTAAATAAATATTTTTGATTTATTTAACCAAAGGGGGTGATGTTAGATTAAATTAGATAAATGTTTGATTTATTTAATTTAATTAGATGAACTTTGAGATTTAATCAAATAATATGGATTATTTAATTAAATAAAGATAGGACGATGAAGTGACCTAGTTAATTACACATAGATGATGATTTAATTAAATCAAGGGATTTATTTAATTAAAAGGAGAATTATGATGACTTTAATCAAATAAGGCTATTTGATTAAATGGTTAGATAGAGGGATAATTCAGGATGAAGTGATGTTAGTAGATCAGGATCGAGTGTGCGATATCAATCTGTATATTTTCAATGTCTACAACTTTCACTCATAACTTATAGAAGGCATACAAGGAGAGACAATAGCCATGAAACTGAAAATATTACTCTGTATTATAAATGCTATATTGCTATCAGAGTTACATGCATAAATATGAACTCCAAAAGAAACTTAAAACAAAAATAGATAGAACTTGCTTCGTATTGCCTTGACAATTTCATAGTGTTAATTCAAAATTTTCAACTATCTACTACTTTTGGCCCTGAATCCCTTCTAATAGGGATGAAGGAGAAAAAAAGCTTTAGGCCAGGAAGCACACATCTCTAGATTTCATTGGACCGCTGCAACAATATTCAATTTTCAGTTACACTCGAGTCTTCAGGTGAAGCAAATAAAAATGAGGCAAAATTGACCTCAACTCATTGTAGAAAATAGGTCCCACCTCAAAAGACATCATTAGTTTTTTACAACAATCTCAAGATATTCTGCATGCGCTTAAAAAATGCCAACAATGGAAAAGCCAAAATAGCAACACTTATGAAGCAAGACAAGGAAAGTAGACAAAAGTCAAAATTCACTTATCCACATTAGCACCATGTGCTATCCATTTCAAATTGGGGAGAGAATAATATTTTACCATATTATATCAAAAGCCTAATTTTTACTGTATTCAGGCTATGTATTATTCTTCTCCCATCCATTATTCATCTTATTCACTAATCCCTGCACAGATTCATTTTGTGTATTTCTCCAACCAAGTGTTGTATTCATCCTCAGTGGGCCATTTTACATTCAAAAAATCCCACACCTTAGTGATGTACTGAGAATATCTGGCATCAATTAATATCCTAGCCTCTTAAACAAATATGCCCATCTTTGTTTCAATTTCCACCATTGTGTCAATATTTGAATTGAGCAAGATGTAGTCAATGACAATTAAGGTCATTATAGTTTCTGAAAGCATCCATCCCAACTCTTTCTTCAAGGTGTCAAATGGATGTAATTCACCTTTTGAACTCAAGATATAAGGCATACCACGTTCCTCTCTCTTTGAATATCTTCAACTTACTCTGAAGCTGTATACCTAACTTTCCATGGAAAGTAGTTATCTCATTTATTGAGTCAATGATTTGAAAAATGTTAGGAATATTGGTAGGTGCCTCGGGGTCCTCGTTCATTTTGGGCATCATTTATTTTAGATCATTTACCCTAGTAATCCAATTATTCCACTCATTCTTGAAGGCCTCTTGTACTTGCAGATACTTTGTATTTTCCTCATGAATATCTTATAAGTGGCCTAAACATCATTGGCCTTATGGACCAATTTGGTCACCTTGTGCTTTAGTAAATCCTCAAAAATTTCATTTTCCACCTTGACTGTTTCAAGTTTGGCCTGCTTGACACTTTCCTTCTCAGTAGTCAACTTACCTTTCAAATCATCAATTCTCAAGGCCAAAGTCTCCCTATCATATGTAGACATATCAAATGAAGAAGAGAATGGCTGAGTTATTGTCTTCTAAGTAGCCTAAATAATGGCTCTCATCTTATTCAACTCATCCAAGGCCTTATTGTATTCCTTAACCAAAGAGTCATATTTCTTCTAAGAAATATGTGCAATATCCACACTAAGCATTGCAACATGAGCAGTTAACTCAACTGCCTGGATAGGAGTTATGTCAGTAGCTCTTTTGACCACTAATGAACCAATAACTTCTTCAATAGGCCTAACAACCACATGTTTTCTAGTATTAGGTGCAATAGAAAAAATTGCAAGAGTATGCAACTTTGGACTATATCCAGAACCAAACACTTTATCCTAAAATTGATCTTCAAATATTAAAGCTTGAGGGTCTCTTCTCACTTCATCATATGCTATGGAAACAATGATAGTACATCCTGGCAATAGCATGATTCCACTATCCTTGACAAATTTTCTACCCTCGGTGGGAGTAATGGCTGCAATTTCAACCCTGATTTTCACTTCCTTTCCTTTCTCAACTTCATCTTGATGAGAAGGTTCAACATTAGCTCAGGTTGATTCAAGTCTCTCTTTTATCTCCTTACTCCACTATTGAATCATAAACTCTTGAAATTCCTTGGTCTGCACAAATTTATCATCAGCCCTAGAGAAATTCATCACACTCCCTAATCCTGGGTTCATCATCACTTTCTCTGTTATATTTCCATTTGACAATTCTTCAGGGGGAACATCTGAATTATGAGTCTCTTCAATATGGGGAGGAGGAAATTTCTAATCCACCTCCTCATTTCCTGGTACATGTTCTGCCATTTGTTCTTCCCTAACTTCTTGAACATCTATAGGCTGTTCTGGGATATCCATAGCTTGTTGTTACTGTTGCTGTTCTAGTAGAACCTGTGCTTTATCAATAGCCTCCTTTACCTTTACTTTAAACTCTCCACATTGATAATCCCTTAACATAGTGAATTTTCTTTCCAAGGGGTTTACAATTACATTGTATGGACTTATGTAAAAGGCATTCCTTTTCATGATTCTTTCCTCAATGTTCATTATAGCTATCCATTCCTTCTTTCTGGTCATGACAACCTCATCACTTGTCAAATTTCTTAACACATCATCTGTGTACAGGAATTCATGATGTATGATGCCTAAGATTTTTTTTTCTTCCTACCTCAAATCCTTTAGGATCGCAAATTATGATCTCATTAATAGGAATTCTAAGATTATTCACCATAATGCCCAAATTTTCATACCCTTCAGGGGTAGTGACTTTGAAGTAAGAAAATTCACATTGGGGATGTACAATAGTACCTTTCATGGGCTTTCTAAACATCTCATAATCCATGACATCAATTTTCCACATGAGCTCCATAAAAGCCGATTTGTTTGAGACATACAGGGGTAACAATGAGGTGCCACTTTAGCTCCATAGGCTCTGATCAAAGTATATTTAGAATGTAAAAAACAATGTACCCAGTTATGTGTGGCTTTTGATCCTGGTATATCTTTTGGGCGCATAATACTTCTGATCTCTAGAGAAAACCTAAATATAGGTGCCACACCCAATGTCTCTAAGATATCATATCTGACAATATTAGCAAACAAGATATAATTGGAATTGGAGCACTCATCCCAGATGTATGTCCACATCTATATTGGTAGAACATTATTTTTACTGTCCCTAAGTTTTAGATCCAATTTTCTTTTCCATTCATAATCACCCTCCCATAAGAGCATATGCATCAAAAAAGATTAATGGGGGAAATATAAGGGGAACACCCCCTTTTTCAATTGATGAAATATTCATGCATTCGTTCAACAATGAAATTGGCATAATCAAAACTAGTATTTTGATTATGACCCTGTATATCCGCTACCATCACTAACAAATTAGGGGCTATCCCAACCTCAAAATCCCAAGCCAATACTTGGTTTAAACAATAATAAGTGTTCTTGAAGTAATCTTTAAACTCTTCACACTCAAAGGGCTCAACATCCTTAGCAATGAACTTCTCGTTGCTCCTTCTGTGTTGTACAAGCAATCTTTCTTTGTATTCATATTTCCTCTTCTCATACTCATCATACAACTCAACACACCTAAACTTTACAATATAATTGGGATTTAACCCAAATACATCTATCATCTTATCCTTTGTTACCTCCAAAATTATATCACCATTCTCACTTTTGATTGTCTTTTCCATAGGGTTATAGTGCTTAGCCAATTCCATCATTAAGTCCACTTCTACAAACACATTCAAGATCACCAACTTCCCAAGGTTCACCCCCCATAGATAACATGTAGGCTTGCTAGAATGTCGCCTATTGAAATCACACCAGAACAATTTCCACCCACTTTGAGGTTGAGGTTTTTCACTAATTTCACTAGCACTATCAATCAACCTAGTGGTCACAACAACTTGACCTGTGGGTCTTTTACCAATTCATGACCCTCCTTTTACATCTCTAGAGGCTTCTTGCATAATTTTTTTTGTTTCTTTCTTGGAACTTCTAGACCTAGTGGATGTTGTAGAAGTACTTGGTGAAGGGTTGGACATTGCCAATGGCTTAGACTTAACCTCAACTAAAAAATCTTGAGTTTTAAGTCATTTAACCCTCTTTTGTTTTGGTTTCCTCTCTAGTCTAATACTTGATTCACTAGGCTCCGAGTCACTCATGTTTGCAAAGCAATGGAACCAGGGTTTACAATTTCTTAGAATCAAAAGAAACCCTTCACAATTATGAGAGGACAAAACACTACCTTTGAACATAACACTTTCCTCAAAACTTATCCAATGTTTAATTACCCAATAGCTATCAAAAGTGAATAAATAGACAATTCCCCAATTTCTTATCAGGTCTCTAAGGAATTCATCTCAATACTTCAACTAGAAAGAAATATTAGTTTTGCTTACTCAGGTGAACACTATGCCACATATGTTACTGGTAACTTCTGAAGCTTCCCTCACAATTTCTTTAGCTCCCAGTATCCCTTTTGTATGCCAACGAGTTCAAGTGCATGATCAACCAAGTATCTACTTTCTTTTATGGTAGATAGAGAGGCATGCCACCATTAATGCTTGATAGTAAGTTCATGTGAGTGAATTGAAAATTATCCATTTAGGTTTGAACCCTGATCATTGATAATTTGGCTTTAAAACTACATCAATGGTTATCAATTCATCTTGCCACCTTCCTCTTTGATTTATGCGAACTCCTCAGGATTCCACCACATTGCCTCTTCATATAGTAGTTTTCACTTATCACTGATATACCTCATCTTTGTCTAGCTCCATCAGTGATGCAAGTGTTTTATGTGATGAAATCTCAACCCTTGGATTTGTGGCCCGTTCCTTGATCACATTCATTTTCATCACTCCTCACTAATCCAACTTCACCCCTAGGCTCCTATCAGTGACAAGAAGTATAGTGAAGGCATCAGATCTAGACACATACACCTGCATGAAAATCAATGGTACAAAAGACATCATAGATAAGATGTACTTAGATTAGCGAAAGAAACTTTTAAAAATAAGGAACTCTATCGCTCATCACCAATCAATGTTGAAAGTTTTTGAATGGATCGGTGATGAACATTAGAAAACATAGGGCCATTGCTCATCACTAATTCTTCTCATATGGTTTGCAAGAAATTAGTGATGAGAGATCATCATTATGCCTTTTACATATCACATATCACTAATATAGATCTTAGTACTTAAAAGAAATCCGTGAGATGCGATACGAAGGAAACCCGTCCCATTGCTTATCGCTGATTTGAATTTATCATTTCATAACATACCTGCGATAGGCAATAAGATCATAAGCCCAGAGGACATTGCTTATTGCTATTACAACACAAAAGGATCAAAAGTTATTGGTGATAAGCGATCCCTAATTGATACAAAGGACATCGCTTATTGCACATTCAATTTAAGAGCTTCACAACTATTCACGATGAGCGATATCAAAGAGATACTACTTCATCACTCGTCACCGATTTGGAAAATACACTTCAAAATTAATCAACAATGAGCGATAAGACCAACAAAACTTAAGTGAAAATCATTTAGGCATGTGCTCATAAGTTGTTTTAATGGAGGGGACCCTCTAGGATGATACAATAGAAAGTGATTCAAAAATGTGGAAGCCATTATAATGCAAAGGATGTAAAGGCCAAACAAGCCTTTAACTTAACCTTATAACAATTAAGATTCCTGGACTTAGGATTCAGGAACCGGTTACTAGATGATAATGATAGACACAAGAAGTTTGAAGATGACCAACAATGGGCAATAGGGAGTCAATAGCAAAATAGAACATTACAAGCGCTTATGAAAGATGAATCCTAAACCCTCATATATTAGTCCTACGTCTAAATGTGACAAGGGTTTAAGATGGAACAATATTTTTTTGTAGGTTCCATCACCAGGCTACAAGTTTTTTATTACACTTTTCTATCTATTTTAGTCCCTAGCCCATGTGTTTACATCTTGCATTGTTTTGAGCACCTATGTCACCCCTACCCATTCATATCTCCTTTCCTATTTTGTTCCCATGGCCTTGTTTATAATTCTTATATGTTTCATGTTTAATTTTATCCCCATCTTGGGTCGTAATTCTATATTTATTGTCTCCCTAATTTATCTTCAACTAGCCCTTGTCAAACCATAAAATTTTGTGCCTAACCCCATCCTATGTGTGAAATCCACTTTTTTTTATAAAATATTGAATCACGACTTAATGAACATAAAATTTAATAGGAAACCCACCACTAGATGAAAATGATGGTCTATTTTAAATAATTTTCTTTGATATTTTGGGTAAGTGCACAAAGATGGTTCCCAAAAAGGGGACTTAAGTGGCCACTTTTTTTTTCTTTCTGAAATCAGGAAATATTGACCTTGGATGTGAAATTAAGGATAGTTACACTCAAAATTTTGAGATGGAACAAAAACAAGGATCAAAGTGCTCCGAGTCTACTTTCTAAACTACTAATTTATTTTGAAAATGGTTAAGATTAAGGGTTCAAATGAGGGACGACACAAATTGGTGCTATTTTTGTCAGAAAAACATAACATAGCAACTCTTGTATAACCCTAGCACGGTGAATTTTTTTTTAGTATTTTTAAAATCGCTACGGTCAAAAGTTAGCTAACAATATGTAGTTGATGCATGATTTTTCTGATAATTTTTTAATGAATATTTAATTTTTTACTAATTTTTGAAGTGGACACTTCCTGAAAATAGAATTTTGGTTGTGCTACCCCCTACAAATTTTGGAAACTAATTGATATTTTTAATTTTTTTTTTTAGAATGGAGTCTAGTTTCTAAAAATGTAATTTATTTGAAATTTTGATGAATGGTTAATGTTGGAAAAACAAGGACAGACAACTGAGAGGGGGGGAGGTGAATCAGTTGTCCCAAAAGTTTAAACCTTTTTTTAACTTAACTTATCCTTAATCACAAATCTGATGAAAAAAAATTAACCATAAGCAATTAACACATCAGAGAGACAAATAACACCAAGATTTTTTATGTGGAAACCCTATTAGGGAAAAAACCACAGTGGATGTTAGTCCACAAGATTATACTCTACTAAAAGTATAATGAAAACAATAAGGGGAATGCACATGCATTCACGTACACTACCTAGAGCTCACTGCTCAATTAAAAAAGAGAATCACTATCCAACAATAGGGTTTGGATTAAAATCTAGAGGGTATGAACTGAGAAAATAGCTTCTTCACAAGCTTGATTATAGTTCCAATTAAGCTCAACACTTCTTCACACTTCGCACAATATTCTTCACACTCTGCTTAGTAAAGATATTCACACATACACACATCAGAGCACACGAAGCTCACCTTCCACCGATCACACAATCACTCTTATATATTTGCTATAGGAGATTCCATCACAACTTAGTCAGCCAAGAAAATAAAATGTATTTGCAATGTCGGCCCAGATTTACATTTAAGTTTTAATGCATATCCACCAAGGTTGGCCACAACATAGTGGAGACCCAAATTAATATCTCCAACACAAAAATACTTAAATTAATTTCACCTCAAGGATCCACAACACGCTACCATCAACATGTTGGCCAGGAACATGAAAAATGAACATGCGCACAAAGATCTTCAACCATGAGCTCACCGATTAATGTGGACGTACCACAAAGATAGAGAATGAACTAGAGACATTTGAGAACACCAAGAAATAACAACAAAACATCTGCAACAACTGAGATAACTAGAATCATACAATCCTCATTTAGGAACATTGACAGAGACCACAAAAACACTGCCAGACCACAAAACACTCAAAAATTCACGTGAACCTCTAAAACTTCCGATAGATGATCTAGACATACTAAAAAATAAACCCTTTAATCCACATCAGCTAATCTTTTATGTACAAAGTAAAACACTTTCATGACCTGCACTATTCCACTAGGAACCTGAAACACTTTTCCTTATAATTTTCTCAATATCTCCGACATATACAACAATAGATACACCAAATTCTAATAGTGTTGACATCAATGACAACCACATATCAGAAACACATCCAAAAAATCCAAAAATCTTCCAACAGTGAAATTTATAATGAAAAAAACACCAAACACTTCTTTTTGCCAAAAAAGAGACATACAAAGAAAATAATTTATGGATGAAAGGATTAACATTGTCAGAAAGTGAAAAAAATACATCGTTGGATAGCTAAGAGAGAACCTAACATTACCTAGATGTTTTATTTTTTTGATATTGAACCACGTGCAATCCTGACGGTGAGCACGAACCCGATTATGTGAAATATTGTAGAATTTACAAAAACACGTCTTTGGTAGTTGGGAATGCCCTCTAAGCCTTTGGGTTGGTATTCCAAGGAAAATACCAATCCCAAGGCTTGGAGATTCCCAAAGAAAGATATAACATGCATGCGTTATAATGTGCTCGTGTTATATCTTAGTTTTGACATGGTTTTTTTCATTTGTGGGGAGCATGTCTAGCAAGACATAACGCAAGCACGGTATAACACACTCAGATTATGTCTTGATTTATGTTAAATGCTACTCTATTGAATGTATGTTTATATGTAAATGTA
>VDFB02270651.1:398623088-398941982 GCA_007258455.2 Sequoia sempervirens | reverse complement strand
TGTCTATGCTACCAAATTTTCCATACATGTCTCTAAAAAATTGGAATATACTCCTCCCACATTGATAGATCTTAGAAACTATTTTGGTTTTCATCTCTATTTCTAAATTTACCTCATCACTAAACCTACCTCATCACTTATGTTGTGATATATTTTAAATGTTTCCTTGATTAGTCTACCTACAAGGGATTCTAACCCTTCTCTCCATTGTTACAAGACTCTTTATTCAAGGCTAAGCTAGCAACATGGGGAAAGGTGCAACCTATCTTGCAATCATGGCTCAAAATGGAAGCGTGGACAAAGCATTTGAATTTTTTGACAATAATGTTTTTGTATAGATGTATGCAAAATGTGGTAGCATTGACAAGCTAGTGAGCTTGGCAAGATAGTGAGCTCACTCACTAGCCTGCCAATGCGGTAGGGTTGAGAAGGTAGGGGTAGCGTATGCCTCATAGAAATGGGGTCTCATGGTGATGTATACATATGTCATTTATTTGAATGGATAATTTTTTTAGGAACTAATATTCGTCTCATTACCATGCTATAGGTAAAATTATCCACCATGCCAAAGAAACAAAGAAGGAATAAACTAATAGACGAAGAGTATGAAACCTTCAAAGAAAAGGAGAGAGAATGGGTGGAAACATATCGTGAAAAGAAGAAATTGGATATGATTGACAGAAAAAGGCCAATTGAAGAGGAACCTCAACCATCAAAAAGAGAACTGGCATTGGCAGCACAAAGGGCGCGGATGCGAAAGAGTCGTGGTAGGACATATTCAAATATCGTAGTTGGAGACACTCTATCTACCACAAGTGAATAAGAAGGGACACCATTAAACACTAGAGAATATGGAGGGACACCATCTATTGTAAGTGAATATGGAGGGACACCATCTACTGCAAGTGAATATGGTTGGAAACCATCCACCGCATCTCAAGCTGAGAGTACATCATCACTCAGATTTGATGAAGAAGGTATGCCATCATCCCAATGTGAACCTCAAGGTATGTCTTCTACTGGTTGAGCAGGATGCATGCCATTACAAGTGTTCAACATATGTGGAAATTTTGTGACACTGGGCATGGAAAGGGGGAGCATGATGGTGCAGGAGCATGTGTGAAAAAAACATTAGCACGAGAAGAGTTAAAGTATAAAGATAGTGTAAAGTTGATAAATGCAAGATCAATCGTCGAGTGGTGTAATGCTTTGATGGGTTTAGGTAATGAAGGTACGTCTTTAGTTTGTAGATTTCTTTGGTTGATGGATGATACTAACATTGCACCATATGAGGATTTTTGTACACTAACAAGATTGAGTGAGCTACACTCTCTCCTTAGCTCAAATGTAGGTTCATGGAGTATCGATACAAAAAGATGGCATGCTTTTGTTCTTCATGTACAATGCAAGCTTGGAATGATTGTGAGTCAGGGGAGTGGGTTGAAAAATGGTTGAAAAGTTATCTTAGCCCACTTCAATCGTATTTCCCTCTGATGACATTGGAACTAACACAGATGGAATCATCAGTCGACTTTGACCACGTATCAGATCTAGTTCAACCAGGTAATATATCTACTTGCTTAGTTTTTGAAATTCCATATTGTTATCTTACTTTGTAATGCATTCATAATATTGACTAATTTCAAGAGATTTGCTGCACATATCAATGCAGGGCATGTTTATGTAGTTATTACAGATGAAGACAACGAAGAGGGAACAAACTATTACTTGTGTTGTGTTGAGGCCAAAAATAAATTGGAGACCCTAATTATAGATGGAGAAAACATCGAATACCCTACCTATTGGATGTCATGGATGTGTATCTAATATGTGGTTGTCATTGATGTCAACACTATTAGCATTTGGTGTATTAGTGGCTGTATATGTCGAGGATATTGAGAAAATTGTAAAAGAAAGTGTTCTAGGTTCCCAATGGAACTATGCAGGTCATCAAGGCGTCTTGTTCTTCACGATGAAGATTAGCTGGTGTGAATTAAAGGGTTTATTTTTGAGTGTATCTAGATCATCTACTAGAAGTTTTAGAGGTCTGCATGAAGTTTTGATTGTATTGTGGTCTGATAGTGTTTATGTGGTCTTTGATAGTGTTCTTGAATGAAGATTGTGTGATTCTGTTAATCTCAGTTGCTGCAGATGTTTCTCTGTTGTTTCTTGGTACTCTTGGATGTCTCTAAATCATTCTCTATCTTTGTGGTATGTCCACATTAATCAGAGAGCTTGTGGTTGAAGATGTTTTCTTGCACATGTTCGGTTTTTCATGTTCCTAGTCGACATGTTGGTGGTAGCATGTTGTGGATCTTCGTGGTGAAATTAATTAAAGTATTTTTGTGTTGGAGATGTTAATTTGGGTCTCCACTATGTTGTGGCCGACCTTGGTGGATTCACATTGCAAATTTATTTATAAATTTGGGTTGACATTGCAAATATGTTTTATTTTCCCAGTGGACTAAGCTGTGATGAAATCTCATGTAGCGGATATATAAGTGTGATTGTTTTATCAGTGAAATAGGTGCTTCGTATGCTAAGAGTGCTCCTATGTGTGTATGTGAAAATATCATTTGATAGCAGAGCAGAGTGTGAAGGAGATTGAGCGAAGTGTGAAGAAGGTTTTCTGAGCTTAATTGGAACTATAACCGGGCTTGTGCAGAAGCTATTTTCTCAGTTCATACCCTCTAAATTTTAATCCTATTCTGTATTGTTGGGAAGTGAGCCCCTTTTGTATTTGAGTGAGCTCTAGGCAGTGTGCTTGAATGCATGTACATTTCCCTTATTATTTCTCATTATAATTTTAACAAGGTATAATCTTGTGGACTAATATCCATCATGGTTTTTCCCCTAATAGGGTTTCCACGTAAAAAATCTTGGTGTTCTCTGTCTCTTTGATTTGTTAATTGTTTATGGTTGATTTCTTATTCATCAAATTTGAGATTAAGTTAAGTTAAGTTAGAAAAGTTTAAGTTTCTGTGACAACTAATTCACCCCCCTCTTAGTTGTCTGTCCCTATTTTTCCAATAGTACCGGCTTAGTTGTTGTTACTGGAACATGGCTTAGAAGGTACCCACATAAGAGTGTTAAACATTGGCTCTTTCAGGACTTTGAAACACATCGTAAGATTCTTCATTACTTGAACCTTGTCGTGACATACAATGTTTGTTTGAGTCTGACCATGAGGCAATACTTGACACAATAAAGAGTAGAGAAGACCCAGATGGTTTGTTGAATTAATTTGTAAGTATGCACATTGGTTCTTATTAATTTATACTTGTATGCACATTAATTGGTTTGATGCCAATGCTATCATCTTCTTTTACTTTGCCTATTTGTAAGTAACCTACTAAAAATTGATTGGTGTCCCCTTGTAGAAAATGTAGATTTATGAGCCATCCAAAAGAATCTTAACCAAAAAAGCAATGCAACATCCTTATTTTGATGATCTTGAAAAATCTTAATTATGATTTTAAGCCACTACAAAATTGCATGCAAAGCTTGGTGAGGGAAATTCAAGTTATTCAGTTGAAGTTAGCCTTATCATGAGCACCTATGATGTAGACATTATAAGAGCACCTTGAATTTCAAGTTATTCTATTCATGAGAGGTGTTGTGTGCAATAGGTATCTTGGAAATTCCAGTGAAGATGTATGACCAGGAGTGACTAAGTTGAGAGACTGGCATGCCTATCTATACGTTCCTTCCATCTATTTTCATTTCATTTCAATTTTGGATGCTCTTTCTTTTTCTTCTTTTACTTTGCATATTTGTAAATAAATTACTAAAAATTGATTGGTCTCTCATTGCAAAAATGGCTGATTTATGAGCCATTGAAGAGAATCTCAGCCAAAAAAGTAATGCAACATCCTTATTTTGATGATCTTGATAAATCTCAATTCTGATTTGAAGCCATTATGTGAAGCCTAGCGAGGGAATCTCAAGTTACTCATTTGAAATTAACCTCATAATGAGCACCTATGATGTAGAAATTATAAGAGAATCTCAAATGTATGAGTGACATTGTAAAAGATCTATGAGAACAGAGTACCTAAGGAATTGTAATGAGATTTACTCAAATATTGAAATTTGGTGCAGGGGCACCAAGGTTATTGAACAAAATTGGTTCATGGAAGTCGTAAGTTAGTTTTGCGTTTTGAGTTTTGTAAATTGAATAAGGTCATAGTAGACCAATTTATAATGTAATAAGTCATGTTAGTTGGTTTTGGGGTCATTTTGGAGTTCATGTTGCATATTTATCAAAATGATGTAAAATTACAAAAATTGAAAACTTGTCAATGTGAAAAAAGTGCAAAAAAATGTAAACTTGAAGAAGCCCAAGGGTCATGGGTATTATGATATCAATACAGGGAGGAAATCAACTCACATCCACAATAAAAAAGGGTTCCAACCTCCTTCCTTCCCTCAAAACTCAATCTTGAACTTTTCACCTAGTCACTCTTGTAGGTTTGCATATCTATTTTTCCCACCTTAACTCTCAAAATTCCTTAACAAATTCTGCAAAAAACCACCATTTTAGGCACCCATTTAAGCCTTCTTCAACATACATCAAAACCTCATAAGAATCTTTTGGATCAACTTTCACAAAACAAGCAAACTACGCTGTCCACAAGACCAATTAGGCCAAATTAACAAAGCAACCCCCCTTTATTCTTCCTATCACATGCAAACCAACATTGGAGAACATTAACCAGTTTGCCAAACCACCAATTCCTCCACTTTTAGGGTGTGATAAGCCCTCTAACATAACAAACCCCAAAACCCTCTTCTTTCACAAGTTATGCAAGGGTTTATTGAAAACCCATACTCCAAACCTTCCCATAGCCAACCAAATCCTCAATTCAAAAAGGTTTGCACAAGCTTAAAATTTTAAGAGATATTGCTGCCCCCAAATATTTCTTCAAACCCTAACACTAAAACACCATTTTCCACTAAAAAATGCACCATTTGACATCTAGACATCACCTAAAAAAACCTCTATTCGCCTCCCTTGCACACAAAAATTTGCACACATGTTTTATAACCCTAACTAAGCCTTTCCACTGAGTTATAGAAGCATATAGTGGGTGGAAGGCTTAATATGACATTTTAATGCACTCAAAACCCTTAAAATAGGGGATACAAACTGATCCTCAGTAATTGGCTTCTAAAATGCACAAAATCACTTGAAATCCAACCAAAACAAAACTAAAATGGAGTTAATTCTACTTCCCATTGAATTCCATCCAAAAGAGAGCACAATCAACCTGTATGTAATCGTACAATTCAAGGAAACATTAGATTTTTGGTAAAAATATAGAAAATTGCAAGGAAACAATTAATTTTATTGATCTTCTTCTAAGTACAACCTCTCCAACCTCAACCTTGAACCATGTGAGGAAATTTTAAACACAAAGACACCCAACTACCTTGTCCCAACTGACTTCAACCACCAAAAAAACAACTTTTCAAAAATCTAACCTTTGTCATTCAAATTTGTTGCAATTTTGCAACTTACAAATTTGACAAATTTTCTATTTTAACTCTTTATTGCACTATAAAATACCTAATCCCCTAAATGACAGAAAAATGACCCCCCCTAGACACTAGAATTTCCTTGACATGGCCTTATTACATCCAAAGACTCAAACTTTCAAAGAAACCAAACTAAGATTCCCCAATTTCATGTCTTTGTCATGGTGCACCTGCACCAGATTCTTTGATCAAAAGTTGTGAATTTACGCTAGGCATGGTACATTTACACTAGGAATGGTCCTCTTTCACACCCAAACATGCAGAATTGCTCTGAGCTATGTTCAACCGACTCGTACCCTTAAGGGTCCAATGTGCAAAAAGGAAACAATCTTTGACGAGGTATTACTAAAAAATTGTGGTACTTATG
This sequence comes from Sequoia sempervirens, assembly GCA_007258455.2. NCBI lineage: Eukaryota > Viridiplantae > Streptophyta > Pinopsida > Cupressales > Cupressaceae > Sequoia > Sequoia sempervirens. Next base: position 398,936,077 of record VDFB02270651.1, on the reverse strand, counting down.
AAATCTTCGTCTAAGCCTATGAGATCATGTTGGGAACCTCTACAATAACCTCTCTCGGTTTTTGTTATCTTAGAGTGGTTTTCCTGTGGTGTCCAATTTTCACTTGATGGAATAAGTGTCAAATGCAAGCAGTGCAAAGTTGCAAAGTGGTGCAAATTTTTTTCTACAACTCATGTGACCAAACAGACTATTCCAATGCATCTGAATATGTATGTTTATGTTAGGAATTGTCCTCTGTCACACCTAAACACGCGGAATTGCTCCGAGCTACGTTCAACCAGATCGATCCCTTAAGAGTCCAAAGTGCAAAATGGCTGCCAACTTCAACATGCTATTACTTGGATACCATGACACTTAGAAACTTCTCATCTAATCCTATGGGATCGTGTTGGGCCCCTCTACAATAAATTATCTCGGTTCTCGCTATCTCAGAGACATTTTCCTGTGGTGGCAAATTTTTACTTAGGAAAAAAGTTGTCAAATGCAAGTAGTTGAAAGTTGCAAAGTGGTGCAACTTTCGTTCTGCAACTTGTGTGACCAAAAAAACTATTCTAACACTTTTGAATAGGTATGTTTATGCTAGGAATGGTCCTCTTTCACACCCAAACACGTGGAATCACTCCGAGCTACGTTCAACTTGATCAATCCCTGAAGAGTCCAAAGTGCAAAATGGTTGCAAACTTCAACATGCTGTTACTTGGATACCGCGATGCTTAGAAACTTCTCATCTGATCCTATGGATCATATTAAGCCCCTCTACAATAAATTCTCTCAGTTTTCACTATGTCAGAGGTATTTTCCCATGGTGGAAAATTTTCACTTGGAAAAAAGTTGTGAAATGCAAGTAGTTGAAATTTGCAAAGTGGTGCAACTTTTGTTCTGCAACTCGTGTGACCAAACAGACTGTTCCAAAAAATCTGAATATGTATGTTTATGCTATGAATGGTCCTCTTTTGTATCCAAACATGTGGAATCACTTTGAGCTACATTCAACCAGATCGATCCCTTAAGAGTCCAAAGTGCAAAATGGTTGCAAACTTCAGCATGTTGTTACTCAGATACCGTGATGCTTAGAAACTTGTCGTTTAATCTTATGGAATTGTGTTGGTCCCCTCTCGAATAACCTCTCTTATTTTTTTCTGTCTCAGAGGAATTTTCCTGTGTTGGCGAATTTCACTTGGGGAAAAAGTTGTCAAATGCAAGTAGTTGAAAGTTGGAAAGTGGTCCAACTTTCGTTCTGCAACTTGTGTAACCAAATGGACTATTGCAATGCATATAAATAGGTATGTTTATGCTAGAAATGGTCTTCTTTTACACCCAAACACGAGGAATGGCTTCGAGTTTCGTTCAACCAAATTGATCCCTTAGGAGTCCAAAGTGCAAAATGGATGCAAAATTCAACATGCTGTTACTCGGATACCGTGACACTTAGAAACTTCTTGTCTGATCCTATAGAATTGAGTTGGGCCCCTCTACAATAATGTCTCTTGATTTTTTCTATCTCAAAGGCAGTTTACCTTGGTGGCAAATTTTCACTTGGGGAAAAAGTTGACAAATGCAAGTAGTTGAAAGTTGCAAAGTGGTGCAACTTTTGTTCTGCAACTCGTGTGACCAAAAAGACTATTCCAACACGTTTGAATAGGTATGTTTACACTAGAAATGGTCCCATTTTGCACCCAAACATGTAGAATCACTCTATGCTATATTCAACTTGATCGATTCCTTAAGAGTCCAAAGTGAAAAATGGCTACAAACTTTAGCATGTTGTTACTCGAATATTGTGATGCTTAGAAACTTCTTGTCTGATCCTATAGGATCACGTTGGGCCCCTCTACAATAATATCCCTCAATTTTTTCTATCTTAGAAGCATTTTCTCATGGTTGATAATTTTCACTTGGGGAAAAAGTTATCAAATGCAAGTAGTTGAAAGTTGCAAAGTGGTGCAACTTTTGTTTTGCAACTCGTGTGACCAAACAAACTATTCCAACGCATCTAGATGGGTAGGTTTATGCTAGGAATGGTCTTCTTTTGCACCCAAACATGCAGAATCACTTTGAGCTACGTTCAACCGACTCGATCCCTTAAGGGTCCAAAGTGCAAAAGGGAAGCAATCTTTGACAAACTATTACTCAAAAACCATGATGCTTATGAACTATCTGTCTAAGCCTATGGGATCGCGTTGGACCCCTCTACAATAACCTCTCTTGGTTTTTGTTATCTCAGAGTCATTTTCCTGTGGTGTCCAGTTTTCACTTGATGGAAAAATTGTCAAATGCAAGCAGTGTAAAGTTGTAAAGTGGTGCAACTTTCATTTTGCAATTCATGTGACCAAAAAAATCGCTCCAATGCTTCCCAACAGGTATTTTTACACTAGGCATGGTCCTCTTTCACACCTAAACATGCAAAATTTCTCTGAGGTACGTTCAACCGGCTTGATCCTTTATAATGGCATGCAAAACAATCGAAAAGAGAAACATACACATGACAGTTGAGAAGTATGAGTTTTCCACACAAAAAAGTATGATCATTGGTGCACAACACCTTGTTCTAGTGCATTTTCTTCATTTTTAGCTTATGTATGGGTCCGTACAACATGAGTTTTCTCAAAGATGATCCGAATCTATTGTAGAATGGTTTTAGCTTTGATTTGAATCCATTCTTGTGGAATTCTATTAAGCTCCAAGAAACTTAGAACTAGATTTGTGAAATTGGTCTTGTAGACACGTAAAATGAACTAATTAACACTACACATCTGATCCCGACCACTAACATCACTTCATCTTGAATCATACCTTGGTCTAACCATGTAATCAAATACCTTTATTTGATTAAATTCATAAATGTTCCTCTCTTAATTGAATAAATCATTTATCTAATTAAGTAATCCTTTCTTGTTAATTAAATCAATCAATCTAATCTAAATATCCCTATTTAATTAAATAATCAATTTTATTTGATTAAATCCCTAAAGTCATCCTATTAAATTAAATAAATTAAAATCTTATTTGATTTAATCTAACTTCATCTCCCTGGTTAAATAAAACAAAAATCTTTATTTAACCCTGAAATCATATTCTTCTCATATTTTGATTTAAATCAATCCATAAATCTAAATCAATATGTCACATCATTCTAATCTCTCATTAAATTAATTAACCTTGATTAATTTAATCTCCTCTCATGTCCCATCATCTAACTTTTACAACTTGCACAAGAAAATAGATTTAACTCATTTATTAAAACTCTATTTTCTCCCAAAAGGCATAATAAAGGAATATTCCTCAAATTTGAATTCAAAATCCAAGTGGACTTTGTCCTTCCAACAAGGCACTTACTCCACCTAGAAAGTACTTTTTCCTTGAGCCAAGTGGCATTCAATGTATTTTCTTTCCCTCTTACATGTCATTTCAACAATTTCAAAATTCAAATATATGCATTTATTGACACATTCTTCAAAACTTGCACATCCTCCATCCATTCACATGTTGACAAGTGAAACCTTACTATTTGTTGATGTTTAGTCCCACATTTCTCTATTTTGGACATCTCCTCAACTTGAAATTATATAAATAGGAGGCTTCATTCCTTAATTGATCATCCACAACTTGAGTAAACTTACTATACTCAAATTCATAGCAACCTTCATCCATCTTATTGAGTTTTATAGCTAGGTTATGCACTTGTCTTGGAGCATTCATCAATCTTCAACCAAGTGGATCAAAATATTCATCAAAACATCTTCATCACACCATTGGAGTTGGGAAAGGGCCAATTTTCACATCAAATTAGCACTAACTCCCTCAAGAGATTAAGAGTTTGCTTTGTTTTAGAATAGGATTTGATATTTTAGCTTTAAGTTTGTTGTGTTCTTCATGTTATTAATTTTATATTACATTCAAATGGATTTCTTGAGGGATCTATATTCTAACTTTCATTGACCTTATTAATATGTTGTTTGTTGTGTTCTTGCAGGTGTAGGATCTAGGTTCACAGGTCTAAACTTGCTCATACAAGGGTTTGAGTGTAGTATGTTGAAATAGGCCATTCCACCTATTATTTAGGCTATGTCTCGGTGGAATGGGCTTGATGTAAGTTGGATAGGGGATAGGAATAAGAAAATAGCATTGGTAAAGGAATTGAAAGAGATTACTAATGTTTCCCCTATTGAAAATTTAGAATTTAGGCCTTAAAAGCAAGGCTAGAAGAGGTGAAAAGAATAAATTGCTTGAGAATAAGTTAGAATAGGTTGGAAATAGGGTGAGTTTGTGGAGTTTTATGTTTTCAAAAGGTCTGCAAGGACATGAGAGGTCAAAATTATGTTATGGCATGATGCCCTAGTTGGGAAAAGAGGGGTTTTGAATGAAAAAGAGAGGTTTGAAGGAGTAAAAGTGGGTAAAGTCATGGGGCAACATAATTTGGTGGTCAATTAAGTTTGTTTAGGAAGAATGAAGAGTGTTGGAAGAGGTTTTGAGGTTGTATGAGGTCTAAATATGGGGTTTTCAATAAACCCTAGTGAAATTTGAGAAAAGTGAGGGTTTAGAGGATAGTTGGGTTAGAGGGCCAATCACGCCCTAAAAATTGTGGATTTTATGGATTTGCAATCTGGTAAATGCTTTCCAATGGTGTTTTTCAATTGAAAGAGTGATTTAGAGGGTGTTGCTTTGTTAAATAGACCTATTTGGGGGTCTAGGACAATGTTGAAGCACTAGATTGAGGGTTTTGTTTCAAAAGAGTCTCATGGGATTTTGAGGCATGTGAAAGTATGTGTTAAAGGATTTCTAAAAAGAATGAGGGTTGGAGAGATTGTTTAGAAAATTTGAAAGTTATGTGAATAAAGGTAGGTCTACTGACCTATTAGAGAGACTAGGTGAAGAATTGAAAACAATCCAAGATAGTGATTTGGGGGAAGAAAAGTGGTTGGAAGTTCTTTGCATGGTGAAAGTGGATTTAAGGCCTCCTTGTCATTGCATCAATCATCATCAAGTCTATCAAGCACAAGATGTTTTTCAATTATCCTCCTTGCCCTTACAACAATATACAACCAATTGTAAATGCGCACAATGGTGGAACTTCAAAACATTTTATTTTTCCTCAATTAACAACTTTAGTTGTGAAGAATTTTGTCATTTTCATTTGAAATGATTTTCTATGCTTGAAAATTGGAGTCTAAGAGAAACAAGTGATGCTCTCACATACATTTATTATTTGGTGTGATAAATAAAGTTTCCACCGTTGAGTCCATTTCTTATTTGTATTATAAATTATAACTTGCTTTCTCCCAAGTCCATTTCCTATACAAGAAATAATATTGCAAAAAGTTGACATATAAATTTTTTGACATGTTTATATGGTGATGGATCAAGAACATAACAATTCATTTTGCACTATGAGGACTATGTTGTGAAAATGTTTAAAGACTATTCAAGATAAATGTTTGTATGATAATGTGTTAAGAAGTTAACTAATTTATCTACTATGAATATTATGTTTTGCAAGTGTTGTGAAGATTATGTATCCTTTGATTAATTGAGTTGTTCTAATCAAAGGATTAAATATATTAGAATATTTTTATGAATCATTTCATGGAATACCAATTGAAAATGTGTTTTTTGCTTTTAGATAAAGTTGTCTAGCATCAATCAATTAATATTCAAGGCAAACCATGAAGGACAACAATGATCAATGCTAGGGCTAACCAATTAATAAGTATACATGTGAATAAGTCAAGCATGTACATATAAATAAGGGAAGCACAAGCACTCAAAAACATGTAAGCCTTGAAGTATACACACAGATACATAGTATACACAAATTAATACAAAGTATATGCATGAAAATCGTACATAAGTCATAAAGTATACATTGGAATACACGTAAATCACAAAGTATACACATAAGTTGTAAAGTATACACTTGAATACACGTAACTCATATCTATTGAACCATGGATTTATAATGCAAATATGGACACCATTGATAAAAAAGATTTGTATTAACCAAATAGCCATGTAGGCATACATCAATATATGTCGATATAAGTATAAAATATAGGTACAAAATAGCCATATAGGCTTATGAGAATGCCATATAGGCATACAATGTCAAATATATCCAATACAAAATATGTACAAAAATGCCATATAGGAATACAACAAAGGGCTCTAGAATCAAAAGTAATTACTCTCCATGCTCTCAAAATAAACTCTTTCCCTTTGCTTGTCGATCAGATGGCAATACGTCTGTCACTCATTTATGCTACGGTCAAGGAGTGCTCTTAGTACTCCTCCTAGGGTTTAGTTCTTGGTCAAGTCTTATCTGTTACAATAAGAAGTAAAGACATTAATATATAGAAATTACATTATAAAAAATGATATATTTAACAAAATAATCACTTACCCCCATCTGATGACCACTCTCCATGAGGGAAATATTGAAATGATCATGCTGAGGCATGCTGAAGCCCTGTATAAACCATCCAAACAGAAATTAAACTACGAATCAATAATGGTTTGATTTTTCACTAACTAACATCTATAACAACGAATGTAAATTGAAATTTAGTAATTTTCCTCATACCTCCCCTATCAGAGCCATCGAGGATTCTATAGCAAATGAAACACTGATCTCCATTGCCCTCGTCACATTCAGAGGTGTTTCCGCTTGCAACATTTGAAAATAAAGCAACAAATTATTCAATCACAAAAAATACAATAGAGATCCACATCATGACTTATAATGTATGAGATAATGAACAAAATTTTGAGTACGTATTAAACTATATATTTTTGACTATCATGCTTACTATTTTCCTTATCCATATCTTGTTCGAAAGCACGTGTTTTTAGCATTTTACCCATAGCAGGAAGCTGGTGAACCATTTGATAAAATGATTTCATAGACATGTACGATAATTGTGGTGGCATAGAGAAGGTAGTGAACTATTTGAAAAAATGCCTCAAAGAAATGGGGTCTTGTGTTGATGGAATGCCATTACAAACAAATGCATGCCATGGCATTCCATCACCATAAGACCGCATTTCTTTCAAGCATTTTTTCAAATAGTTCATTGCCTTCTCTATGGTATTATTGCTTACTATTATGCTTTGATAGAAAATTTTCCAAGCATCCATAATTTGTTGGAAAGCACCTATTTTAGGCTTTTAGCCATAGCAACAAGGAAGTGAGTAGTCCAGGATAAAATGATTTGGTACACATGTATGGAAAATGTGGTATCATAGAAAAGGTGGTGAGCTATTTGAAGAAATGCCTCGAAGAAATGTGGTCTCATGGTGATGGAATGGCATTCCATCACCATGAAACCACATTTTTTTGAGGAATTTTTTCAAACTACTAACTTCCTTGTCTATGCTATTGCTTACTATTATGCTTTGATAGATTTTTTCCAAGCATCCATAGTTTGTTGGAAAGCACCTTTTTTAAGCTTTTAGCCATAGCAGTGAGGAAATAAACTATTTGATAAAATGCTTTGGTAGACATGTATGGAAAATGTGGTAGCATAGAAAAGGCGGTGAGCTATTTGAAAAAGTGCCTCAAAGAAATTGGGTCTCATGGTGAGGGACATCACCATGAGACTGCATTTCTTTGAGGTATTTTTTCAAACAACTCATTGTCTTGTCTATGCTATTGCTTACTATTATTCTTTCAAATATTCCTTCCAAGCATCCATAGCATAGACAAGGCAGTGAACTATTTGAAAAGATGCCTCAGTAAAAAGTGGTCTCATGGAATTCCATGACAAGCAAATGTAATTGGAAGTTGCTCCTACTTATTACTTATGCTATGTGAAGTAATTGCATCACTGCTTATGTTGAATTTCTAAACAACTATATTGTAGTTAAAATTTTATCATCTATCAACATCTAGTTATTAGTTATGGACTGTGAAGTAATGCTTTGAATTTGAAAGATTTGCAATGCAACATAATCAACGATATGAATATAAACTACACAAATCTATTAATCTGTGAAATAAAAATTCCTTTCTCTGTTTGATTCATCTGTAGTCCAAGAAAGAAATTCATCTCCCCAAACATAGACATTTCAAATTCTTTCTGCATCTCTTCTGCAAACATCTTACACATATTCTCATTTCCTCCAAAGATAATGTCATCAACATACACTACTACAATCAAGATTTTGTCATTTTCAATCTTAAAGTATAAATTACTATCTGCTGTACCTTTTTTAAAAACTTGCTGAATCAAATACCTATCCAATCTTGCATACCAAGCTCTAGGAGCTTGCTTCAATCCATATAAATCTTTCTTTAGTTTGCACACCATATCTAGTTGATCTGTCAACTAAAATCCTTCTGGTTGTTTCATATAAACTTCTTCTAGCTCACCATTCAAAAATGCTGACTTGACATCCATCTAATAGACCTTAAAGTCTTTATGAGTAGAAAATTCCAAGAACATCCTTATAGCTTCCATTCTTGCTACCATAGCAAAGGTTTCCTGAAAATCTATACCTTTTACTTGTGAGTAACCCTTACACACAAGCCTCACTTTGTTTCTAACAACTTCTCCATTCTCATTCAACTTATTTTTGAATACCCACTTTGATCCAATAATGTTTTTATTTTCCAGTCTTGGGACCAATTCCCAAGTTTGATTCTTCTCAATCTACATAAGTTCTTATTTCATTGCTTCCTTCCAATGTTCATCTTTACAAGCTTCACTTACAGTCTTCGATTCAATATCAGAAAGAAAACACATATTCACTTTAGCAACAACTCTGCTTCTAGTTAATGCACCTTTTTTCTTGTCTCTAATGATCTGATCTTCTGAATGGTTCTTCTGTACATATCTAGGAATCTTAGGGGACATCACCAAAGCATATTATTCTCTTTCATTTTTCTCATCCTACTTCTCTTTCTCTTATTTTTCTTGTTCTCCCACAATCTCTTCAATTCTTACATGATCAGGCTCATCAGATTCATATCCATTAATGTCAATAAAATTCTTCACTGTCTCATCAACCTTGACATTTTAACTTTCTACAATATTTCTTAATATTTTATTGAACCATCTGTATGCCTTTCTTTTAGTAGAGTATCCAAGGAAAATTCCTTCATCACTTCTTGCATCAAACTTACCCAAAATTTCTTCATCTGTTTTGATATAACATTTGCTTTTGAATACCTTGAAATACTTAACAGTAGGAATTCTTCCATGCTATAGCTCATAGGGAGTTTTTGTACTATTTTCTCTTGCTCGAACTCGATTGAATACATAAAAATAAGTATGAATAGCTTCTTTCCAGTAAAATTCTGGTAACCTAGCCTCAGTAATCATTGATCTACCAACTTCTTGAACTATTCTATTTTTCCTTTTAACAACATTCCGCTAAGGATTTTTTAGAGCATATAACTGTCTCTTTATTCCATGCACTTCACAAAATATATTAAACTCATGGGAGGTGAATTCTCCACCTTTTTCATACCTTAAGCATTTTATCTTCAAGTTCACTTCATTTTCAATCATAGCTTTGAATGTATTAAATCTATCTAATGCATCTGATTTCTCTCTAATAAATGTAACCCATGTATATCTAGAATAATCATCAATTAAAAGCATAAAGTACCTTTCACCAAGTAGGCTTCTCACTCTTGTAGGACCACAAAGATTTGTATGAATTGAATCCAGTAGTTTGGTAGTAGACTATTCCTTTAATCTATAATTATTTCTTGATTGCTTTCCAAGCTGACGATTATTGCAAATAACATTAATAGGCTTTGTAATTCTTAGTAAATCTCTCACGGCCTAAAAACACTGATCCTTGCCAAGTTATCAAAATTAATGTGACACATTCTCTTATGCCATAACCAACTATCATTAATTTGAGTCATAAAGCATTGTCCATCAACACCCTTAAGTTGATAGATATTCCCTTCGAATTTCTTTCCTGTAGCAATCAATGTTTTAGATCCTTTCTAGATCTCACATCTCTCATCCCTAAACACAAGATCATATCCTTTTATACACATCTGACCAACACTCAACAGATTATGCCTTAAACCCTTAACATAGTAAACATCGTCAGTATGATGCTTGCCATCAAAACTCACTAAACCTATCCCACAAATCTTAACACCAGTATTATCTCCAAACATAACCAAGCCTCAATCATATTTTTCAAGCTTAAAAAACTTACTCTTATTACTAATCATGTGATGCAAACAACCATTATCAACTACCTAGTAGTTGTAGGAGTTTAGGTGAACTCCTCAAACACCCTAGAATCACCTGCAAGACAAAATAACTTTCACAAAAGAGAAATGGTAGAAATATCATGCTATCATTAAGATGCAAGAATGCCAAATTAAATATAATATGATTACAAAAGTACAAAATTCCTTGAATATATAGGCATGAGTGAAAACCTAAAATGCATATGATGTTTCCAAGTGTTAAAATCACACTACATGTGACAACATGTGAACCCTATCTAGGAAATGATAAAAAGATAGAGATAAGTTCTAGAAGGACAACTCATCTTCTAGAAGGAATCTTATCTCCTACAAAGAAGGAAGGGGGAATTATCCCATTATTAAATGATTTATCTAATTATGCAACCTAGGACTTAAAATATTGCCTAAGTAAACTTATGTAAAGTGTAATTAAATAATTAATTACACCAACACCCCCTATAAGTGCAACTTAGGGAGAAACAAATTATTATGCAAAGATGAGTCCTGAAAACAAGGCTTGATCAGGTACTCATTTACAAATGCAATGAAAGAGAAAGAGGAGGAAACCTAGTGGGAAAAACCCCCTTCAATGAGATGACCTACTGCAAAGAAACATTGAAAGAACTTTGATGGAGTAAAACTGGAATCCTTAATTGGACAAGCAAGGAAAGATACCTCTATTTACAAGAAACCATAGTGGAATCATAATAATGCAACAACAGACCCGATGCCAAGAAGTGTTGGAAAAATCACATACTGGATCAACCCTAGAATCTATGAAGCAACATGAGATGAAAAAGATGCCCCCCATAAGAGGGAATAATATGATGATATAATCTGGAAGCCGTGTATCTTGATGCCGATGTCAAACTGTGACTAAAACTGCTCCATGAGAACAGGTACCATAAAGATTCTGAAACATTAACCATAAAATGAATGGCCCTCAAACTGAGATGGATGTGACCCAATGCGGATCAATGACCATAGGCTCTCAATCTGAAGTGTGAACCAATGCAAACCAAAATGTGTCTAGCTATGAGCAAGATGAGGCCAAAAGAAACAACAGAATCCAGATACAACTCATGTGAGTTGTCATCAATATAAAGATGAGATCAAAGTGCATGCAATGCAACTACACTCTAATCAATTTATTATGTAAGAAGCCCCCCAATGGAACTTTATATCAGTTCATTTATTACAATACCCAATGATTGCAAAAGGAGAGAATGCAAAACATGCATAAACTACAGAGAAAATGTAAACCTAATGCATAAAAACAAAAATGAGTGCATGCACAAACCAAGGTACACATCTACCTCCATGATGAAAAAGAACCTTAGATCTATGTAGATGATGAAACCAACTTTTTGATGATATCTCGTTTGTGAAAATCCGACACCATGGCCAAAAGTTATGAATTTTTTAAAAAAACTGAATTTAGCATGTAGGAAACGGGTTTTCTAACAAAAAAAAGTTTACTTCTGATTTGATTTTTGAAAAATTTGTTCGCAATGAGTAGACAAAAACAAAAACCCATAAATATTTTGAAGCTAAAAACAAAACCCAGAAATTGTTTTTTGATCCAACAAGCAAAAAATGATTTTTTTAACCTTCAACTAGGGGAAAAATGACGCGCGACACTTCTTGTACATCAATTTTATCCAAATATGTGCAAGACATGAAAAATCTAAAAGATACACAGATCAGATTTCAACCCTGGCTACAAAACCCAGAAATCATTTTTCTTGCAACTGAGTGGAAGCTGGATTTTTGAAGCAAAAAGTGAAAAATGGTTTTAATAAAAAGGCTTCTTGCATCCAGCAAAACTTTCATGCCAAGATTGATTCCTCATAGATGGGAAGAAGTCTGCAGCACTAAAGCTCTGATACCATGTAGGAGTTTAGGTGAACTCGTCAAAAACCCCAGAATCACCTACAAGACAAAATAACTTCCACAAGAGAGAAATGGTAGAAATATCATGCTATTATTAAGATACAAGAATGCTAAATTGAATATGACATGATTACAAAAGTACAAAATGCCTTGAATATATAGGAATGAGTGAAAACCTAAAATACATAAGATGTTTCCAAGTGCTATAATTATACTATATGTGACATGCGAAACCTATCTAGGAAATGATAAAAAGATAGAGATAAGTTTTAGAAGGAAAACTCATCTTCTAGAAGGAATCTTATCTCCTACAAAGAAGGAAGGGGGAATTACCCTATTATTAAATGATTTATCTAATTATGCAACTTAGGACTTAAAATATTACCTAAGTAAACTTATGTAAAGTGTAATTAAATAATTAATTACACCAACAATAGTTTTTCTCTAGTTTAGCATGTAGGATAGAGGTAACTGTACCTTCATTTTTCTCCTTCTCTGAGGGCCTTCCTTTACCTATTTTTTAGAATTAGCAGAAGTAGGTTCATCCTTAATTGCCAAGAACTTGTAAGCATTCATTTTCATCAAGGTCTTCATATTCTGAATCCTGATTAGATATACTAGCATTCTCATTCACATAGTAAGCTTTGTTAATCTTCTTTCCTTTCTTTTCTTTCTTATATATTTGTTTATTCCTTTCAGCTCTTTTTGAACACTTTGCAACATAATGACCTATTTCTCCACAACTTAAACATTTAAAGGGAAACTTACCTTCATACATATCGAAGCCTTTCCTCATCCTTCTTACAAAGTTAGATTCTATTTCATCAAAGTTTTCTTCATCCAGATCTTCAACTTTTGTAGCTTTAAAAGCAGTATCAGATTTGCATCCATTCCTTAAACTCATCTTTCTCATCTCATTAGATGTCAAAAATCCTAACAATAGATCTTTAGAGCAGGTCTTATTATCTATAGTCTGCTCAATAACATTCACCTTCTCACTATAAGCATCAGGAAGAGTTATGAGAATCTTCTTTACAATCCTGATTTCATCTATAGTAGCACCAAGTCCTCACATTCTAGCCACTATCTCATCCAATCTCTATACATAAGCTTTAACATTATCATCTTTAGACATATGGAGAAGATCAAACTATGTCTCCATGTTCTGTAGTTTCACTTCTTTAACTCTTTCATCACCATCATGCATCCCAGACTTCCTTAGCAGTCTTCAAATTCTGAACTTTAATCAACTCAAAATGTATCAGACTATTCTTCAAGATATACTTCACCTTATTGTTCACTTCATGTGCTTTGATCTCTTCAGGCATACTCAGACCATTAGTAGGAGTGTAAATATTTTTGTAAGCTTTCTCCACATCATATCTGCAATACTCTAGATATTTTTCCATCAAACCTCAGATAATCATAATCATTTTTGTAGCCATCTCGGACCTTCCTCAAGCGGTTAATCTCTTCACCAAAGAACCACACTTTGATACCAATTGTTGAATAGGAAAATTCAAAGGGGGGGTGAATCATTTGTCATAGAATTAAACCTTTAATTCAATCACCAAAACTAATACTTAATACTGCTTAAATAATTAATCATCAAATGCCAATGCAAAAACTCAAATCCAACACATAAACACAATAACACTAGATTTACGTGGAAAACTCAATGAGGGAAAAACCATGGTGAGGATTAACTCACACTATAGATAATATCAAAACATATTACAAGAGGCTTACTGCTAGAAATAAGGCTCACTGCCAAAGCAAGGACTCACTGTCAAGAATAAGGACTCACTATCCAACAAGGATAACAACCCAGAGGGATCACTACCATAGAGATAAAAAGAAGACAAAAAAGATTTGTTATAGAGTGACTACAATCCCAATGCAACAAAGGATTCCACCACAACCATTCGATCTACTTGCATGAATGATAGAGTTCACCTTCTGTTCACTATATTAAAAAAATCAACATTAGGCTTCGCACTAATCTACCACACTGGCATCACACACACTCATTAAATAGAATCAATGCCGCATATAACTGCACTTCCTCTTTTCTCTTATCACTCTTCTTCTTTGCACTCTTGTATATTTCTTCACCACTAACTCTTATACCATCTTCAACTTTGAAACATATCCAAAGTCGGCCATCCAAATTCAAATTCAAATTAGGTCAGTGCCAAAACATCCTAGGGTGGAATTAGAATGAGTGCAACCCAATCTGATGCAGGAGCATCGAGTGGTGTAAAGGGCAATCTTGCATCACCCAAAAATAGTTAAATTTCAAGTTTCTCAGTTTTTAGATGTTTTTACATTTTTGGATACCCTTTTCGTCATAATGAAATTCTCAATTTACAGTTTTTATTTTCTATTCCTAGGTTGAAAGATATTGCAGTTTTAGTTTCCCAGATTTGCACCTGAAAATCTTCTGAGTTAGATTTGAGGCACTTAAAGTTCCCAGATCGGCCCCAAAACTTACCAAAATTGGCGTATCTAATTTTGAGCGCGTTTTTGACTTCGAGACCTTTCCAATGGTTCAAACGGTTTGCGAATCAGAGTCCTGGATCAAAAGATATGGCCTCAGGAAGTTGGCACACTTTCTAGAAGATACAATTGCAAACGCTCTTTTAAAATTTGAACTTCATGTTGTAAATTTTCGGTGCCAAACCGCCTAAACTCAAATTTGAATGTTATTTTGGCTCCAAACTAATGAGAAGCTCTATTTATGGCTGGGTTTCTAATTTTTGGGTAAATTTTTGGGGACAAGCTCGCATATTGTGAAAGGGTTATTCTGTAGCTTTCTGTAGCTTGCATGTGTTGTAGAACTTGGGAAATTGAGGTCCTCTGCATGTAAGAAGCTCCATTTTCTGAATAATAAAATTATTCTCTTGTTTGTGGGTTATTTTCTGTGTCTCAGGCTGTGCCCTCATCACAATCACATGCTTCAAGGGACCCAAAAATATCCAACACGCTTCATCATCCTCAAAAGTAGTATTTCGCACAAATTCAACCAAACTAGTGTAAAACAAATAGAACGATTAAGCACAAATCATCTTCAATAGAATTAGGGAAACTCAACTCTAGAACCACAAGTGAAAAGAATTCATGAAAGAGAAATCTAGACCAACAACATTTCTCTTAGACCTCAACCATAAACACAGAAAACCACTGTTCACAACTGGTGAACACAACTTGCACTATACAACAAATCAACAACCAAAAATCTGGATACATCTTCTAACAACCATGAACTTGTCTGAACCACACAACCATAGGAGAAAATATGGACCAAAACCTAGAGCTGTTGGTGTAATTAATTATTTAATTACACTTTAGCATAAGTTTACTTAGGCATATTTTATTTCTTAAGTTAATTATTATCCTTATCTTATTGAGCTGTCTTTTTGCTCAAGATTAGGGTTATTTTTTCTTGCTTTATAGCATCATTTCCTTTTTGAAGACTTTTGTATTATTTGTAAAACATTTACATTCAATAATCAATTATACTAATTTTTGCTTGCACATACTTGCTCTGAGGGTTTACAGATTTTGTTCTGAATATCTATTGCATGTGATAGGTGATTGCTTGCAGGTGATTCTTGGGGACTGTGAAGTTGGTTTTTCAACTTCTACATGGTATCAAAGCTCCAGACCTGTTGCTGCCTGTTCGTGTTTTGAAGATATTCTCTCATAGCATTTTTTCTGTGTAAGGGATTGAAGCTGTTTTTCATTTTTGCTTCAGAAATCTAGCTTCCACTTAGTTGTAGGAAAAATGATTTCTGGGTTTTGTAGCTAGGGTCGAAATATGAACTAGGTATCTTTTATATTTTTGATATCTTATACGGATCTAAAGAAAATATCTGTACAAAAATCAGCACGTGTCATTTTTCTCTTGGCTGAAGGTTTAAAAAAACATGTTTTCATCTTCTGCTTGTTGGATCAAAATTTTTTTTCTGGGTTTTGTTCTTAGCTTCAAAATATTTCTGGGTTTCTATTTTTGTGCACTCATTGTGAACAGATTTTGCAGAAATTAAATTAGAAGTAAACATTTTTCGCTAGAAAACCCATTTCCTGTAGGTTAAATTCAGTTTTAAAAAAAAATCATAACTTTTGGCCATGGTGTCAGATTCGCGCAAACGAGATATCATCAGAAAGCTGGTTCCAGCCTCTACATAGATTTGAGGTCCTTTTTAATCATGGAGGCAGATGTGAACATTGGTTTGTGCATGCACTTGTTTTTGTTTTCATGCACTAAGTTTACATTTCCTCCATAGTTTATGCATATTTTTCATTCTCTCCTTTTGCAATCATTGTGTATTGTAATAAATGAACTGATATAAAGTTCCATTAGGGGAGTTTCTTGCATAATAATTTGATTAGAGTGTGCATGCACTTTGATCTCCATCTTGATTTGTTGGCAACTTGTATGGGTTTCTGGTTTTCTAGTTTCTTTTGGCCACATTTTTGCTATTGTTTGACACATCAGATTCATTGGTTCACACTTTAGTTGAGAGATTATGTTTCTTGATTCGCATTGGTTCAAATTTTTCTCAATTTGAGGGCCATGTTTTATGGTTAATGTTGCAGAGTTTTTATGGTACTCATTCCCATGGAAGAGTTTTAGTCATAGTTTGGCATCGGCATCGAGATACACAGTTTCTAGATTCTGTCATCATCTCATCTACTGTTGCTTCATAGATTCCAGGGTTGTTCCAGTTTGTGAGTTTTTCAGTGTTCTGTAGCATCGTGTCTGCTGTCATATTATGATTCTATTTTTGGTTTCTTGTAGACAGAAGTATCTTTCCTTGCTTGTCAGATTGCGGTTCAAGTGTTACTCCATAGTGTTCTTCCAGTGATTCTTTGCTGCAGTCATCTCATTGTAGGGGGGTTTTGTCCCACTAGTTTTTCCTTCTCTACCTCATCATTGCATTTGTAAATGAGTACCTGATCAGTCCTTGTTGCTGGGACTCATCTCTTGCATTATAATTTGCTTCTCCCTAAGTTACACTTATGGAGGGGTGTTGGTGTAATTAATTATTTAATTACACTTTAGCATAAGTTTACTTAGACATATTTTATTTCCTAAGTTAATTATTATCCTTATCTTATTGAGCTATCTTTTTGCTCAAGATAAGATTAGGGTTATTTTTTCTTGCTTTATTGCATCATTTCCTTTTTGAAGGCTTTTGTATTATTTGTAAAACATTTACATTCAATAATCAATTATACTAATTTTTGCTTGCACAAACTTGCTCTGAGGGTTTACAAATTTTGTTCTGAATATCTGTTGCATGTGATAGGTGAATGCTTGCAGGTGATTCTTGGGGACTGTGAAGTTGGTTTTTCAACTTCTACAGGAGCAACCACTGAACACCTATAACATATATTCATTACAATTTTTCTCAATATCCTTGACATATACAACCAACAACAATAAGTCGGTAACCAGTTGATTGGTTGACATCAATGACAACACCTTCAATCTTTCCATTCTTGCAACATAGCATTGATCCCTATTTCATGTCTCATTTCTAGTCAATTCAAGCTTGTACATATTAGGTTTGTACTTGTGTCTTCTTTGTTTTCATATACTGTGTGTTTTCCCATCTTGAGAATGATTTTTGTTCCATTTCCTCTCTTAAATTCTTCCTATTGGAATTTTATACTTTTTTTTATTGGAATTCTCATCAATTAACCCTAATGCATTATCCTAGAGTTTAAGTATTGTGATATGGCTAACCCCAATCAATCATATTTTTTCCCATGTTTCTATTCCCCTCCTAACTTCCCAAATGTGTCATTATTTTTAGTATTATATTTTTTGGCACCATTAATTTCTAAGTGGAATCTTTCCCACCCATGATTACTATTCAAATTTCAAGTTGCAATTGTACAGGGTGGCCAACCTGTTCTATTTGTGGAGGATATAAAAGAGAATATTTTTATATGAGATCATCTAAAGTTAACAAAATTCCTTTTAGAATATATTTATAACACTTATGTTTGAGCATGGTAATCCTAGGAAAAAATCCTAGTGATTTCCTATGGTGATCTCATTAAGATTTTAATTTTGAGCTTCATTAGATAGAAACGTTAGTCACATTATATTGATTCAATTTTCTATTTCTATTGGTATGAATTGTTGTTATTGTAGAATCATTTGAATATAATAAAATAATTATTATAATAGGAAAGAGAGTGGGAAATATATTTATATTTTTTATTTATTATAATAAAAAGATCAAGTGTCATGCTACCATTGTTTATTAGATTGTAATAAAATTGTTGATGCATAAAGAATGATTTAAATCTAAGTTATCTAAGATATTATTAAATAATAGGGCCTGATAGTGTTGTTATTCAACTAATAAGTGTTTGTGGAAGGTTAATAATTAGATTTGTATTTTTTCTTTATCCTATGATATTATAGTGGTATTAACACTAGTGACCTTTCCAACCTATGTGTTCAGAGTTCAACCTTGAATGTTTTAGTTTTATGTAACATAGTGACAAAGAAACCAAATATCACTTGAGGGAGATTAGGAAATCAATCCATTCTATAGATTTTTTAGAGACTAAATTTTCTCCTTTAGTTATAGTTATAGAGCATAATAGTATCTAGTAGAAAGAGAGAGAATAAAGCTAAAATAAACTTTAATTTGATGGTTGATATGATGATAAAATTGCTTCAAAAGATGGATAGTAATATGAATACACCTAGTGTAACAACCACCTCCTTCTATAAAGAATTTACTTGGTTTTATTTACCATGCAATAATAAAATAAGAGCATGAGTAAAATGAGATATAAATTTTTTCTTTTACAATGACTAAAAATGCAACTACTGTAGTGTAGGAAATTGTATACCTTTACAATTTCACACTATGTTTTAGCTCCCTAATTTATTGGACTTAATTAATCTTCTAATTTTCCAAATTATGTATTCCAAAGCTTGATTTTTACCATTTTCTGAATGGCAACCAATATTAAACAAATGTATTCAATCATTAAATTTCCTTGCATCAAGTGTTTCCTAGAAGCTTGGGCCAAGACGATGAATGGGTCCCCCTCCTTAGCCGGGACCTAAATTCAAATATGTTATTAGTGACATTTTAATGTCCAAAATTCAAAATATGAAATGTCAGCTTTTAAAATCTAAATTTAAATGGGAAATTGGGTAAACACCTATAAATACATAGTATTTTTGTCATTTGAAAGAGAACAAACTTTATGAAGAAATCGTATTGAGCAAATTATTGTCAAGAGCATTCAAGAGCAACATATCAGAGCTTTATTACAATAACTCAAGATCCAACATCATGCCAAAGTTTATGTGCGTTCATGTTCATGCTATGTGAAGGCTAGGTCATTGTTGTAGGTCTTCAAGCATTCAAGCAAGTAAGATCCAAGATCCTTGAAGAGATGTGTATGTCTTCAGTCCTTCAAGTAAGTCATTGAAGAGTGCTGAGTTGTAGCATTATGTAACTCATTCATCATTTCCTTCCTTTCAATTCAAGTTTTTATCATTGAAATTCCATTGTGGAAGTGGAAACACTAACATTGGGTTTGACTGAGGCAAACCCATATATGGAAAACAATTTTCCCTCTTTGTGAATGTGCAGGCTGCATGCCTGAAGTGGATTGAAGAGAGCTTGAATATTAGTTTTACATTGTTGTATTTATTATAATAAACCTTTTCAAGACACGAAAAATCACCTACAAGATTTATTTATGACATATTGACTATGAGTCAGACATAAAACAAAAGCTCAAATCTAACATTAGAGGACCCCAACATTTGAGTAGGAAACCCTTATAAGGACTCAATGACCATTGGGAAACCTAGTCTTTGTAAGCACATCGAAACCAATTTTTTGAGTAGGTACACAGTCATTTGCACCTTCTAGATATGTTAGATCTCGACTGTTTCTATTAATTGGCTGTTAGATAATTACATTTATTGCATTAGGTCAGATAGTTTAGTAAGGGAAATCAATCACAGTCATTTCCAAATCATTCCTATCCTCAAAAGGATATACATCTAGGTTTGGTTGGCTCGCCATTAAGTTTGATAGTCAGTCTGTGCACCTTGTTGATCTATATCTTAATGAAATTATAAAAATGATGGAATGTACCCTGGGTTTTGTATACTAAACCTAGGATCTTCACCACACATTTTTTATGTTTTATTCTGGTGAACCCAATGTTTGACATCATAATTCTATGATTTGGTAGTATTTTAGACCCTAAATCTAGGTTTTGCATCATTGTTTTGTCTTGCATTTCTCATTTAGGGTTGCATATTACATCATAAAAATTTATAAAAATCCAAAAATATTGCATCCATATTGCATCATAGCTTACGAATGAAGCCACAATAGTGGTTTACAATTGAAGTGAGGAAGGAAAAGTCACAAAAAATGAATGCATGGCAAAAAACTTGATTTTAGGGGTTCGTACAAACCTATTGGTTTGACCGAACCCATTAGGGGTTCGCTAGAACTTGGGTTCAGGCGAACCCTTTTAATGCTTTCATGCCAAAAAATCCAACAAAACCCCTTATAAAAGGGGGGTTCGAATGAACCTTGGTTCGAGCGAACCCCCCTTATTCCTCATCCCCCCCGAGACACAAAAACCCTAAATTTTGGCACTTCGGAGCTCGGGTTGAGGATGGAAATGGATGAATCTTCACAAACCCAACTGGAATCAAGTAGTCCTCAAAACGAGCTATCCAATGAATATAATTTAATATGTTTTGGTTTTATTATGTATTTGTTTTTTTAGTTTTATTAAACATAGGTTTTTCACCAAAATGAAGGTCTTTGTTTCACATGTGGAAAATAGCGATTATCAATTTTTTTGAAAAATATGAGTGCACCATATATTGAAGTCCTTGATCCAACAAAAAAAGAATTTTGATATATACAAAAAGTTATGCATTATACGGTCACGCTATATCTGAATTGTAATTGGTTTGACTTCGAAACTTGATTAAAGAAAAAATATTCAATAAAAAACTATCTAACCAAGTGGAAGCACTAGATATCAGAGTTAAGAATCTAAATTCAAAAGAATTAGAATTTTATCCTTCATGGAAAAAAAATTATGCATTATACGGTGTGGGTCACTTTTTTAAAATGTTGTTTTTTCAAAAAAATTAGTTTTCGTGGGAGATGGAAAAAGAAGTGCAATCTGATTCCAAAATTTTTGAAAAAAGTATTTTTAGAATCTACAGACAAAATGTGACGAGACTCTAGTTTGCATCATCTTCAAATTCTTCATGGTTTAGCCTCTATAGGTGCCCGAATGTGAAGATTTAGTTAAATTTAATAATTTCAGTGTCCAGTTTGGCCAAAAATTGTAAACCACTATTGTGGGAACATTAGGGTGTTTTTTAGTCACTTAGATCATATTTTCATTTCAAAATTGCATTAAAAAAAGTGTCATTTTGTTCCAAAATTGTCATATATTTGCATTTGTATCTCATTGAAAAATTCTGGAAAAATAGTCATTGTACAACTTGTTTGTAGATAGGAAAAGTCATCTTAAACATCAGTCTAAATATTTAGATTTTGAATTTTCAAACATCTATACAAATACCCAATTGCCATTGGGTGACCTAGTCCTTGTACAAGTGTCTCAACAAACTTTTTCACACTGTCTTGTCTCTATGTACTCAATTGCATTGTACTTGAAAATCTCTATTTTGAAATTAGTAATTGCATGTTTTTAGGTGTTTTTGCATGTAGTTTGAATTTGGTGAAAGAAAGTGCATTGTTTAGAATCAAAATTTACATTCAAAAGTTATCATTTTTAGGTTCTTGCATCTTACATTAGCCAAATATTTCATTTTAGATTTGAAAGTTACATTTAATCTTGTTTAAACATTTTCAACATTGCTATATATCTACATTATGCTTTAAATTGGAAAACATTAAGAAAATTATGGAAATTCAATTACTCTTTCAATTATCTGCAAGTAGAACCAAAATCTTTAAGTAGTTTAGTTCATAGTCAAACTTTATTTTTTCAAAACCCCTGACTTAGGACCTAGTCACCACTGGGCGAACTAGTCCTATTATCTGTGCATCACTCAAATTTTAGTGATAGAATACCCTCAAGTATATCTATTCAAAGGTGTTATCTAACTTCCCCTTACCCGCTATTTAATAGTCTGAATCTTATTGCACATATTCATCATGGATATGTGTTTTGGTAAAATTCAGATGCCCTTGAAATCTTTGGTTGATGTGTTCAACTGTGTGTTTGGTGATGATCCTAATAATGACACTCATGTACCTACACCTCCCAATGAATGTCCTTGTGAGATATACATCTTGGGTCAATATGAAGAAAGCATGAAAGAGTTCATACGAAACTCCTTGAATGTAGTGTAGAAAAATGCACTCCTTTACATTTTCACACTTTTTTTGGGTCCCTCAATTAAATTGGACTTAATTATGCCTTAATAAGCCCTATTTTACATTTAGAATCCTAATAAAATACATTTTATGAAGGGGAAACTCGATAAAAATTAGTGCCAACACATATACTTTACCTTGAGCAATGTGTGTTCTAGGTATAGGGACCTAGGACCCATTCACCCATGGGAAAATGGGTCCTCCCTAGGCCTTTGAACCTAAAATTAAAATATGTTTTTGGTGGTAATTTATTGTAATATTTAATTTTTGGAAAATTAATGATACATACCTATAAATACAAGGTTATTTTATCAAATCAAGCCTAAAAATTTCAATAGAAGAAGCTAGAGTTTTCATGAAAGCATTCCTAGAGAAAATATTATGATCAAAGGAATTCAAGAGCAGATTTATCAATGATTTATTGCATAAATCAAGATCTCAAGAATCACATCAAAGTATTGTGCAATCATGCATGTTTTTGGAGCTAACATTGTGATGTAGGTTTGAAAGATTCACGTCAAGCATTTAATTCATATTTCAAGTATCAAGATCCACATCCATTGAAGCCATTTCATGCAAGATCAAGATCAAAATTTCATCCCTCCAAATGTTTATTCAAGGGTTTGGTGAATTGCAATATAGCATTGTTCATTCATTATTCCTTTCATGTTTCATTATTTCAATTCAAGGTTTAATTACCAAAATGAGGTTTGACCAAGGAAAACCCCCATTCACCAAAAAAATAAATTTTCCCTCTTTTGTTTGTGTTTTAGATCTTAGGTTGAAGAAGGATTGAAGATCTCTTGAAAAACAAGATTGGAAAAGTTGTCAAAGTTGCAAAGGTTGTCAAAGTTATCGTCAATCCACAAAAAACTCACCTACAAGATTCATTTATGACTTTCCAACACTGAAACTTAAATCAAATAGAAGCTATAGATTGGCATTAGAGGCTCCCAAAATTTGGTCAAAACTCTTGCACAAAGACCCATTCGCCCATGGGTGAATGAGTCCTATTTTTCCCCCAAAACCGCATTTTAGTGACTGGTACACAGTGTTTAACCCTTCTCAAATCTACAAAAAGTTTAATATTTATGTTTGTATTGAGCTTTAAATTGATGTTTCAAGTTTGAATTGACATGATTGAGTTTATTTACTATTTTTAGTTTTTCTCCCAAAAGTGCTATTTAGGTTGATACCCCCATCCTCAATCATAAGGAAATCAGTAGATTCTCTCATTGAGTTGACTCACCTAATGGTTGTAAGTTAATTCTTTGTGTGGATCTCATTTCCTAATGAGAATAGGAAAATAGGTCCATATATAGTGGTGAACCCACTTTTACAAACCTATACACACCACACACACATTTTTCCTATGCTTCATTTTGGTGAGCTCGACATTCTTGCACTATAAATTTTTGAATTTGGAGTCCATTTAAACCCTAGATCTAGGATTTGCATTAATTTTCATTGCATTGCATTGATTTTCATTTCATTTAGGGTTGTTTACTTGCATTAGTTTGCATCTCATCTAGGGTTTTAGGTTTGCATTTTGCATTCTTTAAAATTTGAAAAATCTAAAAATATCATTCATTTTGCATAGTGCTTACATAACATTGCATAATTAGTCACTTAAATTAGAAAATTGAATAAAAAATGCATCTCAAATTAGGTATTTTTAGATATGATTTGCCAAAAATATGAAACTGTAACTACTTGTTTGCAACTAGAATCCAAAAACATAAACATCAACTCAAAAATCTGTAATATAATTTCTCAAAACCTTGACAAAAGACCCATTCACCCATGGGTGAATGAGTCCTTGATCAAATTGGTTTTTAAATTTTTGGGCACTAAAAACCCTCCGTCTGCATTCTATGTTTCTATGTTTAGATCTGTGTTTCAATTTCCAAAATTTTTATTTTTTGAAATTATGAACACATTAAGGTTAATTTGTCAAATCGAGTGCCTTGTTTCAAAATAAAATTTGGAATTACAACACATCATTTTCAAGTTTTTGCACAGTATAATAAAAAAATTATCTTGTTTAAAATCTGGAAATTGCTCTCTTTTTACATATTTACATTGCACTTCCTATTGTTGATTGTTTCACCATGTAGTGTTGAAATCAATGAAAACTTATTTATGATAACCTTCTTCATTCTTTCAACACATAAAAGTTTAATTTTCCATGAAAAATATTTTATTGGTTTGAATACAGGTTTAATTCACCAACAAAATTATTTTATTATTTTAAATATAGGTTTAATTCACCAACAAAAATATTTTATTGCTTTTAATACAATTTTAATTTGTTGGTGTGAATAAATATCTTGTACCTAGCTAATTCACTCACTAGATAATTAGGGGACATATTCACATGTTAAGTTTACATAGGATATAATATTCCTTCTAGAAATCTATATCTAGACTTTATCTTATCGTAGGTTGTTATGAGTTAGTTGTCACATGTTATAGGATTAAGACACTTGTCATGATCTTGTTTAATCCTATCTACCACCTTTCCTTTATAAGCAAGGCATCTTATGTACACTTGCATATTCAATATTGCAATGTTGAAACAAGTATTCTTGCCATTTTCTCTCTTGCAGAAGATGTTTTGGTCTAGAGAAACTATTCCTGGGGGTGTTGGGGAGTCACCATTAACTCCCACATGATATCAAACACTAACCATTTTTGTAGGTGATCATACATTACAGGGGGGATATCTTGTCTCTCTTTTTCCCTTTTATGGGGGTCTTATTGATTGTATATACATGATGGATGTAGTCCTTGGGGGGTATCATTGAGTCCTCCATACATCATGTTTGTTTTGTTTTGTTTTTCTCTTTTGGAGAGGAGTTTTGTCCCACTGGGTTTTCTCCTTTTCTCCATTTGTGAGAGGTTGCATTGATTGCATTTGCATTGTAAATGGGTGCCTAACATGGCCTAGTAGTTGAGACCCATCTTCATCTTCATCTTTGCATAGTTTGCATAATAATCTTCTCCCTAAGTTGCACTTGAGGGGGGGTGTTGTTGTGAATAAATGTATTGTACCTAGCTAATTTACTCACTAGGTAATTTTAGGGGACATATTCAAATGTTAAGTTTACTTAGGATATAAGATTCCTTCTAAAAGTCTTAGTTGTCATATCTAGACTTTATTTTATCCTAGGTTGTTATGAATTATTTGTCACATGTTATAGGATTAATACACTTGTCATGATATTGTTTAATCCTATCTATCACCTTGCCTTTATAAGCAAGGAATCTTATGTACATTTTCATATTCAACCAATATTCAATATTGCATTGTTGAAGCAAGTATTCTTTCCATTTTCTCTCTTGTAGAAGATATTTTGGTCTAGCAACTATTCTTGGGGGTGTTGGGGAGTCACCATTAACTCCCACATAATTCACTAATGAAAATGTTTTATTAGTTTGAATACATTAATTTTCTAACAAAAATATTTTATTGGTTTTAATATGGGTTCAATTTGCCACAAAAATATTTTATTGGTTTGAAAATAGGTTTAATTTGCTAATGAAAATATTTTATTGGTTTGAATATAGGTTTAATTTGTCAATGAAAATATTTTATTGGTTTCAATAAAATTACAATTCACCAAGATTTTATACAAAATTCTAGTGATTAAAAAATTTGCCAATAGGACCAATAGAATTAATATTTTTTTGAGAATAATGCAAGATTCACTAGGTTTTTATACCTTTTCCTAGGGGAGGTTTCTAAAAGTTATCCCTACATATTTTATCCAATTTGTGATGTCAATAATTTTCTAGAAATAGGGAAATGAATAAGGGTGGCTTGTTACATGATAAATATTGACTTGTAATTGCTTAGAAACATAAGAACACTCACTTTTTTTTTTGTATTCATTATAGTTAAAAGATACAGTAGTGTATACCAGCATCTGGGGTGTTGGTGTTAGTAATTCAGTCTGTTACAAAAGGGACTATCACTTCAGTCCATTTTCAAATCAGCAAGTTTCTATAGGTGTCTTCACCTTTATATTCTACTACATACAAAAGAAATAGTGTTACATTTGTGAATATAACATTGTAAGAAAAAGATAAGTCCCTCCTAGTCTTCCTCTCTTCTTTTGTTAGCAACTCTACTAGGATCTTGGGATTTTCTGTTCAGGTAGCCACACTTCTCAGGGTTATATTTCTCTCCGTGATACAACCATTGTTTTTCAAATGCCACTTCTCGCTTGTTGGTCTCTACCTTTCCTTCCTCCATTAGCTTTTTGAGTTTTTCTTTGGACACCTGGATGATTATAGATACCTGCATGTAAACAGTGTGGAGTGTGAGTTTTCTCAAAAACTTAGCAAGATCTCTTCTACAACCCTAGTAGATTTCTTTATTCCTTGATTTCTAAATAAACCACAAAATTTCAGTTGATAAGATTAGCCACAACAGGTTATTAGTTTTATTTTGACCATGCATTTTTCCCATAATAATTTCTAATTTTCTTTCCTCTTTAACTTGCTCATCTTTTAACATATCTATTTTGAATATATTCCAGATTTCTTTTGAAAAGAACCAATAAAAGAAATATGCATAATGGAATCAGATTTTTTACAGATGCTGCAGATGAGAGGGTTCTTATTGCTGCTCACATTTGACAGCCTTTGCATTAGAAGTAACCATCTAAATGCTATTTTTTTGGGTTCCAATATGTTGTTCCAGTTATGCTTGAAAATTTGGTTCCATTGTTTACAATTTAGGTTCAAATTCCACTTTTGGTTCAACTCTTTTGCGAGGTTTGGATTGCTGCTCAGAAGCACATAAATTTATTTAGCCTTTATACCTGCAATTCTATTATTTTTCAGCCACTTACAATCCTGCATCAAATTCTTATCATCCAACATGTTAGCAGTAGGTATTTTCAGATTTTTTTTTTATTGTTTCAAAGGTTCTTTTCTGTGATTGAGGAAAATCAAAATCCTCTTTCAGAGTTTCCCAACTTATCAACTTGCCCTCTTTTACAATCTGTCTAAAGTTGGACAAGCCTTTTTGGTTCCAAGCCTTAGCAGAACATCCCTGTAATAATGCCAGAGGTTTGTTATTGTGGAACACAGTCTACCAGATGAATCTTTCCATGAACAACTTATTATTATCCGTATCTATTTGGAACTTCTCAATAATTTTATCTTTGGATACTTACCAAGCTTTCCATAAGCTTTTAAATACTTTGGACCCAACATGGGCTATTGTAAACTTGTCAAAGATTAAGTCACAAAGAGGCATGTGTTTCCAAGTTTTGGCTTTTTTCGGGGTACTTTGCTTAATGTTATTTCTGACCAAGACTTTCCAAGGTTCTTCACCTGTGAGAGCCTTACAAATCCACTTTGCTGCCAGGGCAATGGCTTGTTGCTTTAGGTTTTTAAGCCCTAAGCCCCCTGCCTATTTTTCTATGCAACATATTTCCCATCAGATTGCATGCATTTTCTTGTTACCTTTCCCATTTGACCACACGAATTGCCTAATATTTTTTTGTATCTCTTCCACTTGATAGCTACTGAAGAGCCATGTTGAGGAGTAATATATGTTGTAGGAGGCTAGGATCTTTTGACATACTTGAGCCCTTCTAGCCAGAGAGAGGTACCTTGTATTCCAGCTGGTTAGTTTATTCTCAATTTTGTTCTTCACCTGCTCCCACATTTCTCTTAGGTTGGGGCTTACTGCAAATGGAATACCCAAGTATATTACTATTTTACTTGGACCCTCCCATTGCAACCCCAATTTCTCAAACTAGGGAGGTTGTTTCTCATCCCAACTAAGCGTGATAGACTTGGTTTTAGAGATCTTTGAACCTGCTTCTTTTTCCAGGAGATCTAATTTAGCCATGAGGCAGCCAACATTCTCTTCCTCTAGCCTTATAATTAGAGCTGTGTTGTCTATAAACTGAAGGTTTATTAATTCCTCTTTATTTGGGAGGATTAGGCCATTTACTTTGGGGCTTAGGTGATTATCTCTGAGGATATAATGAAGAACATCAACTTCTCTCACAAACAGTGTTGGGGCTAGGGGGCAACCTTGTCTTATTGATCTCTGTAGTTCAAACCCCTCTGTCAGTCTTCCATTTATCTCTACTTGTTCATTTGCATCCTTCATTAGTGTTTCTATCATTTTGTAGAGTCTCTTTTGGAAGCCAAAGGCTTCCAGGACCATCATAATGAATGGCCACTCAATTCTATCATATTCCTTTTCAAAATCAACTAGTAGCATCCCCATTTTTTGACCAGAGGTTCTAGCCCACTCCATTGCCTCCACACTTGTGAAAAGGATCTCAAGGATGTATCTCCTTTTGATGAACCCTGTTTGTGTGTTGTTGATAATCTTCGGAAGTATCTCTGCCATCCTTGTGGCTATGGCTTTAGAAAAGATTTTATAGGAGACGTTTAATAGGGTTATAGGTCTCCAATTCTTGACAAGTGCCTTGTCTCCTTCCTTAGGGATCAGTTTAATGATGCCTTTGTTTATCTTGCTGCCTAGAGAACCAAAATTAGTTGCCTCTGTGTACACACTAAGGAGTTCCTCACTCACCTAGCCTATATTCTTCTTATAGAATTCAACAGGGATGCCATCCACCCTCAGGGACTTGTCATTGCTCAAGGCCATGATTGCAGCCTTGACCTCCTCTAGGGTTAGATGACTATTCAGTTTGCTAGCCTCCTGGTAAAATTTTTTCTTTGGGATTAGCTTTTTGCACTCCTCCCTTGCTTTTTGACTTTTCTCATTATTGCCTTTAGTAGTGAACATATCTCTATAGAACTGTATGAAGCAATTTTGTATGTCTTTAGGGTCTTTACTAAGGTTATCATTATGCCATATCATATAAATTTTTCTTTTGATTCTTTACTCTTTAACTAGTTAAAGAAGAATTTGGACCCCCTATACCCAAGGGAGGTCCAGTTTAACCTTGACCAAACCTTAATGCCTTGATCCTTCATCAGTTGGATTTTCCTCAGCTCCCCTTTTACAAACACTAGCACTTCATTTAGGGCAGCATTCTTTGGATCCTCTTGAATGGAAGATTCAACTTTCAAAAGATTACCTTGTAGCAAGTTTTCTTTTTTCCTTTGGTTCTTTGCCTTTTGTTGCCCAATTGTTTGGAATATTTTTTTTCTAGGATTTGACATTTGTATTCCATCTGTCAATGTAGGAAAGCCCTTTGTGAATCCATTTGTTGATTTCTTTGACTGTGAAAATGGCATCACAACAATCTTTATCCTCTAGAAGCTTAGCATTTAGCAAGAACTTTCCGTCCTTTTTTTCATTACCACTTTGCACTTTTTGTAGAATCACCTTGACTGAGACTGGGTGGTGGTTTGAGAGAGTCCAAGGGGTCACTTTGACCCTCGAGTTGGACTCATCTACTTTGTTAAACTAGAAAAACCCCTTGTTTGCATAAAATATATCCAACCTACAATAAATTCTTTTTTCCCCTCTTTGGGAATTGCACCAAGTGAACCATATGTTTTTCTTCTCTTTCCTTAGCCCTTCAATAGGGTCAAAGAGCTGAAGTTTATTCTTCATCTTGTACCAGAAGAACTTCTCATTTCCTTTCCAACCCATATCACTGCCACCAGATTTATCTTGTGTGTTCTCTATCATATTAAAATCCCCACCAATGATCCAGGGGACATTCTATAGTTCACTTAGCCAATCCCAAAGCATACTCCTTTGTCTATAATCATTGGGGGCATAAACTGAGCAAATGCTAAATTTCAGGTTCTCTCTTTCAATTAAAATCTACACTGCTCTATTGCAGGGTGAGATTCCCTGATTTACAACCCATTTGGCCCATCTATTTGTCACCAGGATTGCAACACCCCTTTTCCCCTTTTCATGTTTTGTAGTAGAGTGGGTTGATTCTTTCCAGATAAAGTTTAGGCTAGTCTCTACCTGGAAATTTACTGCTTTGACCTCTTGGAGCATCACAATATCTTTTTGTTTAGCTTGGTTAAAAAATTTCCTTACATTATATTTCCTCTCCAGGGACTCCAACCCCCTAATGTTCCAAGACACACAGTTAAGTGTCTTCAGATTCCATTATTTGAGGCCCATCTTCTAAACTCCTAAAGTAGTCAAAATTTTTAGGAAGATTAGATTTTCCCACTTTATTTTTCTGATAAGGGATGGGGTCTTCCTTCTGTTTCTTCCTTCTCCCCCTCCTTTTCTGCTTAAGCATTTTAGTCACTACATTACCTCCTTCATCCTCTTTGTCCCCCACCCCTTGCTGGGGTGAGTCAACACTTTTATCCTAGTTGCCATGCCTGTCCGTGCCTTCATCTTTGGTCAAGGTTACAATTTCCTCAGGTGGGATCAACTTATTTAAATAGTCTTGGAAAAACTGAAGAGCATCCTGATGTATAGTTTTAAAATCTGCAAGGTCAAGTGCCTTCATGTTCTTAGTCTTAACATTGCTAGGAATGCTTTTAACCTGAGGAATCAGTTTCTCTTGGTTAGGTGTTGGGAAACTATTCTCTCTACTACAAACTCAGGTGGAGTAGCCCTCCCTGTCTATGGCCCCACTAGAGGGTGCATCTCCACTCTCTAGTCCTGTCATAGACAGCGGAGGGTCCACTCCATCCTCATTAGTAATGATAGGGGCATTAATAAATTTTGGAGAATTAATTTCATTGTTAAAGGCCCCCAAAGATAGGTCAAGGATCATAATTTTTTGTTTTGAATCCTAGCCCTCTGGTGTGTTGTCTTTTACCTTATCCTCTATTGAGGAAGTCTCAGGAATGGCATAATTCTTTACTAGATTTATCTCCTTCAAGTACTGTTCCAAATTACTATCTTGAGCATTAAAACTATTCCATCTTGCTCTAAAATCCCTCATGATTTTTTTATTTCTTTCAATTTGATCCCTCATCTTCTTCATGACCAATTCTTGGGCACTCAACTTATCGTCGAGGGAGAGATTGCCACCTTTCTTTTGGTAGTCCTCCTCCACATTAGGCTCTTTTGAGGCATTGCTCCCCTTGCATTGAATAGGGTTTGGTTTGACATCCATTTGAGACCCCTGGTTTTTATCTTCAGCCTCCAGGATGTCCATAATTGGGGAGTTCCCAAAGATTAATTCTTGTTCTTCTAAGGATAAAACCAAGTCAATAGAGTCATTCCCCCCTGAACCATGGTATGGGGCCAAAGCATTTCTACTTGGTGACTCAACCGGCCCAGGAGAAAGGTTCAAATACTTTTCATTGGTATTAAGGTTTCTTCCTTCCCCAACCTTATCGCTGGGGTTAGGGTTCATCTTTTTCCTTTGACTGAGTTCTTTCCCTCTAGGTTTGTTCACATTATTTTTATTTAGGATTGGGTAGTGTCTTCTTTTGTGCCCTTCTTTTTTGCAGAGAAAGAATACGTTGGCACCCCCCAACACTTCCAACTTGCAATTAAGGATTGTATTGTCAGTTTCTGCTTCTATTTCATCTGGGATTTTAACTCCCGAGGTTAAAGCAAGCATGACACGATCTTCCATATGCAACAGGGTATTTTTGGTTTCTTCCACCCTAATCACCCTCCCATAATGTGCGAGGAGCTATGGGAGGACCGCCCATAAAACCGACGAAACATTTTTAACATTGACCCATCTAGGATAAGACAGGTCCAAAAATTCCTCATTAATAACATTCAGTGACTAGGGAATGACCCTAAACATTGTATTTCCCACCAACCAAAATTCTATGTCTATGGATTTTTTTTGCATTTCAGTATCTCTAAAAAAATATCAAGAATAACCCTTTTTGAATGAACCTACAGAAAGAGTGTTGGATGCCTAGTTTTTTACTCCAAACATTTAACAACCAATCATCTAAAAATTTCCTCGATGGGATCTTATTATAATTAAATGCAACAAAGAACACAATAGTATTTTTAAGCCTTATTTCTTCATTATCTAACACTTTAGTCATATCCGCATTGGGGATAAATAAATATTTCCTAGGGTTTGAGGAAGAGATCTTACCTCCTCCAACGTCTGTACCTTAAGCTTGTTCTGTTCTTTTGTCGCCGACCACAATGAAGATTGCCGTCACTGGGATTTTACTTCTCTCATTTCTTGCAGCGATTTCCTTGAAAGATTTAGTAGGGTTGTTACTCGATTTCACTGCACCATCAAACTTTGTACATTGCAAGTCATCCGGGGGTTTTTCGAGAGCCAACCCCCTCTCTTCCATCGATGACGTAAGGCTACTTCATGCCAGAGGGGGTGAGCAAGAGGATCGGGCGGAGAAAAAAACCTACCCGGATGGGATAGGGCTAGGCTAGGGTTTGTTCTATAGAACACAAACACCACTCAAATCATAGATAACAAGGAGAAAAACACTCGTTTGAAAGGTAACAAGAGTACATAGGAATTTACCACATGTTTAACCAGGCTGTAGAAGGATCTTACATAGGGAGAAAATACTTCCTTACTAGCTTAAAGCTAGAATGGTGACATTCTGAAACCCTTCATCTACGCTCTGTCCATTCTTCTCTAGGCACACGTTTTCCTAGATCGCTTCCTCATAAGAACACTCAAATTGAACATCAAAATATTGTAATTTAGTGTAAATAGCCAACTAAACATTAGAATGGTCATATTTATGTACAAATTAATTAGAAACATAAGAACACTCAAATTGAACATTGAAATGTCATATTTGTCTATAAGTAGCCAACAAAACATTGAAATGATCATATTTGTGTACAAATTTCTTAGAAACTTAAGAAGACTTAAGTTATACTTTCAAACTTATTCAATTGTTTATTAGGTATTGGAAGAAGAATCTTGAAAGTGCACCTCCTTTTTTTATCTAA
Source organism: Sequoia sempervirens (assembly GCA_007258455.2). Classification (NCBI taxonomy): domain Eukaryota; kingdom Viridiplantae; phylum Streptophyta; class Pinopsida; order Cupressales; family Cupressaceae; genus Sequoia; species Sequoia sempervirens. The sequence continues at coordinate 398,902,698 of VDFB02270651.1, read as the reverse complement.
TAGGTGATGTTAATAATTTTCTACAAATATGGAAATGGATATGGGTGGACTATTACATGACAAATAATGAACCACAATTTCTTAAAAACATAAGAACACTTAAGTTGAACATTGAAATGGTCATGTTTGTGTAAAATTTAAAAATTACAATTATTGCATGCACTATGTAGTCAAAATTTAGGCTTTCTATTATGCTTGAATTACAACCACTAATACAAGAAATTTATTCCTGAAATGGTGAAAAAGTAGTTAGGGAGATGCTAGCATATGGTTTAAGACAGAGAATACCCACACACACTTTTCCAATTTCATTCGAGGGTAACCCTTGAGATCTCTTTGCAATGGAGAAAGAGATATTGCTAAGGGTTGTCCTAGGGGATGAAGATGATCTATTAAGGGGTTCACCACCAATTTTAAACTTGCAAAAGATAATGAAATGCACAATAAAATGTAAATTCTTAATTGAATGCAAAACAACACTAAATGACCTAGAAAATGCTTGAAACAATACAAAAAATGATAAAACTGAAAGTGTTCACTTGGAAAACTAAAGGAGGTAGAATGGAGGTCTGGATCACTGAAAAGTATGCTATCAAGGTTTACTGAGACTCATTCGCCAAGTTGGACGAACCAATCTAGTTTCTGGGAAAATGCACTGTAACAGGTTTCAGCCAAAAGGGTATCCAAATCAGTGAAAATCTCTGTCAGGCTTATACAATGGGACTCATTCGCTACTAGTGGTGAATCGGTCCACTTCTACTTTTTTGGAAATTTTGAATCTAATTTTCTGCCTCTCAGTCAACTCTACTCTTCTTGATTAGTTTCTGGATATGAAACAACAGTTTGTGACCTGTAAGTGATCTCCAAGTCTATGCAATGCTTGGTGACACTGTTAACAACTTTGAATGATTCACAACACTTCTCCAACCTTACTCCTTATGAAATCTGCAACCTAGCCCTACAAATCACACATGAAGTGGATGAATTTTTTTTCAGGGGGTTAGCAAATAGGGGTTTGCCTTGGTCAAACCCCTTGTTGATAATTAAACTTTGAAATGAAAGTAAATATGAATGGAGAATGATGAATGAACAAATAATAATGTTTCAACTCATAAAACCCTAGCAATAAGTTACTGCAATAATGCTTAAAATGGATACAATGGATGTGGTCCTTGAATCTAGCTTAAATGATGTTAATCTTGAATGTAATGCTTGCTTGAATCATAAAACCTTACACCACAATTGTTAGCACAATAACAAACATGATGCAAGAAGTCTTTGACATGATGATTGATGCTTGAAGAATGCTCTAATATACTTAATAATATTTCCTTGAATTCTCTTGAATGCTCAAATGCTCTTGTGAACTCTCTTGAATGCTAGGTGTGATTATGAGTGAAAGAACCATGTATTTATAATCAATTATGCAAGAATTTTTGAAATTACAACACTACAAGTTGACATTGGATCTTGGAGAATAAAATCCCACCAAAGATTTAAATTAAATTTTATTTTAAGTTAAACGGGACTCATTCGCCACTCTGGGTAAATGGGTTCCACCTAAGGGGACTCATTTTCCTAGAATGGTGAATGAGTCCCACCTTAGGAATTTGAGGTGGGTTTATAGGATTTTGGAGTTTTAAATGCTTTTGTCTAGATTATCTTAAAAAATACACATAAATAAAGCTTGTGGATGCAAAATGGGGCCAATTAAAGCATAATAAAGCCCAATACTTGATGATAAGCCTAGAAAAGTGTGCAAGTGTATTACAACCCTTTACAACACTTTAAAATAAGGTAAGATTAATGATAAAAAGCTGTTATTTAGGTGTAATTCATTAACAAGACCTTAGATAAGTGTGGAAGTGAGTTACAACACTTCAAAACACTTAAGTAAGGTACCATTTAAATCCATTTAGTTCACAAGGTCCCAAGACCTAATGTGAATATGTTAGGCCTACATATTGCAACACTAAATCAAGGCCAAGTTAAGAGGACCTCTTTCTATCATTACATCTAGCCCCCACTTTAGTGAGAGGAGGAACTTGCTTCAAACTCACACTAAAGTAGACCAAATTCCATAACAATCAAGGGGGTTCAAATGTACCAATTCCGATAAGATAGGAAAACTATGACCAAGGGGGGCGCAAGCCCCCAGGACCAAGGTCCTATGGAAAACCAACATGAGTACAAAGGAAAACACATGAGAATGATAAAGAGAAACAATAAAGCACAAGCATGCATTGCCAAATATGAAAGGGAAAAGGAAAACAAAAAGATCGGATCAAGCTTTGACCGTTGGTCCATCACGATGTGGATTAGATCTAGGTTTTTTGTCTGAAAAATGCATGCTCACTTTGAGGTGGCAAAACTTTACGCTGTCCGCCAAGTGAGAAGGTATATAAAGGTGAGAAACATACACTCATGGCTGGTATGCACTGACACACACAAGCGAGTGGCTATGGGGAAAGTCATGCCTCGATTGGGCTTCCCACTCAAACCATACCAAAGTTATACCTCCTAATAACTTTGATAAGGCCACACAAAAAAAATGATTTTAGAGCTTCATGAGACAAGCAAAACTTTGTATGCTTAGAGCTCATGAACAAACAAAATGGCTCCATAGGCATGCAAGCTGTATTATGCAAGGTGGCCATATAAGTACAAATGTAAAATGCAAAGAATGTTCAAAGGAGTCTTGCTTAGTTCATGCGAGGTCTTTAACTTAGGGAACATTATTCCTAATGTCTCCAAGAGAGGACCAATCAAAGAATAAAATATTCACAACTTAGGGGATGCAATGCATCACATCAAGACACTAAGACAAATGTAATATGCTAAGATAGATCACACTCTTTAAGGATATCACACCCAATGTCATCCATAAAGCAAACAAAACATCATATGAAATAAGAGCACTGCACCAAGAACCATGAAAAAGAAAAATGCAAAATAATAATGGCAATGTATGCCCCCACTTTAAAGGAATTTCTAAACACCATACTATGAGAAATTAGAAGTTAAAGTAGCAAATGATAAATGCAAACAATAAAGATAACATGAGAGCCAACTTGGAAAACCCTATGCCAAGTCATATGTTTCCAAGTGAAGCTGCGTCATGCAAGAGAAAAATAAAAAAGAGGGATTTCCCCCAAAATGAAAACACCAAACACATAAGGGATCTATTGATTTGGGGATAGTATGTTCTTGCTACAATGTAAATTTTAGAGAGCCAAAACTATCATCATTCCCCAAATACACATAGAACTGGAAGAATGAAATAAATAGAGCAAAAACAAAGAAAATACTTTTGGGTCAACATGGAAGAGACATAAATGTCTCAATGCCTTGCATCATCCCCAAAAGGAAAACACAAGAAAAATGAAAAAGAAAAATATGATTTAGAAAAGATTTTGGGTCAACATGGAAGAGACATGAATGTCTCGACACCTTGCGTCATCCCCAAAAGGAAAACATAAGACAAGTGGAAAATAAAAAGATGAAAGAATTTTTTTTGGGTCAACATGGAAGAGACATGAATGTCTCGATGCCTTGCATCATCCCCAAAAGGAAAACACAAGACAAGTGAAAAAGAGATAAAAAGTGAACAGATAAAAGATTTATGACATAGAGAAGAATGAAGGCACAAATAGAGGAATGCCACGAAGAGAGAGAACACCAAACAAAATGTTATAGAGGATCACATCACGCACATGAAATCACACAAGAAAATGAAAAAAACTAAATAATGAAAAATACTAGTAAAGCAAATGCAAGTCAACCTATGAGCAAGTCATCCACCTCCTAGTGATGTTCTATGTATACCGAAGGCGGGAAACTAGCCAAAGGGACAAGAGCAAGTGCTAAACTAGGATAAGCACCAGGTTCAACACTCTTTATAGGAGGTTTGTCATCTAAGCTCATGGAAGAGGAAAACAATGTATTCAATTCATTATGCACCTCTTCATCAATTTTAGTAACCTTGTCATCATCATCCAAGTTGATCACAATAGGAGGTCGAATGATAATATCCATGGAAGAGTTCAAATATTGTTATGGTTGCTGTATAGGATTGTTTTGTTTCGGGGAAGAAGAAGGCTAGTCATGTATTGATTCAGCCAAGTTTGAATTTTGATTTTTGTTGTTTATTTCTTTATGTAACTGGCGAGAAATAACATGCCGTCTACACCTATGCTCTCTAGCACCTCTATTTCTTTTAGTCTTGTTTTCAAGTTGCAATTATGTAGGAGCGGGTTGATCAACCATAGGTTTCTTGTCTTCCCTAAGGGGAGGAATGGAAGAAGCCTTGGGGGCTTGTTCAACCACTTTCTCCTTGACCTTGTAAACTTGTTTTATTTTAGGAGGTGTGATAGGATTATTTTCATTGTCTCTTGGTCTTTTGTAGGAAGTAGGTGAAGTTTCTATCTTAGAAACTGGTCTTGGTCATTTGGGACTTTTTGAAGTTCAAGCATGGTTTCGTCAAGAATGGTAGGCTTAGTGGTGGATGGGGACATGTTTCAGAGGGATAACTCGATAATATTCTTTGCCTTGAACTTTTGATAAGACAAGAAAAAGAAGTCCTCTTGTGGTTTGATTTGTTCCATAGGTTTTGGCCAAAAGGAATCTAAGGAAAAATTACCTTTTGAGGATAAAGGGTTAAAGCCACTATGGTGGATAGTGAATACTTCATTTTCAAATGGAAACTTGATGCATTTATGCGCAAATAAAGGGTCAAATTTCATGGAGTGAAGCCATGGGCAACCTAGCTTCACATGAAATCGGTCTGACTACGGGATGATGGAGAATGATGTATCTAATATTTTTGGTCCTATTTGCAATGGTAAGGTGATTGATCCAATCGTAGGGCAAGCAAAGCCATTATGTGTCTTGATCCATGCTTTTGGTTCATCATATATATCTTGATAAAGTTCATGCAAGACTAAGAATTCCTCGGTGATCACATTCTCTCCATAAGCGGGATCTATGAGTATCCCATTAGTTGGCTTGTCATAGATGCGATTGCCTATGTGAAGAGGACCATCAGGTATGTGTTTAATTATGTATTTAGAAGAGAAAGCAATGTCAAGAGGATTCTTAGGTCGAACCTTATGAGGGATAATGTCTATCACTCCTACCATCTTATCCGTAGGATCATTGTCTATAAAATCATTTTGAATGAAATCATTGTTATCATCATCTGTATCGACATTCATCACATCATTATTTTTAGTTTCACTAGCTTTGACAAATGAAATATTATGTTTGGGCACGGGGTTGGTGAAAATTTGCAAGTTTTGGTTAGGAGGGGCAATAGACTTATTTCCTTGATCACTAACACCTCCAACAGAAAGATGGCCAGAATCAATGAGGTCTTGCACTAGATGTTTAAGACGCTTGCAATGTTCCGTGTCATGTCCATTTTGTCAGTGATAATGACAATAATAATTTGATCTAAAGCTTAGAGGTAAAGAATTATTAGGGTCAAGTGTTTTTATGGTGGGCAAGGTAATCATTTGTTGTTCTAAAAGTTGGGACATTGTGTTATGAAGGGTATCGGGTAAGGTGGTGAATTGTCTTTTGGGTTCCCCATAGCTAAAGGGTATAGTGGCCTTAACAACAACAACTTGTTTATTGACATTTTGAGTTGTTGGTTGATGGGGATTAAATTGAAGGAACCCTTTGTTTTTTCTTCTAAATGGTTGGGAATTGTTTTGGTTTGCGGGCTCAGAATTTTTAGTTCGGCTACAAGTGGATTTTGTATCTCAACTACTAATCAAATTCTGATAATCATGGAGCGCGGTACATAGGTGCATGAAGGAGGGGAATTTAATCACGGTAATATTTTCTTGGATTTTTCTTTGTAAGTTTTCTATGAACATCTTTTGAAGGTGAGGGTCAGGAACCTTGACATCTATTTGGGAATAAAGCAATTGATAGTGTGAGATAAAATCGGTTATGTTTTATTCTTCTTTTTGCTTACATCTCATCAAATTAGCCAAGGTCATTGTAGGAGTCATGTGCACTTGGAAGTGATTGAAAAATGCCTCAACAAGTTCATTGAATGAATGAATTGAGTTGTTCGGTAAGGAGGAAAACCATTCCAAGCTAGTGTCTTTTAAGGACCTAGGGAAAATATTTGCCAAAAGTTTGTCATTTAGGATAAAATCACTACATAAGGCAGTATAGGCATTGGAATGGTTAGAAGGATCTCCCTTACCCCCATATTTATCAAATATAGGAACCTCTACACCTTGTTGCATCGGTGTTTGCAATATCTCCATGGACAATGGTCTACTTTTGACATAATATGTAAGTGGACCATTTTGATTTTGATTGATGGTGGAAACTTCTTTTTGGAGGGATGACATGGTTTGGAAAAGTTGAGCTATGAGAGGATCATTACTTGTGTTATGAGATGGAAGTGAAAGTGGTGAAGGGGTGCATGTGTTTGAGGGGCAAGTGAATGGAATGCTTATAGGTGGTAAGGTGGTAGGAGATATGACTTATGATTCCACATAGGAACTAGGGATGCTAGTAAGAATACCCAGGGAAGGAATCACATTACTAACATGTTGTGTTGTTGTTGTGACTTGAGGAGTGGTATAGGTAGGTATTGAGGCAATTGTTGAGGGAGGAGGAATTCAAGTCCCTCCTTGGCTTGTGACATTGTTTGTAGGTAAAGGACAACTAGGGGTCAGAGTGAGATTTTTTCCAAAGATTTGAACTATATTTTTCACAAGGTCAAGGCCATCTTCACTTTCAAGCATGCATGGTGAATGTTATCTATAGTAGGAATGGTGGTAGTTGAGATGTTGTCATTTTGCACTTGATGTTGTAAGTTTGCTAGGTCCTCATGAATGTGGATTATGTTTTTTTGCGGGAGGCTATCATTCCTTGGTTCAACTTGCATGACACTATTTGAAGGCAAAGAGTTGTTAATAGTGTTGTCCATACCTAGTGCACTAATGTCAATACTAGGAGTGAAAGAGCTTGACAACCCAAGATCCACAATGATTGTGCTATTGTGGGATGACATGAGTCTCAAACTTCATCTCACTACAGTATTAGAAATAGGACACCAAATAATCATGCAAGGGCACTAAATGCAATGTAAACTAAGAACAATGAAATGCTTGTAACATAAATTATTGAAATAGAAACAAAAAGATAATAACAACAAACAAAAACTCAAAAACTAAACTTTAAGTGCCAAAAAATGTAGTACAAAATATGCAGAGGGACTGATTCACCTAGGGTGGTGAATGAGTCCTAGGGATGATTTTTTTCAAAATTTTAATTGAATTTTATGCTTTTACATTTTCTGATTCAAATATGAGATGTAAATGCAGAATTTGACTATTTTTCAATGAATTTAGGTACAACAATTCAAGCTATATGAGCTTTCACTAATGCAAAATTTGAAACCCTAGAATGCAAATCCTAATGCAAGCCAAATCTAGGATGAAAATGCACTCCAAATAAGAAACTTAGTGTTCTAAATGCAGGTTCACCAAAATGAAATGGTGAAAAAGTGGTTAGGGAGATGCTAGTGTATGGTTTAAGACACAAAGCATACCCACACGCTTTTCCAATTTCATTCAAGGGTAACCCTTGATATCTCTTTGCAATGGAGAAAGAGATCTACCTAAGGGATGTCCTAGGGGTTGAAGATGATCTATTAAGGGGTTCACCACCAAGTTTAAACTTGGAAAATATAATGAAATTTAAAGTCCTAATTGAATGCAAGAAAACACTAAATGACTAAGAAAATGCTTGAAACAACACAAAAAATGATAAAATTGAAAGTGTGCACCTAGAAAAATGAAGGAGGTAGAATGGAGGTCTGGATCACTAAAAATAATGCTATCAAAGTTGATGGGACTCATTCACTAAGCTAGGAAAATCAGTCTAGTTTCAAGGAAAATGCACTGTAGCAGGTTTCAACCAAAAGGGTATCCAGATCTGTGAAAAAATTTGGTAGGCCTGTACAGTGGAACTCATTCGCTACTAGTGGTGAATCTGTCCACTTCTTCTTTTATAGAAATTTTGAATCTAATTATGTGCCTCCCAGTCTACTCTGCTCTTCTTGATTAGTTTCTGGATTTGAAACAATAGTTTGTGACCTGTAGGTGATCTCCAAGTCTCTTCAATGATTGATGACACTCTTGACAACTTTGAATGATTCACAACACTTCTCCAACCTTACTCCTTATGAAATATGCAACCTAGCTCTACAAATCACACATTAAGAGGAGGAAAAATTGTTGGGGGGGTTAGCAAATACGAGTTTTCCTTGGTCAAACCCCTTGTTGGTAATTAAACCTTGAAATGAAAGCAAATATGAATGGAGAATGATGAATGAACAAATAACAATGTTGCAACTCACCAAACCCTAGCAATAAGGTGATGCAATAATGCTTGAAATGGTTGCAGTGGATGTGGTCCTTGACTCTAGCTTGAATGATGTTGATCTTGAATGTAATGCTTGCTTGAATCATAAAACTCTATTCCACAATTGTTAGCACAATAAAAAATATGATGCAAGAAGTCTTTGACATGATGATTGATGCTTGAAGAATGTTCTAATATGCTTGATAATCTTCCCTTGAATTCTCTTGAATGCTCAAATGCTCTTGTGAACTCTCTTGAATGCTAGGTGTGATTATGAGTGAAAGAACCTTGTATTTATACTCAATTATGCAAGAATTCCCAAAATTGCAACACTACAAGTTGACATTGGATCTTGGAGAATAAAATCCCGTCAACTATTTAAATTAAATTTTATTTTAAGTTAAACGGGACTCATTTGTCACTTTGGGTGAATGGGTCCCACCTAAGGGGAATCATTTTCCCAGAATGGTGAATGAATCCCACCTTAAGAATTTGAGGTGGGTTTTTAGGTTTTTGGAGTTTTAAATGATTTTGTCAAGATTATCCTAAAAAATAGATATAAATAAAGCTTGTTGATGCAAAATGGGGCCAATTAAAGCATAATAAAGCCCAATATTTGATGATAGGCCTAGAAAAGTGTGAAAGTGTGTTACAACCCTTTACAACACTTTAAAATAAGGCAAGATTAATGATAAAAAGAGGTTATTTAGGTGTAATTCATTAACAAGACCTTAGAGAAGTGTGGAAGTGAGTTATAACACTTCACAACACTTAAGTAAGGTACCATTTAAATCCATTTAGTTCACAAGGGCCCAAGACCTAATGTGAATATGTTAGGAATATTGCAACACTAAATCAAGGCCAAGTTAAGAGGATCTTTTTTCGTCATTACAATTCCAATGTTACAGGGATATATTAGATGCTTCCTAATGGTACAAATAGTGCAATTTAGCTTTATGGAGATGCAAAATAGGTACAACACATATAATAATGTAAACACATGCATCTTAAAGGAATGTAGAACAAAGTATAATGAAATTTTATTTGAGCCTTTTTAATATAGGTCATGTAGTGAAAAATATAAAATGTATGAAAAAATAATTAAAATATAATAAATAAAAAAATTAAATACCTAGAGAAAAAAATATAGAACACTCTATATTCTCTATAGTTTGTCAATCTCTATAGTCAAAATGTAACTGTTGGAAAATTTAAAATAATCAGGTCCAATTATTTACACAGATTGTAAATGGCTTATTAATACCATAGGTTAATTATATAAATAATTTCTCCTTGTTTTGGAAAATGTGTGATCTATGGATTTGAAATCATGATTTGTTTAGATAAGGGGAATGTTGTGGATTGATAGAGAGTCAATTTTAAATTTTGGATTATTAATTTTTTGATCTAATTCCAATGATGAGCCTCACATCTACATATTTATTTTATCGATACTAAATATCTGGAGGTTGAAGTTCCTAATTTAAACATTTATTGCACATCATATGCAACAAATGGGATGACAAAGATAAATAAAAGTTTTTATTTATGCCAAGTTATGAACATATTTACTTACTGAAGGACTAGAAATTCTACACAACTATATTATCTTTTAAATACCAAGTATTTAGTGATTTGATAACTTTGTCTATGTGTTTGGACAAATGATTTGTATAATTGAACAAGCTTTAATATAATATTTTATTTAGTTTTGTTATATTTTCATAAATACATTTTATTTGTAATGAACAAAATTGTATTTGTCTCATATGGAATATACAATGAACCATAAATCTTTATTTATTTGGTAGTGATTAATGGGTAGCTACATATATTTTGGTGTATGATATATGCAATATAAATTTAAAAGAATTAATTACATGGTAGGGGAGAAGGATCAATAGTTGTGCGAAATAACTTTGTGAGCATGTAATAGTTGTATGGAATATCATAGGACCTCAATTTTCTTTAGAAATATGAATTTTCTCTTATCTATGGACAAGTAATGTTTGAAGGTGTGACTCATCATGTAACTTGTCACATCAACACATCTAGTGAGAAGTGTTTCGAAATTGAATTTTTTACAGATTCAACCATAACTTAATCATGGTATCCTAGTAGTTGAGAAAAAATATCATTTTTTGTTAGAACAATATCATATGCTTATTTAAAATATGACTTATATGCACCCTAAATGATCTCATTACCATTTGGTAAGCATAAATCTTGTTATCTCTAATCTTTATATCCAACTCAAATGGATCAATAGTTGAACACATAAAAACTATTTTTTAAATAAAAACAAAAACAACACATTATTATTTAAAATACAACTTATATTCAACTTTAAATGATCATAAAACTTTTTGACAATTCTTCACATCCATGGGAAAATAATTTGTTGTGGCCACCTTTTACATTTGTGGTAGGACAAACTATTAATATAAAGAACTTGTATGCATATGCATTGCCACCCCAATAGTTTTTTTTTTTTTTTGGTACATAGGAATGGTACGACCCCCTATATAAATGCTGGTAAAATTTTAGCGTGGCCGGTCTTTGGTATGACCACCTTTGTACCGGGGGGGAGACTAGAACTTCGTGACCAAGAGGTGAATTATAGCCAAGCAGGCTAGGGCCCCAGCCCATTGCCACCCCAATAGTTGTACACATTAAAAAAAAAAACATTTTTTTTGGAATGACAACAATACTTGTTTAAATGAGCACCTTATTTTATAAATGACACATTTATAGTGGGTAGTTATGACATTTTATATGAAATAAAAAACATTTATTTCACATTCTAATGAATGTATTTATGTTTTTTTAATATAACATTCATAGGTTCTCATATATTCAAGAATGAGACCATCTTAACCAACATGTGAACTAATTATTGACAACATATAGTATAAATATGTTGCAAGACTAAATCTTATAACCAAAAGTATTATACCAACAATTATACTCCATCCAATTATTGATCCCCTCTTAATTATTAATAAAAGCAAATATTTATTAGTATATAAGATTCACACAATAGTGTGAATTAAATTATGACAAGTACCTTTATTCACTATCAATACATTATTGAACTACCTCTTCCCTAGTGGAAAATTAATTAATTATTTATACAAACACCAAATTTATATTTTGTAGGATAGAATCCAGGCGTCATTATTAGCTGGCTCAACTTTGTAGCAGGCAGTCGGCAGTCGGCATACCTACTCCACAGTTTATTATCATTGTTCAGGTCTTCAAGCAGGAGTTGGTACTGTCCAGAATTTAATATCAAAATTTTAGTTCTGATATCACGTGGTAAACATGGATGCTGTCCTCGTTATATAACAAGACCTTCAATCCGTGCCTTCAGCGTCAAGCCATTTCTATCGGGTGCTGATGATGGCGAAGAAGCATTTAGCGGCAGTTGCAGTGGCCGCAATGATTACAATGCTTTCCCTGCAGGCTGCCCAAGCATATCTGTTGAAGGAGAAAATAAGTCACTTGCAATTCTATTTGCATGACAGGATTGCGGGGAAAAATGTGACGGCCGTGGAGGTGGCGTCTGCTCCAACCACTAACACGTCGCCTACTAACTTCGGAAGGGTATATGTGGTGGACGACCCCTTGACGGAAGGGCCTGACCCCACCTCCAAATTGGTGGGCAGAGGCCAGGGATTGTACGCCTACGCCAGCCAAGAGGAATTTCAACTGCTAGTGCAAGCCACCTATGTTTTTCAGGGCGGAGAGTTCAACGGCAGTACACTCGCCGTGGTGGGCAGCAACGCCGTGGTTACTGATTCTGATCTATTGCCCTATTTTTTTCATCGCATCGTTTGGAATTTAAATGCCTGTTGCAAGCTGAAGCTGTGTATCCATTTTTTGTGGGCTGAATAAAGCTGCAGTTACAATGTCAGATCACAGATATTCAATTACAGAACATCAAAAATATTATGTAAATTGTAAACTTTCTGCTGATAAAGCTGACATTGTTCATGCAATTCTTGGAGGACTTTCGTCTTACTTGAACTATTTTGTTTTGCTTTCCTTGGATCCTTCAAAGGGGAGAATATCTAATAGATGCGCGGCCGTTCATGGTTATGCACTTAGATTTTGAGTTAAATAAATTAAAAAAAATCGTAGCGAGAAAAATAATTATTAGAAGAAATTTAATTAGGAATTAATATATGTGTATAAATAAGAGATAATGTGATTGTGATAGAAGATCACTTTGTATAAATTATGAGAGTTTTTAAAATAAAAAATATATTTTTTAATTAATTAATTATGCCAAAGGCGTATTCTATTTGAAGTGGAGCAAGCTAACTGGGCAAATTGACGGCTCAAATACATAAAAAAGGATGCAAGACGATCAAATTGATCAAAATCGTTTGTTTTAATTGCTGCCAATTTTTTTGGAAAGCGAACGTATTGGAAGAAGTTGTATATAGTAAAAAACGTAGCTTCATTAATGTTGAGTGGTACACGGTATCAGTTAACACTTTTTCGTCTATTTTGTATGTAACATTTTTTTGTACATATGTATAGATAATTATGATGATTGGCTACACTATATTCATGCTTATTTGGGCCCTCCTTGTGAATTTAGGCTTAATGTCACCTTGATTTAGTGTTGTAATGTGGATGACACATTCATTAGGTCTTGAGCCCTTGTGAACTAATGGATTTAAATGGTACCTTGCTAAAGTGTTGTGAAGTGTTGCAACTCACTGTCACACTTTTCTAAGGTTTTATTAACTAAACACAATAAACCTCTTTTAAACCTTGATCTTGCCTTGTTTAAAGTGTTGTAACACACTTTCACACTTTTCTAGGCTTGTCATTAACAATTGGGCTCTCTTATGCTTTAATTGGCCCTATTTTACATCCACAAGTCTCATTTATTGCATCTTTTTGAGGATAATTATGACAACAATCATTAGCCAATCATAATCCAGGTGTTTCTGGCTTGTGTGCCCCAGATTTAGTGATCTGGGACTCATTCGCCACCTTGGACAAATGGGTCCCACCTAGGTCTTTTGGTCCCGAACCAGATTTCACACATTTGTAAGCACTTTTGATTTTTGGTCCCATACATTATGCCTGATGGGACTCATTCACCACCTTGGTTGAATGAGTCTCGTGTGGTAAATTCAAATTGCTGGTGGGATTTTATTCTCCTAGATCTGATGTCGGCTTGTAGTGTTGTAATTTCAAGAATTCTTTCATAATTGGGTATAAATACAAGGTTCATTCACTCATATTTTCACTTAGCAATATAACAAGCATTCAAGCAATCACAAGAGCATTAAAGGGTAAATTATCAAGCATTTTAGAGAAGCATTCAAGCATTAATCATCATGTCAAGGATTTCATATATCATGTTTGTTATTGTGCTAACGATTGTGATGTAGGGTTTATGATTCAAGCAAGTGTTTCATTCAAGATCAACATCATTCAAGCAAGAGTCAAGAACAACATCCATTGGAACCATTACATACATGTTTGCAACACCTTATTGCTAGGGTTTGGTGAGTTACAACATTGTCATTTGTTCATTCATCATTCTCCATTCTTATTTGATTTCATTTCAAGGATTGATTTCCAAACGGGGTTTGACCAAGGAAAACCCCTATCCACTAACCCAACAACATTTTCCCTCAAGAAATGGGCCTATCAAGAAATTAATGATCTTAATCAAAGATATAGAGCACTGTATAGTAAATTGGAGGAGCTAGAACTAAAGCTGGCTGCTCTCAGCAATGAAAAAGGGAAACGAAATAAGAATAGTATTGGAAAGAAAGGAGGTGACATTGAGGAAAAGTACAAGTCTCTGGAAGCGAAAATGGTGAAAATTAAAATAACTTGAAAACAGTTGTGGAACAAAACCATAAAATGGCTAGGCACAATGCCATTATTATCAATGCTATGTCTGAAAAGCTGAAAAGAATGCAATAGGGTTCGCTGGTTGTTGATTTGGAAGAGGACAAGGAAAGCAAGAATGAGGACCAAGGTATTTCGAAAAAGACCCATGCCAATCTCAAAAGGAAAGTGCCTCCTGTTGGAATAATGTGCCTCAATCTCACAGGCAGAAACCTCTGAAAGAGCCAAGTCAGTGTGACATCCATATTGTCTGGCCAACTAGCAACTTTGGAACCTTGTGAAAAGTTCTGGTCGCTAAGACCTTGCTTCTGTCTTGCCGACTGGTGTTGTCACTGTGACAAGTTCTATCTCTCATTGCTCATAGAGATCTCTAGCCGACAGGCCATTCTTATCGGATATCGAGGAGACTCAGGACAACAAGCGGTTTCGGGGAGAGACTTGGAGTCTTCGCGGTTTCACAAAGGTTTTGGTGTGAAGTCTTGGTGACGGGTGTTGGTCTCACCAAATGCTGATCTCAGGGTGACTTGAACACTCGGTAAGAACTCTTAGCGATGAAAGCTTGTCTTGCCGATAGTGTTACACTCGAAGACATCGGGGAGACCCTTGGCTAAAAGGCTTGCTTCGATATGATGTTTCATCAATAGCGGTAAGTCTTGCTGACAATGCAACATGTGTTTGTTATCGGATGTCTTCGACATGACCTCTTGGCGAAAGTGGTAAGTCTTGCTAACTGTTAGATATTTCAGAATAACATGAAGGTTCGGTATGATCTCTTAGCGAAGGACGATAGTCTTGCCAATGGGAATACTCTTGTCTATGTGACTTTGGAACTTCGGTGTGATGTCTCATCGAATGGCGATTGTCTCACTGATGAGATTGTTGAGATCGATGCGACCTTGTGAACTCGGTGGAATCTCTTGCCGATAGCAATGACTCTTGGCGACATCGATGGTTGAGTCTTGTGGCATCAGGGAGACACGGTTAGTGTCTCACCGACATGCAAATAAATTTTGAACGCCTTTGACTGATTGACCATCCTACGTGGTTTGTCCTTGACTAATCAGGGAGCAGAATGGGAACTGCTAGTAGTTGGACTGTTGCGGCTGTTACTGAGAGGAAGTTCGACAGACAGGGGCATCATGGTTATACTTAGAGATGGAAGATTGTGATCGGTTCGATGGATTGTTGAATGAATAGTTCAATGTGTATTAGTGTGAATTCTATTATGAGAAGACTATAACTTGAATGTTTCCAGTACAAGGTTGATCATTGTGAATGTTGTTGTAAACTAACATTAGAAAGATAAGTCTGATCTTTGTATGTAATCTCCATTACTGTAATACAAAGTGACTTCTCTTGGTGTGGTGGGTTTTTCTCCTGTAAGGGTTTTCCCACGTAAATCTGGTGTTCATCTGTGTATGATTATTTCTCTGTTTCTGTTATTGCTTTCAAGTGTATCTTAATTGGATTGTAATTGTAAAATTTAAAAGTATCTCTACATTCTTCCCTGAGGTTTTTGACATTAGGAGAGTTGTTTCCGCACCTTAGCTTTCCTTACACCTCCCACTACCCAGATGGTTCATATCTTAAAGAGGGGGGTTCAGGATATGAACGAGCTGGAAGCTGAGACTACAGATTTATTAAAGACACAAATTTAGTTGTTGCTGGCTTTTTGTCTAGTTTTTTTGGTTCTGTGGCCTTTGTTGGCCTTTTTGGTGGCTGTGGTCTTTTACTGTTATTATTTTTACAACCTTTCCGAATTTGGTGTCTTTAATGACTCTATCTTTATTTTGTAAACTTCGTGGTTTCGGGTCCCTATAAAACCTATTTTTTCCTCTTTCAAAAACATTTTCCCTCTCCTTTGTGTGTGATTTGCAGGTCTAGGTTGTAGATTTCCTAAGGAGAAAGGTTGGAAGAAAGTTGTAAATCATTCAAAATTGCTATCAAGCCTTGGAGAACCATGGAGATCACCTACAGGTTGTAAATTAGAGATTTGGATCCAAAAATGAGTTAGGAAGGACAAGGCAAACAAAGGAGAGCAAAATCAACCTTTGAAGCTTCAAAAAATCCTAACTGGACTGATTTACCAATTCTAGCGAATGCGTCCCAATTCCATTCAGATTTTAGGATTTTATAGATTCAAATACCCTTTTGGTAGATTCCTATTCCTGAACAATTTTCTAGAAACTAGACTGATTCACCCAGCTTGGAAAATAAATCCTAGTTAGCTATAAAGTCTAAATTTCTAGTGTTCTAGACCTCCATTCAGCCTTCTCTGGATTTCTAGGTGCATACATTCTATTTTGTAGTTTTATGTGTTGTTTCATTCATATTTCTAGGTCATTTAGTGTTACTTTGAATTCAATTAGGGTTTTACATTTCATCTTGCATTTCATTGTCTTTTCCAAGTCTAAACTTGGTGGTGAACCCTTTATTAGTTTCTATTCATCCCCTAGGACAACCCTCTTGCAAGATCTCTTTCTCCTTTGCATTGAGATCTCAAGGGTTTGTTCTTGAGTGAAAGTTAATGAAAATTTTCCCCTTTTAGGTCCAAAAACCCAAAAGGTGGGAGAGCAACCAAAATTTTCCACCTTTCATTACCATATTTTAGATCATGTGGATTAGTCCATGAGATTGAAAATATCTTCTCTCTGTTTGAGGTAAAGTTTTGGGTTTTTGGTAGAGGTGAATATAATATTTGTTTTCAAAATGTATAATGGTTGTGATAGAAGATGCAATGGATATTATGATTGTCCTAATAGCAAAAAAAATCAGACCCATTACATCAACAAATATTTTAGAAGTTTTAAGTTCAATTTTCCTCTTGAAAGTGCACTTCTAGCTAGAGAACCTAGACACTACTTGACATGCAGATATGTGCTAGTTGTTGGACTCAAGAATATCACATTTTATCATCAGAAAATCCTAGAATTTGCAAAATCAATTTTTAATTTTTTGTGGAGTATTTGTTAGAGTAATAAGTTGTTTTACTTAATTAATTTAATCATATTGGTTAATTAATTAAGTCACTTATCACTTTAGTTACTTAAGCTAAACTTAGGCACATTAATAATTAATTATTTATTAATTATTAAGTGTGCACACTAGGGTTTCCCTTTTAGGGTTTCTTGATCTCCTTTCATAAGGATTTGATCTCATTGTAATTATGAATGGGAGAATATCTGTAGCTTTCATATCTTCTTGAAAGTTTTCTCTCTTCTGTAGCTTTTTCTTGTTGAAGTTAATTGCATACATTTGTTTGCAGATCTCTTGCGTGGAAGGTGTTTTGTTTGTTGTTTGATCCTGTGGCTTGTGGTTTTGTGCTTGTTTCATAATTCCAACAGTATTTGGTGCTATCATATGATGTTTTTTTGTTATTCATGTTCTATTACTGTTCCAAATCATATCCTAAAGTTTCATCAAGTAACCTTCTAGCAGAGGCAAAGTTTGAAGTAGTTTGTGATGTATCCTACAAGAAATATCCCAATAGCTCCAACGTAAAAGAGGTGATTTTTTCCAAGTTTTATATTCACTTTAATGAAAGGTTTATTTTCTATTTAAACCCTCTTATAGGCTACTATGATCAGATTTATATATTCAAGAAATATTTCACAAGCTTCTGGTCTAGTTTCCTTAGTGACAATGCACATATACAATTCCAAAAAGTAGTTAAAAAGAGAAGGTTAATGATTAAAAAATATGGAAGGAATAATACAATACCTCAAGTGATATGGAATAAGAGGTTTCACAATCCATACTATATTCATAATATTCTATAGAAAAAGTATTCTTTCTTAGAAATTTTCAGCATGCTTGAGAGGAAGATGCAAGTTCACATAGGCACAGGATCGCACTCTGTTTTGCAGAATGAAATGTTTGGTTATTTTGGGAATCATTATTTCAGAGCATCATTGTTGCAATTTCTTGAGGACAAAATTTTTTGGGAAGGGAGGACTTGTCATGTCCCTTTTTAATTTTTTTCTAAAAATAACCATTTACTAAAAATAATAAGTGGATAGGCTCAAAATAGTAAATAAGGAGCACTCGATAGATTTGAAAATAAAATTATATTTGGTGACTTGTTCATGAATAGAGTATTATTTTATAACCAAATATATTTTATATTAATTTTTAATCAATACTTGGGTGTGGGATCTTCTTCTTGCTTGTTTTTGGAATTTAGTCGCTTATGACAAGTTGAGACAAGTGGCAACTTGCATTGGAATGGAAGAAATCAATGGACACTTGGAATTAAAGGTCACATGCGCTACATGCAAGAGGGAATCTCTCCTTGGTCATGATTTTTGGATACCTAACTTAGAAATTGAATATTTTGCAATAAAACATGAATTTGGGATTCATTTTGGAAGATTCTTGTTGCAAATTTTGGCTGGGCGTTTGCTTTACTTGTAAAGGCTGATAAATTATTATGGGAATAATCTTTTAGGCTGGAAAACCAAGGAGATTTGGATTCAAGTATAGTGGCTCTAAGGGTCTACATGCACAATTTCACTTAGTAATTGCATTGGTGTTGAAGGTTGTTTCATTGTGGTATTTTCATCAAGTAGTTGGTAGAAATAATGGTTTGAAGTACTTAGTTTTTTGGTATGGATTTAATTTGTTGTTGTTATCAGTTTTGTAAATGTTTTATTAGGTTTTATTCATGTATTTATTCTACTTAGACTCTATTTAGAGTGGTGGTGATTTTGTAATTGAAAATATAGAGTTTTGGTTACAATTTGTGGGTTTGTTTGCCCATCTTCATTATGCAAATTGTAGCAAGGTCAGAAAGTCATGATTTTTCCATTGGCAGAATGATTTATGATGAATTTTAAGATTATAGCTGAAGTTTCATTGTACCCAATTTCACTATTTGGTGTAGTTTGGAAATCTGAGGGTTTGATTGCATTTGGGTTATCAATTGGTGTTGCTATTATTAATTTTTATTTTTTTTATTTTCAAAGCATTCCTTAATTTTTTTTTCCATCCAAGACAAAATCTTGAAGTTTGGAGTTGGATGTGTGATTTGGGTTTTCAGTAGTAGCTTCTGATTTGTAATTTACTGTTATTATCATTTTATGTTTACTAACACTTGTAGGATCTCAAGGAAGCCACTTCATCCTCCTTGTGTGTGATTTGTGTGGCTATATTAATCCAACAAGGGTTTCATATTTGAGTGGTAAAATTTATCATTATGTTGATTATCATTATCATTTTTATTTTCTTCACCTCTACTCATTATGATCATGCACTTTGTACCATCATCATTGTTGTTGTAGAGGTGGGAACACCAACATGGGATTTGACTAAGGAAAGCCCCTATAAAACACAACCATTTTTCTCTTTTCATTTTGCAAGTATCAAGGTCACCATCATGGAAGGAATCCAACATGACAACTCATTTGGAGACTTATAAAACCCTACCTCTTGTCTTTACTAGTTCATCACTAATAAACTATGGTATACTAGTCATTAAAGAATATTCACACATTGAGTCCTAATATTCTTTGTTGTAGGAGTGCAGACTATTGTAGATTCATACATGTAGGAAACCCTAAATTTTGGCACCTTTAGGACTAAAACATGACATACTAGCATTTTCATGGCGTACTAGTGTCCTTAATAGCTTAGGTACCCCAGTTTTCAATGTCAAGTTCTTCTTTGTGCTACTTTCTTAGATCTACTTTATGTTTCTATTCATTCATTATGTAACATCTACATTCTACCAAATTTAGTCAATCTAGTCATAACTATCCTAATTAATTGAATTGTTCCACTGATCCTTACACTTACAACAAAGGAACCAAAACCCTCAACTAAAAACCTACTTGGCTCTTCCTTGAGGACAATAGCCAAGAAAAACCCATTTGTTGATTTTGTGTTCCAATGTTTAGGTGGAAAGATGAATAATTTAGATTAAGTCATTTAATCTAGAACCCCCCTCTTTTCTCTCCAATTTTTTTTGTGAACCTGACGTAGCTTGCATTTGTAGATCTTTTGATTTAACTACATTTGATTACTTGGTTAATTCATTAGATTATTGAATATCTTGTTTTCCATTTGTAAAAGTTGTGTGTTTAGTTTAGAAAATGAAGCACTTAAATTATTTTTTGTTTCTTACAAAATAAAATAATTAAGCTCCTATTTTCTAACCTATCATCAACATATTCATCTTGTCATTAGTTTCTTCTATCTATCACTTAGGAAAATTTGTGTGTCTTGAAACTTATACTTGATTTATGAGTTTCACAACATGATGTTCTCAATCTGAAGTGTTGAATGCACAAGACAACTAAGAGGGGGGGGGTGAATCAATTGTACCTTAAAACTTCAAAACCTTCATTAAAATTCAGATCCACATTTATTCATTAAACCCTTAATTCTATTTTGATGAATTAGCATGAAAAGAAAATAAAATAAATTGAAAACAACTTATCCCCATGCACAAGATAACACTATATTTACATGGAAAACCCAAGAAGGGAAAAACCATAGTGAGGATTAGCTTACAATAAAAGTAATATCAACATCGAATACAATAGGGCTCACTACCTAAAGAAAAAATACTCACTTCAAAAAGGTGCACTACTAGAATAGAAAAGAAGATAGAGGAGTGTTACATAGAGAAAAGAATCTCAATGCAACATAGAATCCACCACAATGACATCAACACCTTCATAGTCTATTTGAAGAATTCTAGCCACCTTCTACTCACTGCATCCAACAAACTAATACATGAAAGCTCACACTGCATTTTGCATCATTCATATCTCTCACATCTATCTCAACATCTCTCAACAACTCAAATCATACTTATACCATCCTCAACTTAATTGGGACCCAAATCAATGGCATCACTCATCCAAATGCTTCCTTAAACAATATTTATCCTTTGTATGTAGTGTAAACACCAGGTCGACTGTTACCTGTGCAAAAACCATTAAAATTTTAAGTACACACTTTCTCAAACCCAAGGATGACTTACAAACCACACACCATGCTAAAAAATGATCTAGAATATTCCACAAGCACCCTAAAATATAACAAACTCCTTATTAACAACTTCCACCTAAAGAATATACACACCCAATACACTCAGACTACTCTGCCATACATTGTTACTTAAAGAACCATGTTTTGAAACACTAAACCTCAAACCATCTTGACTGAGGTAAACTACCAACACCATCAACACACCATCAAAATCACAAGACTTGAAACATAACTATAGAGAAACACAAAGCATAAACATTTCTCCCAGACACCTCTACAATGCACAGTCACTCACCGGTGAACACAACTTCTTCTCTACAATGATCCAACACACTAAATATTGAATGCAACACATTTGAACATATTTCATCAACATATCCAAATTATAAAGGTAGATCTTCAACCTAGAAGAAATGCAGAGTAAAACCAGAATACAACTTTGTAAGCCAGAATACCACTCCAACACTTTGTTTCCTCTTTTTATCAATTTTTCTAAAAAACAATTGGAAACCAAGCACCAAAGACATGTCCTCATCATTTTTAACACTTCCAAAACCATAGAAAGAATCTTATCAAAGCAACACTAGAGGCTGACACCAGTAGCTTTACTAATGACAACATAATGCAACTAATAAAAGCATGGATAACATCAAATACTCATAATTGCAACCATCTCACTCAACTACAAGCATCAATGACAACACAAGATTGTTGACATCAATGACAACACCAATTTCTCATAATTGCAACAATCTCCCCCTTTGTCATTCATGGCAACACATGATGTGAAAAACTATCAAAGACACAACAATTTTGCACCATACCAATTTCCTTTTCTCTTTCCCCCCCCCTTTTGTAGCTTATCTTCTTTACTTGTTTCTTTCTCCTTGAATGACTTATGAATTTCTCTCCCCCTTAATACTTATTCATTTTCACATGTTTCTCTCTCCCCCTTTGACATCAATGGAAAAGGACCTAATATTTGTACTATTTAATCTCTTCCTTTGACATCAAACAACTTGCTTGCTACTAATCTAAATACTCCCCCTTAGGATCACACAAAAAACTATACCAAATAAAAAACCACTGTATAATTACAACACACTCTTCTTACTACAACAATCAACAATGCCACTACCTACTCCCCCTGAGAAGTAGCCACCAACATCAATCCAAAAAAAGAATGAATCTTGAGATCCACTGGATTGATGCATCTTGTTATGCATCTAGTTCAAAGAAGAAGGGGAATTAACCCATAACTTCTCCCAGAGATACTCAAAATTATCCTTAGGAAGATCCATGGTGAATATATCAACAATATAATCATTTGTAGGTACATATTCAATCTTTACTTTATTCTCCATAACCCTCTCTCTCTCAAAAAGTGATATCTGATTTGTCCTTGAATGTAGCATTGGATTATTTGAAAATTTTATTGCACTTTTATCAAGTCACAAAAGATAGAAATAGGCTCATCATGCACTAATTTGATATCCTTCAATGTTTTTCTCATCCATAATACTTGTGTGCAACAAGATGTTGCTATTAGCCTCTTACAATGACTCAACAACTAAGCTTAAAGCTATGATTCAAAGATTGGAAATCTAATCTAAATAGCTATCTCAATCATTATGAAGGTTCATTTAATTGTCAACCCAGAGATGTAGAATTGAAATGGGTTAGCACGTAATGTGCACTAGGAATCCATAGTAGCCATATTCATCCTACAGCTTAAGAAAGACAATGCTGAAATTAAATTTCTTAGAAAGAAATAACATGAGTACTGGACATCAACCAAAAAATATACTAAGCTGAAGTGCATGACATAAATGAAAATCTGGAAAAATAGACAGGAAACTACTCTACCTTCTTTGGCTGCAAGAACAGTCACATAATGGAATTCTAGTGGCTATAGGAACAAACAGTTGCTAGATTCGTAACTATTGTTGAACAGAAAAGTAATAACTAAGATAAAGGATGGAATGCTCACCAAGTGGGCCCCCTTGGATGAGTATCCCTTATCAAAAAATCAGATGCAACAAACTTATAACTTCATTTTATTCATTGGAAAGCATGATTATAATTGAACTGTAGATTTTCGGGTCACTATGGACAACTCTAGCTCTTCTAGGGTTTTTCACCTGAAAGGAGAGAGATAGGACCCAAAAATGCATGGGGTTCATTCAATTAATGTTATATGTGATGCTGTTATGCCTAAATGAAGTAAACTAAATGCAATTAACTGATCTAGATGAATGAAAATGAATGCAAAAGTGCAATTTAAGCTATGTTTGAAAACACATTGTGATATGCAAATAATGAAGAAAATGGAAGAAATATGCAGAACAAAAGAAACAAGGATGAATCTGAGTGCACCTGGATGAATTGAGATGATTCTAAAGTGTTCTGTATGCTGATGAAAATTACTGATTTTTAACAGTGGGACTCATTCGGCCAGGGTGGCGAATTAGTCCTCCTCTTGGTGAAAAAGTGTCGAAACCTGGTTCCTAACAGTCGGGATCTAGAATCTAACAAAACTCAGATTTTCAGTCCTAAGGTGGGAATCATTTTCCACTACTGGAAAATCAGTCCTCTCCCAAAATTCTAGAAAATCAAAAGACAACTTTGCAACACCAGATTTGGAAAAGTCTGCTTGTCGGGTTGCCGAAGTCAGTTCTGTGGGAAATGGACATAAAACTCTCCTCAAGCTTGAAATATGCTTAAGTTAACTTGAAACACCTAGTTGAATTTTCTCTCCACTTTTCAACACATAAATGCTTGATAAATTTGCATACCTAAGTCTGCAAACACACATGCAAGAGGAAAAAATGGTTAGGGTTAGTGAATAGGGGTTTTCCTTGGTCAAACCCCACTTTTGGTAATTAAACCCTTGAAAAGATAATGAAATGTAAAAGAAAGATAAACTAACAACATGCAAATGCTATTAACTCACTAAATCCTTTGATAATGCAAGTTTGAAGTAATGCCAATGGATGCTTCAAAGTGCTTGAATGTTGCTTGAAAAGATGTTGTAAGATGCTTGAATGCTTGTATGAGATTGCTTGAATGAATGAGATTATAGGAGATTGAATGCTTGAATGAGGAGATGTAAAATGAGATAAAAAATGCCTATTTATACAATCTTGTGTCATGTTTTACCATTCATACCTCATCATAGGTTGACATCAAGTGATTTTTAATAAAATCCCAAAAAGAAATTTAAAATATTTTGAATTTGGGGCCAAGGGGGACTCATTCGCCACCCATGGAAAATGAGCCCCATTTAGGACTTGAAAACAAGTGTCAGAAATTAAGTTTCATTTAATGTTTTTTGTCAGGATAATATCCAAAAATACACATAATTAAAGCATATGAGGGCATAAAAGGGTCAATTAAGTCATAAGAAGAGATAAATAGTGAAGTTGTGCCTAGGAAAGTGTGAAATATTGTTACAAGACCTTACAACACTTCAAGATAGGACTTGATGATGTGTAAAAAGGTAATTTTTAGGTGAATTGTAATGAATAAGAATGTAGAAATGTCTTACAACACTTCACAACACCTTCACAAGACATCACTATTTGAATTTTAGTACCTAAATATGCATGTTCAAGCCATGTTGCAACATAAAATCAAAGCAAAACATATCAAATACCATGAAACAAGACCTAAAAGGCCATGAAAATGACAAGGGGCCATTTTTCTACCGCACAATAATAGAGCAATGTAACTATATTACTGAAAAACCAAGAATGTGAGTACAAAATTAGATCAATCAACCTCTTGAGAAGGAGCATCTGAGTCTTATTTATAGAAGGAAAAACTACTAACTAACTACCTAGCAAGGCAGTCAACTCCAACAGATTAGGAGGATGTCACTTTATGGAAAGCATATAAAGTGGGAAGGAGGTTATGCATGCATGGAATCTGGTCAAGCCTGATTTCCTTAACGTAGATCTAGCACAACAATAACTCCTATATTTGCTCAAAAAACTATTATGATCATTTACAAGGTAGTTACAATTCTTTGATTTGAACTAGGAATTTCCCTCCATTGAGAGTCTTCCCTCCTTTGACCTTTGAATGATCATCTTGTTGACCTTTATTTTGAATGACCAGCTAGAAAAATCTTCCTCAATTTTGTAGGATCTAATTATGTCTACATGAAAACATTAGCACACACAAAAATTACATGTCTATAACTATCTTAAAGTAACATTCATTAATCCACATGTAAAATTAACATAGATAGTTCACATAGTGTAAAGGTTTTTTTTTCCTCAGTCATTTTATTTTTTGGTTTACATAAATGTCTCTGGTGTCAGGTGCACCCATGCTCAAATAAAATATCGAAAAGGTGCACAATGCACCACGTGGCGGCTGCGTAGCTTTTCCCTTTTATTTTCATTTCGGGAGGAGGTTTGGGACATGTGTTTACTTGTCAGACTTTTCCGTGGGAGATATATTTGCAAGTTTAGGAGTTTCTACCTTGCTGACACATCATCTCCTTATCATAGGTTATTTGCACCACCTATGAAGATATTTAATTGGGGACTTTGTCTGAGTTGGCTGGCCTTTCTTTTCTTCTCTCAATTTTTGAGATGAAAGTTTTGAGGCAACACCTTGCAGTAATGTGATTAATCAATTGTGTCTGTTGCCAGGCCGTTGTTCCTAGGATTTGATCATATCTGGGTCTTATCTTTGCCAAAATATCTTGAGAACATTAATGTAGTAGTTGAGGAGTTAATGCAAATATCTTTTGTGGCCTAACCAAGAGTCTATGATCAGATCGTGTGCTATCACCTGTCAACACTTGACAATGATTTTTAATTTTTTAGAAAAAGGATTTTCTAGGTAAAAGGAAGTGTTTTCCTTTTCAGTTTTCAAAAAGTTTTAAGAACTATATTTTGGAAGCAAGTTATAGAACTAATTTATTCTAGAAAATTATATCTATTAAGGTTTAAACTATTGTCAGATTGACATTCGACCTTTGTTTCAAAGTTTAGTTTTAATTAAAGCATGAACTATTGAGGGGGAATTTATTGAGACTATGCATGTATGGACTTTTTCAAGCTTTCTTTCTTTATATTATCATTTTGAATGAAACATCATGTCTTGCAAGCTATATTCGGATAGTTTAAATAGCAGATCCTATGCTTTATGCTTGTATTGTGGAATAACAATTTTGGGAGAAATCAGACTATGTCATTGGAATTTTCTGTTATCTTTGAAGTTGTTATTTTTATGTGCTATTTTGTATTGGGAGATAGAGTTCTTATAATTTCTGAGATATTATTCTTTTACTCTAAGAAATCTTTATGTTTGACTGGACCTCAATGAACACTGCCTACGAAAAGATTTGAAAGTCTGCACTGTGTTTGAAGTTAGTCTTTACTGTTCATTCTCTTTCCAACAATGAGGGGTTGTGTCATTCTGTGTCCTTTATATCAATCATAGGAATAATTTGAGTCTGAAATTTTGTAAAATCTTTGGTGTATTTCCTTTTATGTTTTATATTTACATTTCTCTTTCTCCATTATCTCAAAACCCCAAAAGAAGAGCTGGATTTCTATGAAAAACCCAGAGGTATTTAGTGAGATGCAATTTGTCCCCCACTTGCTGAATTTCCCATAAGACTAATGGAGATGCGTAAGCTTTGATGATCAACAGTTCTTTTTTTGGCATGCCCGATGGGACCGAAGTTTTTCCAGACGCCTGATTAGAAGTCATAAATATTTCTTAAATTAGGCTAAGGAAATTGGAAATTTCATGCCCAGAGTCCAAATGAGAGCATCCTCGAGAGGTCATTTCCAGTACTCTCAGTTACCTACCTCAAATCCTAAAAGGAGAAGGACTATAGGTTCTATATCACCTATAAGGAGTAAAAGAGAAAGAAGTTGGAACCCATTATCTAGAGCATTATCTACTCCACTTGGAGGCCTAAATTTCCAGATAAGATTTCCAGTATACCCGATTCATAGAAATATTTTCCTCATGGATCAAGTACCTCCACCTGCTCCTAGAAACTTCATAACATGGGACAATG
The DNA here is from genome assembly GCA_007258455.2 of Sequoia sempervirens. NCBI lineage: Eukaryota > Viridiplantae > Streptophyta > Pinopsida > Cupressales > Cupressaceae > Sequoia > Sequoia sempervirens. Next base: position 398,875,385 of record VDFB02270651.1, on the reverse strand, counting down.
GTAGTCCATTACAACCACCCACACCCCCAGATGTATGGCTTGCCATACCGACTAATTCCCTTAAGGCTATCCCAAGATTCTCTGGGGAGGATTTCAAAACCCCTTCCAAACACCTTCAAGATATAGCTGAGGTATGTAGGGTACACAACATATCGGAGGAGAGCATCACTTTAAGACTTTTAGCTGCCTCTTTTAAGGGAAAGGCTCAATATTTGCATCGATCTTTGGCCTCAGGTTCCATTCTTTCTTGGGACCAGCTTGGGCAATGCCTGTTCGAATGATTCTCTAAAAAGGGAGACCGTTCTTCATTGCTGCAACAACTAATCACTATCAAGAGGGCCCCACATGAAGCCATAAGCGATTTCGATACCAGGTTCCATAAGACTTGGCAAAGGATTCTTGTGACTGCTCGACCTCAGGCCATGATGGCATTCATGTTTTATCTAAAGGCCATCAATTAGGACATCACACTTATGGTAACCACTATCGGAGGGAACACCCTGCCTAATGCATATGAGATGGCGATGCGCGGAGAGAATAACCTGATTGATGCTGGGAAACTTCTACCTCAAACACCAATGCTAGTATTCACAAAAATCTCTAATAGCCACCAAGAAGAAGCTAATCCAAGCACTCTTGCAACACAATTGAAGTTGGTCACCCCGCAGCCTATGAATGCATATCCTACTACTCAAACCAACACATCGAGTCTCTCGTCAATGGCAGTGAATATCATTGATATAAAAGATCTGATGTGGACTTTTGCTAATGAATTAGTCATTATCAAATGACAACAAGTGAAACCTCCAAAAATGACCACTTAGGTCTACGGCGAAGGAAAGCCGCCTTACCAAAAAAATTCATATCAAGGATCCTATAGATCAAGAGGTCAATAGGCATTGTCAACAAATCAAATAGTTCCGATTGCTACGCCATTATAGATAGTCAAGGATAGTCCGAATAAAGAGATAGTCCTAGGCCAGAACAATTTGGAAGAGGATGAAAATGCCTAATGCTTCCTGTGCAATGATAGCCATATGCCCCAAAACTATCCAAGGGGAAATATGCAACAAAAAGTGGCCGAACAAAGGAGTAAGGGTATGTTTTCAAGTGCAGATGAATATGGGTCACCTGAAATGGAGAATGCTCGTCTTAGGGCATAGATACAAGTGATGTCCCTTTTAACAAGAGTTAGAAATTAGGCCCGACCAAGCTCTTTTCTCATGGCTAGAGGAAGATGAGGCAGTATTTGCAAATGAAGCTCTGACAATCAAAATTCCACAAGTACAGTCAAATTACAATACAAGATCGAAAAGAAGGCTCACAAGAGAATATGTACAACAAGCTCTGCCATGTCTACAACCATGTCAACTGTCTCCCCCGAACAACAATCCATACCACCACAATACACCAATATTCACACACAACAAATGAGAACCTATGGTGTACCAAGTAATCCAACGTACAAAAACACAAATGACCCTATTATGGATGCTCTCCAAACAAGGTTGATGGGTTTAGAAAAAACTATTCAAAACATATACATTTTAGGCAAGAAATCAGAAATATCATATGACCTAAATGTATATTCATTCGACATGAGCTTATACATGCCTCCATTTCCTCTGGGATATGTGTCACCCAATTTCACAAAATACAGAGGTAAAAAAAACCCCATTGAACATGTTCGTGAATTTGCAACCAATTGTATGGACATCGCCTACGAACAAACATACTTGATGAGACTTTTTTCTAAAAGTCTAGCGGGTCCTGACCTTGAATGGTTTTCCACGCAAAAGGATATCCAGACATGGGATGAGCTTAAAAAAAAAATCATAAAAATTATGTGTACAACATCGATATGGATACCTCTATCACTAGCTTGTTCACTCTCATGCAAGAGGATGCTGGGGATACGTTTATCCCATTCTTTCAAAAATGGAGAAGCCTTGCTAGTCAGTGTCACATTGACATCCCCGAAAGGGAGAAAGTTGACATGTTTGTCCAAACACTTCTGGGGCCCATAAAGTATGCATTGCAAGTACATTGTTGCACAAACTTCACAGACTTAGTTGAAAAAGGGGTCTAGATTGAAAAAGCCCTTATCGCAAAGGGAGATTTAAGATATGGTTCCAAAAACACAAATGTCAATCCAACCACTAACAAGAATAAATACTGGGTAAAAAATAAACATGTTACAAATGACGATATTGTTGACGCCAAGACTGCAAACATTGTGGGTCCTGTATTGGCCCTGAAAGGGGTTCAACAAAAAGACAAACCAACAATGACATCGACACCCCCTACTAATGTCTCTTCAAACAATTAGAATGGTCAAAATAATCAGGGACAATACCGTCAGACGAGACAATTTCCTAAAGGCCGCACATACACTTCCTTGGGTGAACCCATTGAAGAAGTCCTCAAGAAATGTCTCCAGAATGGGGTCATCATACTTCAAGAACCAAAACCGTATGACCCAAGACAATTCAAACCAGCATGGTGGAATGATAATGCATTTTGTGACCACCATCGAGCAAAAGGACATACTACCTCTAACTATTGACAATTGAAAAACCTAATACAAGATCTTATTGAAAGTCGCATCATTGAAGTAGGTAGATCGCAATTCACTTCCAACTCAGATCATACTATCCACAAGAATCCACTGCAGGACCATGGTTCTCATAAGGTCTCCACTTCAGGTCCATAGATGAACAATAATCAAGCTAACTTCGCCCGAGCCAAGTACGATTATTCTAGTGGACCAATTATAAATAATGTTCGAATTGATGACGAATACATCAATACCATCATGGTCAAGAGAGCACCCCAATGTAATGCTACTACTCGAAGTGGCAAGGTCACTATAGCTGGTCCACCTCCTGCTAGACAAGCCAAAATCATCATACCAAGTCCATCTGATAAATAGTCAAAACTTGTCCCGACCACAAAATAGTGGCAACCCAAAAGTTAGTTCAACCTTATCGACCAACTAGGCAAAACCCCCGCACAAATCTCATACTTGAGCTGCTTCGTATCTCTCCCGCGCACAAAGATATCCTAGATAAAACTCTGCAAGAGTTGTCAATCCCCAAGGACATAGATGTCAATCAATTTGAAACCATGGTGGGATACCTCACTACGCCTCACCACGTCACCTTCTCGGATAAAGACTACTCATCACCTAAAACCAACCATAATGATGCATTGCACATAGAAAATTTTGTCCACAAGCACAAAGTTAGATGGGTTTTAGTAGATGGCAGAGTAGGATTGAACATATTCTCCCTCAAACTGGTTAAGGCTCTAGGGTTCTCTGATACATGCGTAGAATCGACAAAGAGTATAGTGATCAAAGCATACAATGACGAAGAACGCTCTTCACGTGGTGTTATCTCTCTCCCTCTCAGAGTGGGACCGGTCATTGTGGACACAACTTGCCAGGTCTTGGATTTGGAACTACCATATAACATCTTGCTCGGCTGTCCATGGATTCATGCCTTAAAAGTCATTTCATCCACATATCACCAATGCCTAAAGTTTCCATTTGACGACACAAAAATAACCATATACGGAGACCCCGATCCCTTCCAATATTGTACCAACCTAAGGGGTATTTCTGAAAACTGAGTGCCTATTAACCGAGAAGCACCTGGCTCCTCATCATCCAAATACATTGACCCATCCACACTCACATCATCTTCGACATCCACTCCATCCACGTCTTCCGCCACACCACCACCTCCAGCAAACCCTAAGGTTGAATCCACTGTCAAAATCTAGGACCTTGGCTGCGGAGAGTTCAAACTACATACATCATACAACATAACAACAATACCCAAGTCTCGAAAGATATTTGGTCGGCCATGTTTCAGAATGGAACCCAAAGAAACTTTCAAATTTCCACCGAAAATAGTTTTCATTAAATGGGGAGACATGAGTAATGAAGACCTTGCTGACATCACAGGATGGATCTACAATGATACTATCGCACTACCCCCATTACTAGTTCAAAATTATGGCAAATGTTATGACATCATGAAGGCTAAAGGTTATGATGGTACTAGTGGCCTAGGAAGAAATAAAACTGGCCGAAGGGAACCCATAGAACCTTTCCAAATTCCAAAGTATCTTGGATTAGGGTTTGGATTGCCTGACAATGACGATCGACGCACCATTGGACTTTCGAGTGAGTGATTACATGCTTTGAAAAGTGTCAAGACCACTAAGGAAACCCTCACTGAAACTAACTCCCAAGAATGAGAATTTGGCTTAGAATGATCCCTAAGTGACTGTTGTCTTGATGATTTGTTTTTCGAACCAGGGATACTGACCTCTGAACAATGATTTTGGAAAACATTCAAAATTGAATAGGCACCAAATAGTCAAAGTCCCATTACCACTTCCCATGACATACAACACCCATCATATGAACCCCTTCAGTCCAATCCATCAGAAGTATCAGATGACACTGACAACTAGGGCTCTAAAGCTTTCACCCCTTATTTTGACAATGAAAATGACACTAGTGAAGGGGAATATTGGATAGAGTCTGATGTAGAGTTGGAGGATGATAATCTCATCTATAACATCACTGAATCCATCTGCATGCTGTCTGCATCCTCACCTTAATTTACCAACATTGATGATGGCATTTCCTTAGTTTACCCTGAGCTAGTCGATTGGGACCAACAAGGACCGCCAGTCTTGGACACATTTCAGAATGATGAGGAAATTGCTAAATTTATGGGATTACATGAAGGAATACCCAGTGGGGACCACAAGTTAGGATTCACCATTGATTTAGACTTCACAACATACTTTGGCGAGAATGCTCTGTCCTCTAGTCGCAAAAGTAAAAATAAAAATAAAATAAAAAATGAAATGTCTCTAGGTGAAAACCGAAAGGCACCTTTTGATGATAAAATAGTAAAAACAAAGGACGTATCTGTGAGTGAAAACCTCTCTGAGGCGCCCAAAGATGGAGGACTAGACTTTCTCCTCGTACAACAGGAGAAATCAGCTATGCTTATTGAAGACACAATAGAGGATAACATATCAATTGCAGAAGATCCCAAGATGGTCCTCTTTGCTGCATCATTGACTAAAGAAAAGAGATCAAAATTTCATAAATTCTTTGCAAAAAAAAAAATCAACTTTGCATGGTCCTATGCTGACATGCCAGGATTGGACCCAGAACTGGTTCTACACCATCTGCCACTACTACCTAATGCCAAACCAGTCAAGCAGAAGTTACGCAAAAATGCACCCTCAAGTTGCTCTATTGGTCAAGGCCGAGTTAAAGAAATTACTAGATGCCGGATTCATACGGTCTATTGACTATGCTGAGTGGATTTGTAACCTGGTGCCGGTAACAAAGCCAAATGGGCTGATCCATGTCTGAACAAATTTTTGAGACCTAAATAAAGCATGCCCAAAGGATGACTTTCCTTTGCCAAACATTGACATCATAGTTGACCTCACAGCAGGATATGAGATGCTATCCCTCATGGATGGTTTCTCCGGCTATAATCAGATTCGCATTGCTCCTGAAGACCAGCACAAAATGACATTTACTTTCCCATGGGGTACATACTGTTGGAATGTCATGCCATTTGGTCTCAAAAATTCAGGTGCCACATACCAAAGGGCTATGACCACGATCTTCCATGACATGATGCAAAAAATAATGGAAGATTATGTAGATGACCTATTGGCCAAATCAGTAACCAGGAAAGATCATTTGAAGGTACTCGACACAATTTTCGGGAGACTTGAAGAGTACAAAGTCCGGCTAAATCCTAAGAAGTGTGTTTTCGGGGTCACATCGGGTAAACTCTTGGGATACATAGTTTCCCGAAGAGGCATAGAGGTCGATCCGACAAAGGTCAAAGCCATCATAGACATGCCTCCACCCAAAGGAATCAGTGAACTCAGAACTCTACAAGGTAGGGTACAATCTATTTGACGTTTCATAGCGCAATTGGCAGACAAGTGTCATCCATTTCAATATCTGTTGCGCAAAGGTATACCATTTGTGTGGACAAATAAATGTCAAGAAGCCTTCCAACAAATCAAAGATTACCTACTGTCAACGCTGGTCCTCATGCCTCCCATTCATGGAAAGCCATTGATCCTATACATCTCGACAACTAGCTCAACACTGGGGGAATTACTAGCACATAACAACCAAGAAGAAAAGGAAAGAGCCATATATTACATCAGTCAAACATTGGTCGGGTATGAACTGAACTACACACCAATTGAATGAGCTTGCCTAGCCATGGTCTTTGCAGCACAAAAGCTAAGACATTACATGTTGAGTCACCAAACACAACTAGTAGCAAAGATCAACCCACTCAAGTATTTGCTAAGTCGAGCTACATTAACAGGACGGCTAGCAAAATGGGTTATGATTCTGAGTGAATATGACATTCAATATGTTGAAAGAAAGGCTATAAAAGGACAAGCCATAGCGGACCAGTTGGCAGACACACCTTTGCAGAGTGATCACCCGTTAGTGGCAGATTTTCCAAATGAGTCGATATTCCACACGGAACCTAAGGCACCTTGGCGAATTTCCTTTGACGAATCACACACAAACCATGGCTCGGGGGTAGGAATTATGTTTATCACCCCGCAAGGAGACTCCATTCCTAAGTCTTTCCGCATCGCCTTCCCATGCACAAACAATGTGGCAGAATATGAGGCATTAGTTACAGGACTAAGAATGGCAATAAAATGGAATATTAGAGCACTACATGTCTACGGGGATTCTCAGCTTGTCATCAACCAGGTTAATGATGACTATGAGACAAAGGATGAGAAGTTGATGTCTTAGAAATGGATGGTTGACAGTTTCCACACATACTTTCATATAATAACTTTTGAACAAGTTCTGAGAGCCCAAAACAAAGTGGCAGATGCTATGGCTACAATAGGCTCTCTCCTTGACATACCAAGCAATTTGCCTTAGTTGGAGTTCCTAATAGAGCAATTATTGGTCCCTGCCTATGACATTCCAGAGTCAGAGATGGTTTGTGAACTTGTTGGTCCCGACTCTCCCTGGTATTAGGATATTTATGACTACCTAAAATCCCAAACCCTTCCACCGAACTTGTCCAATAACCAAAGGAAGTCCTTCATCCAAAAATCCGCAAGGTATGCCATTGTCAGTGACACCCTTTACCGTTGTAGCTTTGATGACACCCTCCTTAGATGTCTCAACACCAACGAAGCACATATGACCTTACGCGAAGTACACAATGGTATATGTGGATCTCATTCGAGTGGTCCTACTCTAGCCAAGAAAGTAACGAGACTTGGGTATTATTGGCTGACCATTGAAAATGATGCAATAGAATATGTTAGGACTTGTCACAAATGTCAGATTCATAGTGATTTGATCCATGCTCCAGCACAACAACTTCAGCCGATCACTTCTCCTTGGCCCTTCGCCCAATGGGGACTCGACCTCATGGGTAAGATTCATCCAACCTTGTCCAACGGCCACAAATTTATCATCACCGCCACTAAGTATTTTATGAAGTGGATCGAAGCCATCCTTTTGACATACATAACTGGCAAGCAAATATCCAAGTTCATTCTTAACTACATCATCTGCCGGTATGGCCTTCCGCAATCCATCATCACTGACAACGAATGTCCGTTTAAAAACCAAGACGTGACGCGGAGTTATGTGAGTGCTTCCACATCCAACACCATTTTTCATCTCCATACTACCCACAAGGAAACAACTAAGCCGTCAAATAAAACCATTGTCAAAATCCTCAAAAGACTGGCACGATGCTGGCCGTGGATGGCACATACAACTCAACCCTGCTCTATGGGCCTACCGAACTAGTATTCATACACCTATAGGAGCCACTCCATTTTCCCTAGTCTTTAGCGCTGAGGCCATCTTGCCCATTGAGGTTGAAATTCCTTCATTACGAGTCTCCTTGAAGGGTTTAATTGATGAAGAGGAGTACAAACAATCACGCTTACACGAGCTGGAGATGCTAGAAGAAAGAAGGAAAAATTCACTGAACCATCTACAAGCATATCAGAATTTTCTTTGTTGCAGCTACAATAAGAAGGTCATGGTCAGAAAATTTGATATTGGTGACCTAGTTCTCATGCAGAACCCCAAGAACCAAGCTAACAGAGAAAAGCCAGGAAAATTTGAACCAAATTGGTTGGGTCCCTACATTATCATATCTTCTTTCGGTTCTAGAGCCTATCAACTGGCCACGCTAGATGGAGAACAATCGACAGAGCCCATCAATAGTTTACATCTCCGAAGGTTCTACGCATAGCATCAGGGGATTGAGTTGAAAAACCTTAAAATACAAAAAAAAATGACAAATGGTAAAAAAATCGTTGCCCTAATGAAAACCTGGAAAATAGGCATCCTGGCAACACCAAAAAAATAAGAAAAAGGATAAAAATAGTAAAGAGAAAAATTTCATCCAATAGTGAAAACCTGGCAAACAGGCGCTTTGGATAGGTACCATGGTGAAAACCTGGCAAACAGGCGCCATGCGTAATCAATCATTGCTTTGCCATCTACTGTCACTTTGTCTACCTTAGCCTAGGATGAAAGGTATTTCCGCCAGCATCACACAAATTTCCACCATATTCCACTCTACCTGTCATGGTTAATAAACGATTGACATCAAGTCCTGACGATTGTCCATCTGGTACACCAGTAGCATTCCCTCCATGTCCCTTAAAAAATGGCTTAGTCTTGGACCTGACTGGGGGAAAAATGTTTATCATGCAACTGCAGTGGATGCCACACATGATCTTGACAATTGGCAAAAAGTCCTGAAAAAAGACAAAAAAATTGGCAAAAAGACCTGAAAAAAGACAAAAACATTGGCAAAAAGACCTGAAAAAAGACAAAAACATTGGCAAAAAGTTCAAAAAGACAAAAACATTGAAAAAGTCCTAGAAAAAGACCAAAACATTTGAAAAGTCCTAAAAGACAAAAACATCACAAAAAGTCTTGAAAAAAGACAAAACCATTGGCAAAAAAACCTAAAAAAAGACAAAACCATTGAAAAAAGTCCTGAAGAAAAGACCAAAAACATCATAAAATGTCCTGAAGAAAGACCTAAAAATCATAAAATGTCTTGAAGAAAACCACAACAAAGCATCAGACTGCTCGAAGAAAGCAAACACAGGGTCATCTCTTGTCAAAGTCAGTCATCTCAATCGGTCTTTGTTATTTTTCTGAACTACGTTGTCTCTGCACACTTGCTACATAGGCAAGACTCACATTTGAGTCCCTGAGACATTAGGTCATTCCATTTAGGTTTGTCAAAATAAAATCATGGCACAATCTTTGTTCATCAATACAAATTCATTGGTCGCGTCGAACTACGGGGTCTCTGAGTGTATGACGTAGGCAAGGCCATCTATTGATGAGCCCCCAAGGCCACACTAGGTCAGTCCGTTAGGGTTCATGGCATTACATTGGAACACACGTTAAAAAGTCTTCAAGACAAAGCAAGTCATTCCTAAAATCTTAAAACTCATAAAGTAAATTATGGCAATCAGTTACTGCAGCATGACAATCTCATCAACAAGTCAATCATATCATCATGACAATACCGGCATATAGTCGAACATAAGTCAAACTCGATCAAAACAAGTCATCGTCATAACCTGTTAAACTGTCAACTTTAGGCTAACCTTTAGATGTGTCCTTCTGAAAGGTAACCTCTGTCATTCATGCCTTAGGATGTATCCTTCCTAGGCATCGTCACTATCATTCGACATTTTGAGGGATCCTCTCAACATTAGTATTTTTCAGATGAGTCCTAAAGAACCAACTGTGTCATTTATGCCTCAGGATGTGTCCTTCCTAGGCATTGTCACCATCACCGTCACATGACATTTAGAGATCAATCCTCTTGGTATTAACATTATTCAAGATGTGTCCTTCCTGAATTTGGAAAATTTGGACATTTGTCGTCTGAGCATCATCAAAGCTTTGACACTCTGGCATCTCATCATCATCAAACCTAACATCTTGCCATCAGAACAATGGATATCCAGACGCACTTGGAAATTGTCTTTTAGTTTTTTATCATGATATTAGTTTTTTAGCGAGATCCCACTAAGCAGGATTTAGAGAAGCAGCAACGTATCATGATGATTGACACACATGACTACTAGTTTCTTAGCGATGTCCTGATTTTGGGATTTAGAAAAACAACGAAATATCATGGTAAGGGCTCTATTTTTGTATTTCGACAATCATGCCGCTAGTTTCTCAAGGATGTCCTGGAAACAAGATTTAGAGAAGCAATGACGTTGCATGATTTGTCCTTGTCTTTTTTGCTTATGGTTGATTATGACAAAAAGACTGGGGTAATCACGCTTTTAGTATGAGTCATGATCATCCTTGTCTGTGATTTCTTGTCTTACGTGATGGTACGACCCTGCACACCTTGATCTATGTCATATCATGGTGTTTGTTGGCCATTACAACAGTCTGCCCAATGATGATTAAGAGCAATAAATATTAAAGTCCTACAGTAAAGCTTTGAAGGATTTAATCAAGGTCTAGGAGATAGCATGCATCATCTTTGGTCTGGTCATCTTCTTTTCTTCAGTTTGGTCCTCTTCTCTTCTCCAGTCTAGTCATCTTCTCTCATCCATCTCATGATGATATCCTGTGACATCCAAAAACACAAGTGCATACATGATCATATAAACAGTGCATTAGGTCTATGCATACATCATACATAGCATTAAATCATATTCATAATCACAAACATCGCATTAACATTATCATCAACATCGCATCTATTTACTAGATACATTATGCACATCATTATCATCATCATCTCATATAAGTAAGAATTGCATCATCATGGCATCAAAATTATAAATAAGCATCATAGGACATACATGATACATCATAAATCAACATCATACATCACATGTATCATAATGCATTAAATCAAGGAACATCACATAACACACATGTAGGCTGCATCAAAACTACATCATCATATAGCATCATCTCAAAAAGGTACAATGTCATAGGATAAAGTCAGGAGATATCCCAAAAATGGAGCTCATAGGCTCAATTAATATACATAGTGTGTCATAATAATAAAATGCCCCTAGGGTAGAGTCTCATCATCCCCTCGCGGTGAAGAATGTGGCGGCAGCAACTCTGAGACTGGCACTGAAACAATAGGCGGACCTGTGGAAACCTCTACTCATGCCACTAATGGAACTAAGAATGAAGGCGTCATCTCCACGGTAACAGACACCTATGAGGTCACTGTTGCCTGACTTTGAGAAGTAGACAAATCGATCACTGGTGGCTGTCCCTGTATCGACCTCTGCATTGAACTAGTTGACCCATGACTATGACCCGAAAGGTGACTCAGGGTGTGCTGGCATGAGTGATGTGATCTATGCCTTGACGTGTGCCCTATCGAGGTAGACCCTCCTGCACTGGTGTGACTCCTGCTACCACTGGCACTGCCTGATCGGTGGCCACTGCCTATCCTCGACTGTGACTGTGACAAGGTAGGATCCTGTCGCTTTGGTGGCACTGCCTGCTCATATAATGTCGTGTACTGTCCCAATCTCGTGCTCACCCTGGCCAACTCGTGGGCCATATCCCATGCAGGCCCTATACATAATGCTTCAAACTGTGTGCACCACTGAGTCAAATCCTGCTGACGGATCACTCCCTGATCCCGCTCTACCCAGGCTACCTCTAACTTAGACTATAATGACCTGACCTGGGCCATGCTCTCATCTAGTCTCCGCTGTAGGTTGGCCACCCTATGATCTATCATGGCATCCTGGGGCAATCCGTTATCCTCCTTCCATCCATCCATCCCCTCCATCCCTCCATCCTTCCATCCATTCCTCCTCCCCTTCCATTCCATTCCATCCCTCCGTCCCCATCATCTTCATCATCTCCACCTCGGCCTCCATCTCTGCCTCCATCTCCACCTCAGCCTCCATCTCTGCCTCCATCCCTGCCTCTACCCTGGCCTCCATCTCTCCCTTTACCTCCGCCCCTACCACCTCACCTGGCCCTCGGCACATGAAGTATCATTGACTATCTGTCTATCGGTGCTGGCCCATCCAGATCTTTCAATGGCACTGGTCTGTGTGCCTGCCACCATAGGTCATAATCACCTGTCGTCCTGAGATCGGCTGCTCCACCCCTCCATCCCCATGCCTGGGCTCCTAGCCCATCAATCTGCTGCTCTGCAAAGGCCACTGGGATGGCGGGTCCCCAAGCATACTCTCTAGAGGATCAGGCATACTCAGCTGTCCCTACAGGTACACCCTGCTGCACTCCAAACTACCTAAGGACACGCTGCGGAAAATACATCTCAATGATCAGTGAGGTCTGCACGGTCCTCCCAATCAAATATCTATACTATCTGTAAAGGCTCAGGTGGTCGTCCTCATTGTCCCACTACTCGCAATCTCTGTAAGGTCTCTTGATGAAAGACAACATCATGTCAGTCCTGTGCCACCACCAGCTCGTCTCGCCCATCTGAGTCTGTTGTAAAGCACCTACATAGTAATAGGCATAAGGTATCCCCTCGATCAACTGTGGTCTCTGAATGGGAGGACAAAATATGGCAATGTGCTCCCAAGCCTAGATCATCATCAGAGTAGTCCCGCAGGAGATACTCTCTGCCCTCCTGTAGGCAACATCATGCAATTGATGGTAAAGTGTTCCTAGTAAACAGGGACCCCAAGCATAAACAGTCATGTCCCATCTCATACCAACTAGGACATCTCCCCAGCCAATAGGGAATTTGTGTCCCCGACGGTCGGGAATCAAAATACCTACAATCAAGGTCGCAAGGAATGCATCAAAGCGACCATAGTGCTCTGCCATGAACTCCCATCTGATCTCATAGCCCTAGATGCCCAGTCCTGCACCTTGATCTTAGTAGTACGCTCGAAAGGTCTGCTCGCCATGATGAGGGTCGTAGACGATCCACTCCCCTCAGATCAGCACTCGCAAAATATGGTAGATATCCTCCAGAGTAATAGTGGCCTCACCTGTCGGCAGGTGGAAGGAGCAGGTCTCCGAGTGCCACCACTCACACAGCGCAGTCAGTAATCCCCTGTTCGCCTGAATGGCGGGCATGTAGGCAGCATAAAACAATCCCAGTCGCATCAACCGGCGCTGTTCTCGTGGGATGAACTGGTCAGCAAACCGAAATGTCGTTGGTTTGCTCTTGCGTGTGTAAATCGGGGCAAGCTGCCTCTGCAAAAATCCAAACACGTCATCAGTACCTTGTGAGAAAATTGTCAGTATTATCAAAAGCATCTAATGTTAAATAAATATCAAAATAGCTATGGTCAAAGTCAAAGGCAAATGTGTCGCACTACAACAATTGCATCTCAAAACATCAATTGCGTTGTTCCGTACATCAAATGCGGTGCAAATTTGCAGATGCGTTGTTGGTTATGTCAAATGCATCACATGGTCACGCTTGTGTCTCAAAATTTGACACATGCATCATAGAAAAGTGAATGCGTCGCCTAATCACAACTGCGTCGGTCAAATAGGCGACTGCATTGCAAATTGACGATTGCGGCATTTCGATAGTCAAATGCGACTCGATAAAGCGAATGCGTCGCAAGTTTTGACAAATGCGGCGCAAACCACCACTCTACCCTAATTCTTTGTTGCACTTGCATCACAACACATCAGATGCGTCGAACGCAAGGGTGAATGCGTCGAACGCGAACACATATGCGTTGTGACACATTCGTTACTCACCCTAGAAACCTAATTTTGACACGCAAAATAAAAAAATTACAAAGGGGGATAGGGATACATACTGCTGGCTCTGAGCCCTCTGGCCACCTAAATGTTCGCACGATCTCACCACGATGCTCTATCACTGGAATCACCATCGTCACTATGCTCTTTTTCGCTCTGAACTCTCAAAATTTGCAAAGTAAATAGTAAAAGTGAATTGACTTTTACCCCTTTGTCAACCTATTTATAAAGTCAAAATGGCATTTGTCAATTGGGTTATTACTGGAGGCTCATTGGACCAACTTTGACCACCCCGTTAGCTGCTTCAAACATATCAGAATTCAAAACCGATTGCGTCGTTGTTCTTCTAGTCATCAAATTGACTTATCGGGACCGTTTACAAAATTTTCTGCTGCTGACCCAAAATTTGAAAAATCTCTCGAGGGGGCATCAATACTCCATAACTTCACTAGTGCATATCTTTGACTTATTTTCTTTGTCACAACGCGACAAGCGACATTATGACAAAGAGGGGCAAAATGTAGACACCTAAAAATGACCTAGGCCTGCAAGCTTCATTTTTACCACTTTCGTCCTAGCATAATTATGACATTTAATTATGTCCTTGGTCCACATTCACTATTGATTAAATAATTCATAATTATTTAATTAATTCATGTTCATTTATTCTTCCGCATTAAATAAATAAATTTTATTTATTTATTAAATCGCCATTAATTGTCTGTCTTCCTTAATTAAATAAATTTCTTAAATTTATTTAATTACCTTCTTTTCACTTTATACTTCTTGATTATTAAATAAATAAGTTTTTATTTATTTATTTAATATGTCACTAATTGTCATAATTAAATGAATTAAATAATTTATTTAATTATCAGTCATATTTGCTAAATTAAATAATTAAATTTAATTATTTAATTGCCAAATTGGATATTCTTCTCATTTTAAATAAATTAAATTATTTAAAATGTCATCTCATTCTTAACTACAAGCTCATTTTGGTAAATAGTTCGAAAACTGATTATTTACTATTTCTCAAAAATTCACATTTGGAATTAATTTAATTCCAAATTGGTAACTTTCCGCCAAGATTCAAGTAATCGAGCAGGTTCTCGACCCTTCCAAAATTGATCTTTAGTCTGGTCTTTATCTTATTCATTTCAAAAATCTTTATTTTCGAATTAATTTCCTCATTTATTCTTCACCGCCGATTCAATTTTCTTTGATGACATCTTGACCACTCGATTAATGACTTTGCCCTAGCCCTAATTAGGGATTATGAGATTTAATCTAGGCCTCTCATTCTAGGTCTTTCTTAGAATTCGATCTCACCCGTCCATTCAAAATGGAATTTTCTATAAAATGCCATTTTCCTCTCACTTTTCGATTACACACGCACATATTATAGAGATGCATTGCATACTTATTCACTTGCACACTTAGATTTCCATAGTAATTGCAGCACTTAATATCCTATTTGGTCAAGTCTTATCATTTTTAGGCATTGTCAATCATAGTCATTTAGACATAGGCATTAGACATTTATGCAAATCCTTCAAAGCTTGGTGTACGACATAGGCATATATTTGCAGATTGCTCACATGAAGGATCTGAGGGCAAAGCATCATCCAACAAGTAAGAAGGTACTATGGAGCTAATCATGGAAGTTTCGAGAAACAGGTATAACTGTTTTATTATTTAATTTCCTTTGTACTCGATAGGTCTTTGGGTTTCTATTGTCTTCAATGATTTACTCCTTATCTCCTAATCTTAAACCTAAAAGAAATCCTCAGTTACAAGACGATTGTGATTGGCATCAATATTTGGCATGCCATTCTTGTTGAAGTGTAGTTGGTAAGATAAAGCTAGGTGTCCTACTAAAGCTTGGAACTGTGTGGGATCAATGTTCTTAGGTACGTGAGTTTATTGTAAAGCTCTATTGAGTATTTCTTGATGCACAGGAGAAGATTTCAACAGATCCAAGATTCAGATCTGAGTAGGGGTCTTTCTTAAGTGATCAAGAATGTTGTACTGAGAGTTTACAGGTTTTTATTGGGCAGGTGTGGAGGCTATAGGGATAGTAATGTAGGATCGCTGGGTTGCAACAACACATTGGGGATCTTTAGCTTTAACATGTATCATGGACATAGGGGGTTCTACCTGCTCAGTGTAATGGAAAATGCCATCATAATTGAGGGGTACATTCTTATAGCTTATTTTATTTGCACTGTTGTCTTGGGGATTGTTGTTGGAGGTGCTTGCACCTTGATTATGGTTCAGGAAGGCATTTTGATAGATCTGCAATTGAGCATTGGATGGTGAAGCTTGACTAGTGTCGACTTTGATATCTCCTCGATTGATAAGATCTTGGACATAGTTTTTGAGACCTTGAAACTTATTCAGAGTATTCCCTTTAATCTTATGGAATTCACAATATTCATTCTCCCTAAACTAGGCTGGTTTGGGCTTAGATTCATCAAGTGGTTTGGTGATAGGATATGTGATCAGATAGTTAACCTATAACAATTTATTGAAGATGGCACTCAATGTTGGTGTAATTAACTATTTAATTACATCTTCATAAATTTACTTAGGCTTTTATTTAAGTCCTAGGTTGCATTTTGTTATCCTTATCTAATTGAGCTAACTTGTAGCTCAAGTTAGGTTTAGGGTTGTGCATGCTTGCCTTTATAAGCAAGCCTCATCTTGTACATTATTATCAATTCAATCATGAATCAATCTTGCATATTGATATAGAAAGCATTCTCACCATTATCTCTCTCTTATGGAAGTATTTTGGTCTAGCAACTGATTCCTGATTTCTAACATGGTATTAGAGCTTCCAGGGCTGCAGACTCGATCCCAAATTTGAGGGTTTTATTATTTTGGCTTGAAGATTTTTGCTAGGTGCAGATTGGGGTTTCAATAACCTCACGGTTGAGATCAGAAGGCTCTGCAGATGAATTTTGACTGTAAATTTGTCCATTTTGAGAAAAGTTATTTTTGAAGCAAATTTTTTTTGCTAGGACAGCCTCCCAAGTGGTATGATTTTTCCATTTTTTGCAAAAAAATATTTAGGAAAATATTTTCTGTGGTTTTATCAATAATTTTGGGGAAAAATTTATTTGTAAATTGAGCTAAAATATTTCATATAATCGGGCATCTATTGTGATTTTCTGTGGACTGTACCACTGTCAGAGTCAAATCCATTTTTTATTGGCTGTTGACTTGTGTATTGTACGCCGATGTGAATGTTAGTGAGAATCGGTGGCTCTTTGTCCTAATCCTTCATTTCTAGTTCATTTGCCTTCCTTGATCGGTTGTACGCTGTCAGATCTCCACTGGCCGAGTGGTCTCATCTCCATCTTTCCTTGGCATCAACGTCCCATTCTTCAATCGTCTGTGAGTACTCCCACATTGGTCTTGGTACACCTGGCGAATAGGAGTTGTCGGCTATCTTTCTCGGTCAGTGTACTTGGCTATTAGTGTCGGCATATTCTAGATCCAACATTCCTAGTATATAGAAGGATTTGTGGCATTAAATCCAAGTGGCATATTCCCATCGACATACCACACAGCTGCACCGGTTGTTGGATATGGGGTCATTGCATGCCAGATCTCCATTAGTGGGTACTTGGATCTGTTCTCTGGTGTACATCATCGGCTTGCAAGGTCCATCCTTCGGCATACACTGTCTTTTCATGGAAGGTACTTTGATAGTGCTTTATTTATTTCCATTGGTAGGGTTATTCATTGCAAGGTACACATATTGCAAGCCATTCTCCTATGCTGTCTGATTTTGAATGTGTTCTTTTCTACCAATCAGCAGGGTCAAATATGAAGTTATTGTGTTGGGCGGTATTTTCCCTATTTTTTGGTTAGTTTTTAAAAAAATAGGGCAAGTTCTTTTTTATATTAAAAAGAAAGAGCTTTCTATTATTTTTTTTGAAAAAGCTGACGGGTTTTTTGGAGATTTTTTTAAAAAGTTTTCTATAAAACTTATTTATTTTCCAAAATAAAAAGGGAAAATCCAATGGTCACTCAGTCCCAGAGATTTTGTAACAATTTTTTCATCTCCAAAGCTGCAACAAAGGAGTTGCTTTCCGATTTTGTATAGGAATTTGTTGTTCTTCTCTCATCATGGATTTTCCAAAAGTTGTACTTCTAACTCCATTTAATTATCATGAGTGGAAATATCAGATGGAGTTTCTACTATTAAAGTTGAAGCTGCAACGAATCACTTTTGGTCAAGATCCAGAACCATAGGGAGCAAAAGAGAAAAGAAAATGGTTTGATAGAAGAGATGAAGCCCTCGGTAATCTTCTTCTGTCCATTTCTCTAGATCTTAGATATCATGTTGAGTCTTGCACACATCCTCATGAAGTTTGGACTACTTTAGAGAGCCTCTTTGGTAAGCCAGACAAGCTAAGGAAATTTAAGTTGGAAAATGAACTTGATGGGTCTTAATCCTTCCGATTTTGACAATATTCAAGACTTTTTCTCTAAGCTCAACTCTCTCAGATTGCAGTTATCAAAATGTGGGGTTGTTAAAGAGGATGAATAGATGATACTTTCTATTCTTGCTAAGCTTGGTTCTTCATATTCTGCGTTTGTTTCTACTTTCTATGCTACAATGGATGCTCTTGGAAATACATATAAAATGCCTTCTCTTGATGAATTTGCTGCACAGCTCACAAGGGAACAAGCAAAGTTGATTCACATGGGTACATTGAAGTCTTCAACATCTCAAGCTCTTATTGCGAATGATACAAAGGCTTCAAGTGGAAAAGGAAAGAAGCACAAAAAGGAAACCAAGTCAAATGAGCAAGGTAAAGATTCTCCTTCACATGGCACTCCTGAGTCCTCATCCTCTTCAAAAGAGGAATCATCAAAAAAAAAGAAGTCCAAATGTGCATATTGCAAAAGGTTAGGACATGATGAGCATAGATGTTATAATAAGAAGATTGATGAACTCACACACCTTCTTCAAAAGAATAACATTCAGCTGCCCTCATCAGTGTCTTCTACTTCTTCACCATCACAATCGGCAGCCCCATCATCATCACAGTCAGAGAACACATCATCCACTTCTGGGCTACATAATATGAAAGGGCATGCACTCTTGGCCTCTACAGGTCCTAATTCTCAAGGATGGCTTCTTGATTCAGGGGCATCTCATCATATGGCATCTTCAAAGGAAATGTTCTCTTCTTTTGAGCCTTGTAATTCACCTCACATTTTGATGGGTAACAATACATTCATTAAGGTAAGTGGGAAGGGTTCTATTGGTATTGGGGAAGGCACTTTCAATGATGTTCTTTGTGTTCCTTCTTTGACCACTAATCTCCTTTCTATTTATCAAATTACTCATGGGGGTCAAGGTAAAACAGTTGAGTTCACTCCTGATAAGGTGTATATAAGGGACTTGGAGACTAGGGATATTGTTGCAATTGGGATGGTTGATCATTCATCTCGAGTATATTCTTTTTCACATTTTGCTTCAGAAGCTAATAATCTTCCTTTGACTGCATCACACACTCCATTGAGTGTGACCCATATTAGTGAGGAGAAGTTTGGTCATCTACACCTTGGAATTTTAGAGACCTGTGCTGAGCTTCCTCCACCTCCACCTCCTGCTTCTTCAGCCATTGTTGTTTCTGTTCAGTAGGATAATCACCGTCTTTCAGATCTTGCTTTGTGGGATGATTATTTGACAGGGATTTCTAACTTGTTCCTAGAGTCTCATACTACAGATTTGGAGGACACACTTGAGGGGATTTCCCTGCTCTTTGATGACAGTTTTAGCATAATTGTTACACCATCTTCTTTGTCTTTGGAGATTGATATACACAAGCCTCCTCCATCACTTGATTTGTCATGTTTCTTGGTTGAGCTTGACCATGATTATGTTGTGTCTCATTCAAGCTTGGAGGCTCCTACTTAGTTTTCATAGGCATACATGTTGAGTGTTCATTCTTCCTCTTTTCAGTTGGATATGGAGTGGCTTCTTCATCAGCTTATGGATTTGTTTCTTCCTAAGGGGAGATGTGTTGCTTGCAGACATTGGGTCATCTTTTTTTTTTAGGCATTTTTCATTCGCTTTGGAGCTTCTTTAGCATGCAGGGGATATCTTATCTCATTACTTCCCTCTTATGGGGGGGTCATTTATTGTATCTTCATGATGGATGTAGTCCTTGGGGGGTATCATTGAGTCCTCCATACATCATGTTTACATTCATCATGCTTGTTTTTTGTTTTCTCTCTTTTTGGAGAGGGGTTTTCTTCCCATTGGGTTTTCCCCTTTTCTCTGCTTTATGAGAGATTGCATTTCATTTGCATCTGTAAATGGATACCTAACATGGCCTAGTTGCCGGGACCCATAGTAGTTTGCATTATAATCTTCTCCCTAAGTTGCACTTATGGGGGGGTGTTGGTGTAATTAACTATTTAATTCCATCTTCATAAGTTTACTTAGGCTTTTATTTAAGTCCTAGGTTGCATTTTATTATGCTTATCTAATTGAGCTAACTTGTAGCTCAAGTTAGGTTTAGGGTTGTGCATGCTTTCCTTTATAAGAAAGCCTCATCTTGTACATTATTATCAATTCAATCATGAATCAATCTTGCATATTGATATAACAAGCATTCTCACCATTATCTCTCTCTTGTGGAAGTATTTTGGTCTTGCAACTGATTCCTGGTTTCTAACACTCAAGGGTTCTCCTAATTGAGTATACTGGTGTTTGCCGTTCCCTTGACTATTTTGGTTTGACTGTTGAGGAGGATGAGATGCCCCCTATGGAATGGATATGGCATTAGGTACATATGGTGGTTGTTGCCTTTGGGATGCATTGGCCACCTGAACATGTTTAGTTTCAGTGACACCATCATTCACTGCATTTTTGTTCTTGTTCCAAAAGTGTGACAAGTATCACCGAATGAACTTTCTTTGTCACGATTGTGTATCTTGATGTGCCCTTTGGCAATAAGGGTGCATTCAAGGATGGGTCCTTTTTCCATTATTTCAGTGAAAGTGGTGACACCATGTAACCTAAAATTATGAGCCATGTCAGGATGTGAGTTCTCCACAAAGAGGGTGACCATGTCTTTCTCCTTGAGAGGGATTTTCATTAAGCTTGCCAATGCACGCCACCTTTGGAGGTAGCTAATAAAGGTTTCACTGTCACACCGCTTCTCCTTAAGAAGGTCCAAGGTATCAGTGTCTTTTTCTAGATTGAAGGAGAAGTAAGAAATAAATTTTTCTAACAGATCTGCGAAGGATTTGATAGACCCCCGTTCCAAACCCATGAACCAATCCAAGGTGTATCCTGTCAGGCTTCATGGGAACAAGCATAAGAGGTAGTTGTCATTGTGCATAACCTCTTGACAATGGGAGTAAAAATATTGTAGGTGGGCTTTAGGATCCTTGTTTCACTTGTATCTGTCAAACTTTGGTATCTCAAAGTCCTTCGAGAAGGGAATTAGTGAGATGGATGGATCAAACAGATAGGGACATATGTCTTCAAATTTGAAGGATTGTTTACCAGTCCTGACTTGGAGATCTTTCAAAGCAGCTTTGATTTCCAATAGATCTGCGTTGACTGGCAGCATAATAGTCGAGGCAGATGGGTTGGATGGATATGGGTGGTAGGACAATGAAGGATCCTGCTGAGATAGTGTCTGAATGTTGACATATGGATTTTGATAGTGAGATGATGATATTCCTTTCTGATATGCCAAGCGAGTTTGGTGGTACTGGGATTGTTGTTGTGAGGTATAATATGGATTTTTTTGATAAGAATGTGCGTCTAGATGTTGAGGAGCTTGAATGTGGTGTTGCGGATTGGTCTGCTGGTACTGGAGGTACTGTTGCAACTATTGAGAGGCCACATAGGGTGGTTGTTGTTGGAACTACTATTGGTTATGATAGTAATAGTGTTGGGGAGGTTGTTGATTTGATGCTAGCTATTGCATGGGATGAGATGGGATGTTATATTGTGGTTGAACTTGCGGACATAAAATGGATGCGAGGAATGGGGATATGGTCTAGACAAGAGGTGGGGATGGATTTCCTTGCCACTGGTGTGGTGGTTGTTGTGAAGAAATTAAAGGATTATGCAGGGGTTGTTGCTGATGAGGTAGCTGAGATAATGTAGAGGCATTCTACAAAGGGGGTTGTTGGACACCAATGAGAACATTTGGTTGGGATGTACCTTGCGAAGGTAATGGAGATGGTATGTTAGATTAGGGAGGCTGTTGAGAAGTGTACGAAGGGGGTGGTAGATTTGGGGCCCTAGGAGGTGGAGGCAATGCGGTGAAAAGGTTGCCCCCAACGTTGACTAGAGGTTGACTTGAAAGGGGTGGTGCTGTCAGCATTAATGGAGACTGAGAAACATTTTGCGGTATTCCGTAGGTGAAAGGATTATTGAGATCAAATACTTGAGGATCCTCCATGACTATGATTGTGGCGTGTGGGGGATTGTTAACGTGATAAAGAACAGAGTTACTATATTTAGGTTGATGCCAACCCTCCACTGGAGGAACATTGGGAACATATGAACTACCTAGTGTGTTTTGTGAACCTTAGGGTACACTAGATGTGGAACTACTATACTTGGATAGGTTGACACTTGAAGGAGGTTTGACACCTTTTTCAATTAGGTGGGTCAATATTTCTTCCCCATGTTTTTTGAATAGGCGATCTATCATTTGCACATTGGTGGGGTTACTAAAATGTTCCTCCAACATGAGTTCAAACTAATTGACCATGTTCTCATCTCTGGGTGGCAATGTGTTTTGACCGTCAGTGTTGGACTGTGATGATGTACCATTCTGGGGATCTCAAGGGATATTCGTACCACTATTGGGATCTTGTGAGACGTTTGCTGTGTTGTTGGGATTTTGAGGGATATTCGGCTAGGAATTTTGGGCTTGTTGCTCAACCATTTTCCTTGTCTGTGACTAGGTCTGAACAGGCATACAAGAAGGTACGAGGATGACCAAGATGATGAAGGATTGACTTAATTGGATGATGGACTAACCAACAAGGATGTGATCGGATAGGATTGGATTGGATGATTGACAACGGATTTGATTTGATTAGATCAGAGTGGATTGTTTGTTTTGATAGGCTTGGGGTAGATGATTGATAAAGGATTTGATTCGATAAACGATCGACAAGATCAAATTGGATTGATTGATGAAATGGTCAGTAAAATTGGATATGACCAAATTGATCAATAAGATGATTGATGAGATAGGATTGAATTGGATTGATGACAAGATTGGATTGGATTGATAAGTGATTGATAAGACTAGGATGGTGAAGGAATTCTAAACCAAGTTTAGAAATTATCCTTGGTAATGTAAGGTGTTGATTGATCGATTAAGAGATGGATGTATGATGACGATGCCAAATCCAGCTTGAGATGGAAGTGGATTGATAGGGCCGATAAGGATGACTGACTTAGGATAGATAACAATCCTAAGCTAGTTTTGAAGGTTGACGATCAAGCTTAGACACCTAGGTCAAGTCGGATAACTACTTCAAATGAAGTTTAGCGGAATGGGAGAATGATTTCCAAAATGAGGGAAACGACAATCTGAAGCAGATGAGTGGCCCTTTAGAACAAGGAAATAGGAGCCCAAAATGAGAGAATGACTATCCAGATGGATGGATGGACTCCCAAACTAAGTAGATGACAACTCAGAACGAAGGAATGGCAACGTGGAATAGAGGAATGGTTATCATAACGAAAGAATGGTTATGGGTGAGTGGCA
This sequence comes from Sequoia sempervirens, assembly GCA_007258455.2. NCBI lineage: Eukaryota > Viridiplantae > Streptophyta > Pinopsida > Cupressales > Cupressaceae > Sequoia > Sequoia sempervirens. Next base: position 398,851,808 of record VDFB02270651.1, on the reverse strand, counting down.
GTCTAAAAGAATGAATGGATACTCAGATTGGATAAACAATGACTCTAAATGGATAAATGGATATTTGATAGGGGAAATAGGACTTCAGAATGAGGGGACGAATGCTCAGAATGGGTGAACAGTCACTTAGAATGGAAAAATGGGCACTCAAAATGACTAAACAGGAGTTCAAAATGATGAAATAGGGTGACACCAATGACTATTCAAGGGTCAGGTCTGCCCCTGGAGGTCAAGTACGCCTATGCAAGAGGTCAAGTACACTTGTGGACTGAAGAGTGATAAAAAATGACTAAAATAGGCTAAAAAGGGGTTGGTTCAAAGGTTAGGTATGCCTATGAAAGAGGTCAGGTATGCCTGTGCAAGGGGTCAAGTATGCCTGTGGATTGAAGATTGATCAAAATTGATTGAAATAGGTTGAAAAGGGTTGGTTTAGAGGTTAGGTATGCCTGTGAAAGGGGTCAAGTATACCTATGGACTAAAGATTGACTAAAAATGACAAACAAACTACAAAGGGGCTAGTTTAGTGGTCAAGTAGACCTGTGAAAGAGGTTAGGTATGCCTGTGGACTGGATATTGACCAAAACTGACAAACAAATTGCAAAGGGGCTGGTTCAGTGGTCAGGTACACCTATGAAAGAGGTTAGGTATGCCTATGGAAGGGGCCAGGTATTCCTATGGACAAATCTAAATGTGTTTCTTGGACAAAAGACTAAGGCAAAGGACCCAAAACATAACAAACAACATTCATAGGATAAGGCTGACTCAACTGAATAGAAAATTATTGGTTGCACAAAGAAGATAGTTTAGACAGCACAATCCTAAGTCTAGTAAAAATGGGTATGGTCAATAGAGTCTTCTATTCTAGGATGAACATGGTTGCTAGGGAGTCCTCAATATACACCTGGTACGTGAGGCCCAAACCGTGAACACCAACTCGTCACAAGCATGAGTCAGGAACCTTAGAGAGATACTAAAGGCTCAGACTAACTCTTCACATCATCCCAACATTTCACCCATTACGACGTGGTTGGATTGAGGTATAGCTTTCGCTCTCCCCCCTTTATATACCCTGCTGGTATGCGTGGTTGAAATCATCCCTTGGGGTGATGAAATCCCCAAGCAGGTCCCACTAAGAAAAGTAAAAAGGGTGACTCAAAGGACTAGGTAAGCTATGATTTCTCATCACCCAAGATCGCCAAATGGCACAAGGGGATTGGATACATCAATAGCTTAGTGAATTAATGACACACAAAGTAAATTGACTTCCCCTAATTAATCCATGTTCCTAAATTACTAAAAAATGATAAACAACAATTGATAAAAGTTTTAAAATATATGATCCTGCAAGAAACTTGTTAGTGATTTCTTTTTTTTTTCCTCCAAACACTGATCAAATACTTGCATAGACACAAACAACACACATTAGGGGGTCAAAAACAGTAAAAACAATCAAAATAGTGCCTAAATTTCACTTTCTACCTTATGGAAAAAGCTATTTTTTGGTTATATTCACCTGTCTGTTGGGTCAAGTATGCCCCTGGAGGTCAGGTATTCCCATGGACAAGTCACATATGCCCCTCTATAAAAATTGAAAACTTTTAGCTCTGTGGAGATTAGGTTTTCCTGTCTGCTGGGTCAGGTTCACCCCTGTAGGTCAAGTATGCCCCTACATAGGTCAAGTTCACTCCTGGAGGTCAAGTTCACCTGTCTGATAGGTTGGCTTCACCCTTGTAGGTCAGGTACACCTATTTGATAGGTCAGGTTCGCTCCTCTGCAACTTGCACCTGCAAACAATAAAAAAATAGAAAACATGAAAGAATAGGACCAATTTGTGGGTCCCATTAGGCATGCCAAAAATGTGATCAGGAATAAATGTAGTCCCAGAAATGAGCAACAACAAAAAACATGCAATAAACCACCTAAACACCTAACACCTCAAGATAGGGCTAAAAGTTAAACCTAACAAAATAGATGGAACAATAATATATTGTTAAGCTGCTCCTTTGGTTGGCCCTTTGATTGTTGACACAATATATGCTCCTCTTGATGGCAGAAGATGTATGAATGAGATGCAATATAGATGGAAAATGGATGAGAATGCTATGATGAATGCAAGGAATGCAAATTTTTTACTATGGCTCAAATGGAATTTTTGCAAGAGTTTGGTTAGCACAATGATCTCTCCCCAAAATGAGAGAAAAGATGGGGTATTTATAGAGGAAGTTGAATTCTCTAGAGAATTCAACGGTTGAGATTCATCCAACAAGGTCAATATGAAGGGATATTATGAGTTGAGGACTCACAAGCCCTCACATCTTGACATGTGAAATGTGAGATGGCTCAGTGATGGTGATGTGTAAATGAGGTGGAAGGAGGGTGCATGAAGTGGAAGAAGGACAAGTACTTTGCAGGTACCTTGGGGAATGGGAAGATTTCCTCAAAAAGGAACTTCTTGTCCCCAAGTGGAAATGAAAGTTACTTTTGAGGAATTTTAGAATTCCTCAAAAATCTCCATGGGAAAAGGGAAAGTAGTTGGAGAAATAAATGTGAATTAAAAATTCACATACTTGCAAGAATATCATGGACACGACAAAGTTCCAAAAAGGGAAGCCTTTGTCTGCATGTGACTTGATGTGACATGTCAAAAGATTCTAGAATATGCATGGGAAGAGGATATTCTAGGAGGAATAAATGTGAATTTAAAATTCACATGGGAAAGAGGGTCAATACCAAGAAAGGATAATGAAAAGGTTGACTAAAAAGGCATGCTAAATGTGGCTAATGACCTTGATTAGGTTGTGCAAACACATGATTAAGATAATTAACTAAAGATTAGAAGGAAGTGGCAAATGTTGGAGGATGTGACACATCCTAACCATAAATTAATTAAATTAATTATGATTATAAGAGGGTTAGATGACTAAGAGGAATTAGAGACCCACTTGCAAAATTTGGAGGACGTGACAATGAGAGAGAAAAGAAGAATTAAAAATTGGCTTAAATGACTAAATTAAATAAAGTGGTATATTTATTTAATTTAGAAAGGAAAAAAGATAAAAATATTTAATTATTAAATTAAATACTTTAGGAACTTTATGCAAATGATGAAATATTAATTAAATGAATGATTTAATTAATATCAGCAAAGACGAATAAAGGGATGAATAAGGGGACAACTTTGACCATATGGAAGTGGTCAAATTTGGATTCCTACACTAGTTAAGTGGTTTTACAAAAATTTAGTGGTGCACCATTTGTTCTTATCAGAGAGGTCTTAGTTGCTTCCCACCCTGACTTCACACACCTTAAGCTCCTAAATGGTATGTTGGACCTTGCTAGTTTTTTTGGTTTCTTTGTAAGCGAGTTAAGAGATTATAGCTATTGTTTTGGCTTCTAGGTAGTTATGATGAACATTAGAGGATTCATTGGTAACCATTTTCTTTGACCGCCATAAAATTTTCACAACTGATCCAACACATATGCGTACATGCCCCAACAATCATGCACTATTGGTACCAATTAAGATGCACAACTCCTCCAATTAAGTACTTTTTTTAACTACTAAGTATACAAGTAGAAATTATTTGTACATTAGGAATTTTTTAGTGGAATTTTAATTAACATGTGTTAATGAATGATTATTAGAACATCGGTGGTGATTTCCCAACCTTTCCCTTAATCATTTCTTATAGAATATTATAAGTTATATTTATTTACACTTTCTAGAATTTACACCTTGATATACTTACAATTTTTATATTTGTAGTTTGTATATTTATTTTTGTTATATTTTATTGCTTACAAAGTTGTATGTAACAAAACATTTCCCCTACATTTTCATGGACATATGATATCAATCTCACACCCACATAAGTTGACATGAGATATAGAGTTGTAAAGTGCATTCAAGGAATGGATAAATCTAAAAAAAATATAAAATGAACAGGAAAAATAAGATATGGTTATAGGTTGGGAGCATGTATAAATGTGGAAAAGTAAAGGTTGCGAGAATCAACCAAACTTCACATAGGATTACACCATTCTCTTTAGTAGTATGTGTACATTTTCCTTGCCATTCTTTCTTCTTGTCCAAAAATTAGCATTACAATTATATATTGTTATTCAATAGCAATTAAACATATGATTATAGCATTACTTTTCTAATTATTGTACTAATTGTATTCCTTGCTACTATTTAATTTTACATAGTGTTAAATGATTTTCTTTGGACATCATGCACCATTTTATGTGTATGTGTTCATTGTTACTTCTTTCTTTCTAATTACTGTTTAATAGAAAAAGTAGGGTTTACCACCATGAAGGAACAAGATGATAAACCACTAAGTCTTTTTCTTATTAAAACATTCAATTATAAGGGCCAAAACATGCAAATAACAATTAGAAATGCAACCTAATTGTTATAGCAACTATGGGGGAAGTTTTTAGAGCATAAAAGGTGCATACTTGGCCAAAAATTTGTTGTGTTTGAGCTACAAAGGACTCATTCACCTTTAGTGGTGAATGGGTCTTTCTAGGGTTTCAGAAAACTAATTTCAAGATCTTGTTCCTTGATTTCTGCACTCTTAAATTCCATTTTGTCAAGTTCTAGAAGGATGGATGCAATTTTGTAGAGCTCTTTCCGTGATCTTGCACTTTGAATGACAATTTTTGTAACTTGATAACTTTTGCAATTTTGCTTCAAACTTGCTCCACTTGATCTTCAACTTGTAAATCTACAAGCACACACTCAAGAAGAATAATGTGAATTAACCCCTTATTTATACTAACTTAGGAGATTAACCTCAAAATTCAAAAAATTAAGGCCAACACTAGATCTGGGAAGAAACATAATTAAATTCCTGCCAGGATGAAATTAAAAAATGAGGGTCTCATTAAGGGATGATCCATTCACCATTAAGGGAGAATGGGTCCTGGCTAAGTTTCCAAGACCAAGCTTTGGGGAACTAAAAGAAGGCTAAAAACCCATTCCAGATCAACTAAGAAAGGGGGGTCCTATTAAGAGAGGACCCGATCAACATTAAGGGTGAATGGGCCCTGACTCAGCTTACCACAACCAAACTTTTGCCAATGAAATAATTTGATAATTAAATTATAATTTTTAGAATAGATCTTCGAGAGGTGTCAAAATCAAGGCATAAATTTGAATTACAAAGGGGTTAATAACTCCAATTAACCACAATTAATTAAGACCACCTAGATAAGTGTGAAAGTGCTTGAAAACACTTTACAACACTTAAAAAGGATACACATTATGTATATTTTATTTAGAAAGGGTCCCATAAGGCTTAATTAAGGAAATATATTCTAGAAAAGTGTGAAAGTGTATTACAACACTTTGCAACACCTTTGCAAAGGATCAATTAAGGCATGTTTTAATTAAATAAAGGACTTAGAATAGTGTGAATGTATACAACACATTACAACACCACTCCAAGACACCATTGTTGTTCTTTGTTCCTCTTTGTTTTGGTTTGTACTTATTTCCAAAAGACACATGATGATGTTTACCCTTGTTACTCAGAGAATATCACATGATACATGATGTTGCTCTTCAGTCATTTTTCCTACTCTAATATGTTTGGTATATTCTTCATTGGTGATGTTCAGATTCAGTGGTTGCTTTTCTTTTTTGCATGATCTATGGTAACATACATTTGATGTGCAGATGGTGATATACTTTCATGTACAATGTATAGGTGGCATCTTGATACAGTAGTTGATATAGTGGCATGACAGTGTATATACCATGTATAATGTACAGGTGACATCTTGATACAAAAGTTGATATAGTGGCATGGTAGTGGATATACTTTGATCTTTGACTATGTATACTCTGGTATTCTTCTCAATGCATAGGTCACTTTCTTTATTGATGGGAAGATAGGTTATATGCTATGGTTTTAGGTACAAGATCATTTGTTTTTAATAATTGATACATATATGTTTGATTTTCATTTATATCTTGTATTATTCAAATGAAAAGCTATTAAATGCTTATAAAATGTAATATATATAAGTTTTATAGTCAAGATAGCAAAAGGATATAATCATAACAATGTTTGAATTTGACTTGGAAGTATTTTGGGCATGATGTATTATTGTCCATGAAAGTTGCTGATGATAAATTTGGGAAAATTATAAAATTTTCCTTTGGTATCCTTGATGTGGCATGAGGCCTAATATTATTTGTCATTTGTAAAAGGAATCAAAGGTCATTATAATTTTCTTTGACCTTCACTGAGAGCATTAATCATTATTGGTTTTGGATAAAAGTCCCATCTTAATTCTACTATTTGTATCAGCCTTTTAGGTCAAAAGGTAATTCATAGCATACATATTCTTTTGTTATCATTTTTCTTGTCGAGGGTTTTCAAATCCGTATGATGGTAGGGAGGGAAGAGGTAACGGTATCAGGTAGTTGAGAAATGTTGGCGTCGGTAGAGCTTGAAGAGACAATGCTCAACTAATGTTTTTCAGGTGATATCTTTCATTTTTAGTTGTTGTTTCTGCTTTGCATAAATAGTTATATGGTGAAAAATGGTTATTGTTATGCTAAGCAAGTAAAAGAAAAATTAGGTTTTTTAGTTTGAATAACTCAGGTTATTGATTTGCAATGAAATGAAGGTTAGGGTTTGTAACCTTGGTGTTTTGCATACTTGTTTTTGTGACACAATACTAATCTTGTTAAGTTGTTTTAGTCTAACCAACATGGGTATGTGTCTTACATTGGAATTTTTTGGCGACAAGTTTTACTATGACATTTATCACTGATTAATGGCTCTTTTAGTTATGAGTTCGAATATGAACAGTCCTAAAGGATATAAAATAATTTATCGATTTTGGGTTTGGTTGGTTGAACATAATGCACACATCACATAGTTTGTATATGTGAACCTTATTCATTGTAATTGTCATGCCATGAATAATTCTTGAGCAAAATAGAGAAATATGTTTTTGTAAAGATTGTGCACAAAACAGTGAAGAGTACCTAGTATACTATATGTTTTAAAGGTTCCGTACTATGAATCTTTGGGACATATAATATATTAGTGTAAACTTGTGTTGTAATGATTTGCAAAGAGACAGAGTGATCCTCTATAGTTAATTTTTTTTATATTTAAAGAGTATTTGGTAGCCAGTGAGGCAGATTGCACTTGCCAGTGAGGCATATTATTTATTGCTAGTGAGGAACATTTAATGTTAGTGAGACACATTTCCAGTGAGGCACATGCCAGTGAGGCATTGTAAACTTGGAATTTTTTGAATAAAGCCAGTGAGGTGATTTTACGAGTGGTTTTTCTACCCTAGAGGGTTTTCCACTCATGAAAGTCATTTGTGTTATGATGTGATTGGTTTCATTGATTAACTCTATTCTTGTTCAAGTTTTTAATATTTAAATTTTTCTATTGCAATCAATGAAGAATTATATCACTAAAATTTCATAAGCACTGATTGATGCAATCTTGTTAAATAAAATTGAAGTTCTTGTTGTTATAAAAATCCTGCTACCCCTTATGTATGAGGCTGCATTAAATAGCTTCAAGTTGGTTAAGTCACACACTTTGTAAGGACAATTTCTTGGAAGATTAATTAATTTTTTTAAAAAACTTTCCATACCATTTATTCACCACCCCCCTCTTAGTGGTATCATACTCCAACAACCATTAGTTCAACTTTAATGTCAATTATCCAAACAAGCAAAGGAAAAGGCTACTTTTCTGTTACTACATTTTTCCCCCACTTTAGTGAGAGGATGACCCCATGTCAAACTCACACTAAAGTAGACATTCAAGACACTTAAGTATGTGGAAATAACAAAGATACATGATCATACCCTATCAAAGGCTAAGAAAAATAAACAAAAAAAAAGGATCAAGCACAATTGATTCAACATGATGTGAGGCAGTGGTTGTTTGTCCATAACATACTGCTCATTCTAGGGTAGTGGAACCTCAGTCTATCCACTAGGTGAGTTGTCCCAAAATATGTATATGCTCACTCTAGGGTAGTGTAACCTTAGTTTGTCCACTATGTGAGTTATCCCAACGAGGTGGCAAATGAGAGTATCATATTAGCCTCTCATACCATATTGAAGTTATCCTCCTGACAACCTCGATAAGGTACCATAATGAAAAATGATTTTGTAAATGCTTTTGAATGTCATGTAAAATTTTTTCTTAAATGGGATTTTTCTTTGTTTGTGTAATGGTCTCCCTCTTAGGGAGCATTGTGCCTAATGTCTCCAAGAGAGGACAAGTAAAAAAGTGTTATATTGTTACCCATGGGATGCCTTGTTTGCATCATGCCATGTTAGTAGATTTTACACTCTTAGATGTAATCAAACCTAATGACACCACAAAGAAGAGGACACATCACAAGAAAAAAGAAAAATCATGCCATGAAATTTTCCAAAAGATGTCATTGATGTATGCCCCCACTTTAAAGCAGTTGCTACACCATCACTGTGAGCAATTTCTTTAAAGTATCCAATTTAATTTGTCCTAAGACATGAGAGATTTCCTTAGAAAACCCTATGCCAAGTCATATGTTTTTGAAGCAAATTGCATCATGAAATAGGAAGGAAGGGATTTCCCCCATAAATATAATGCTAAACCTAGAAAGAAAAGTATGTCACATGTGAGCCAACTTAAGGCATGTCATGCACGTCCCATGCTTTCTCTTACATATACATGGAAGGTGGTCAACTAGCCAAAAGAGACAATCAAAAACTAACATATGAAGACAAGGCTACCTAACCCCTTTCCCCCACTTAGTGCTAGACAAGGATGAGCCTAGAACGGATGATGGTGTGCTGCTCCTTGCAAAAAGGAAATTATTTTTATTGAGTTTAAAGCATGCAATAGTGAGTATCCTATGATCCTACAACTATTGCATGGCAAGGAGCAACAACTAATGTTATTGATTATTCCCATCTAATGAAATGTTCCCACATGTAGTATCTATCAATTTAGGATGCACTAATGTTAAAGTTGTCTTAGAAGAATCTTTACTAATATTGTTGCTATGAAGTGAAGGCTTGTTTGATGGTTTGATTTCTAGCAAAGGACATAACCAAGACCACAAGTTGTTTCTTGCATGTATGTTGTCTTTTCTGTTAAAGTGGTTGAAGTGGATTCTTTCAAATTTTGTATTGTCATTACCACTTTTTTCTTTTTCCTTTGTAGATTCTTTTGTTATGATCTTGTACTCACCCATGGATGTAGGTATAAAATCAAAGGAACTCTAAGTATCTTCCAATAATTTTGTGACCTCTTCAATGTGCTTTTCTTTTTCTTTCTCAATATGCAAACAACTTGTAGGTATAGGGTCAACTTTTATTGTATACACTTTGTTATATATATGAGCAATGTCATTGTAACTCAATTGTTGTGAAACATTATCCTCATCAAGTTTCCTTTTAGGTGGTTCTAAGATAAGCTTAGGTTGATTTTGAACTTGCGGTTTTTATGAGGGTGGATAAATGGTAAGTTGAGGCATAGGTGGTTCAATAATTAGAGGACTCGAAGGAGTTCTAATGTTCGTAAACTCAACACACTTTTCCTTAATTTCATGATTTATTAGTGAAGGGGAGTCTAATGTCAGTTCATCATCTTTGTCTAAGGAATTCACATCACTATTATTTGAAAGACATGTGTCAATGTTATCATTTTCTTGTATCATGATATTCTCCCTAGTAGGAGAGTTTTTCGGAGAGCAACAAACTAGATGTTTATGACATTAATTGTTTGGTTCTTCTAAAATGTCTTCATCACAAGTAAGGGAGTGATCAATGGTTATATTTTCTTGCTTATCAATGATGACATTCTCTTATTCAATAATTTTTTTCCTAGGGGAAGAGAGGAAAATAGGACTCTCACAACTCTCATCAATTGGATCTTCTAACACAAAAGTATCTTCATCATAAATAGGAGATATATTAGGAGAAGGCCAAATTTGATTGTTGTGATTGCCCATGATTTATTCCTTGTTTTCTAAGGTCTCATTCTCTTGTGTCATGATATCTACTCTAGTGGCTTTCAATAGGTCCATCACATTCCATGATTGTATTTTGTAAAGTAGTTTCATCACGAATAGGGGAGGCCTCAAGAGAAGAACAACTATGATTTTCATGATCACCAATGATTGGAGTTTTTGTTCAAATAGATCTTCCCAAATGGTAGGGGCACTAGGAAAGGGAGAAACAAGATTCTAATGATTGTCTTGATAAGTGTATCTTCTAATACCAAACTATCTTCTTCACATCTAAAAGAGATATTAGGAGAAAAACGAATTTGATTGTCATGGTTATCTACAAATACATCCCCATGCCCTATAATGTCTTCCCAAGTAGGAGAGGTAGGTTTGTTATAGCTCTTAATAATTGTATCTCTTAACACCAACATATCCTCCTCATAAATGTGATTTTCATGATCATTCATGATTCTATCTGCTTTCACTAAAGCATTCTCGTAAGTGGGGGAGGTGTTAGGAGAGGAATGTAGACTAAGTAGTGGCAATGATCTCATCATCTTGTGTCATATTATATTTCCAAGGTGGAGGAAGAGAAGGACAAACAAGATCTTCATGATTCTCAATGATTGTATCTTCTTTTTCCAAGATACCTTCATCACTAAAAGGAGAGGTATCGAGAGGAGAACAACTATGATCATCATGAATGTCCATGCTTTCAACTTCTTCTATCACATTGTTCCCACAAATAAGAGGGGTTGTAGGTTTATGGAAAGCGTTAACACTTTCACTCTCTTACACTAAGAGACTCTCATAACTAGGAAATGTATTGAATGAATGACTAACATACTTATTGAATAAGTTTTTCTTTGCAAACTTGTAAAATATGGATACTAACATTTGTGAAAATAAATCTAATGCAATGCAATGAAATATGTAAATGCAGTTTTCATATTCTAAATAAGGTAATTTGCTAATTACACAATGTAATAAGCTGAAAATGAAATGTTTTGATGCAATTTTGAACTTTTAACAATGCACTCAAATGAAGCAAATTAAGATAAATGCAATGAAATTGATGAAACAACAAATCAGGAAACTGAAACATAAAGGTAACAACACCAAAAATAAGCTAAAAACTAAGATTTTAATGTCTTGAAAATGTAGATTTGTAGCTAACAAGGACTCATTCACTAGTAAGGGTGAATGGGTCCTAGTTAGGTCTTTTTGGGATTTTTCTATGGAATTTAGAGTCAATTTTAATGCCTTTTCAGATGTCAAAAGGTACAGACTAGACCTGATCAGGGACTTATTCACCAGTAAAGGTGAATGGGTCTTGGTGAGATTTTTAAACTATTTTTTAATGACTTGCAAGTTCTTAGTTATGTCTTTTAGTTCTAGGTTTGAAATAGTGAAGTGTGGCTTTAGATTTTCTAGAAATTCAATGAAAAAGATGCAATGCAAAGATGAAATGCAAGGCCTAGGTTGAAATGCATTTTTTTAAAATTTTCAAATTCAATTGTATGATGTATAAATGAGATGTAAAATGACTGCTTTGTTTTTGTAATTTTTAGATTTAAGAAGTGCAAAACAATGCAGATCTAAACCCTATATGATATGCAAGATTTCAATGCAAAAGAAAAAAACCTAAATGAGATGTTAATACAATACAAGATCTAATTTAAGATGCAATAAAAGACTCTAAAAATTAGAAAAATACAATGTTGAATATGTCAGGTTCACCAAAAATGTTAAGGGGAAAAATAGGGTAGACCGAAATGCATGAACAAGAAGATTTACCACTTATTTTTCTAAGACCCTAAACATGTCAAATTGTGTAAAATATTATGCAAATAACAATTAGAAAATGACCCTAACTGTTATAGCAACTATGGGGGAAGTTTTTAGAGCATAAAAAGGTGTGTACCTGACCAAAAAATTACTATTTTTGAGCTATCGAGGACTCATTTTCCTTTAGTGGCGAATGGGTCCTTTTAGGGTTTCAGAAAACTAAATCCAGGATCCTATTTATTGATGTCTACACTCTTAAATTCCTTGTTGTCAAGTTCTGGAAGGCTATATGCAATTATGTAGAGCTCTTTCCATGATCTTGCACTTTGAATGATAACTTTTGCAACTTGACAACTTTTGCAATTTTGCTTCAAACTTGCTCCACTTGATCTTCAGCCTATAAATCTACAAACACACACTCAAGAGGAAGAAAAACTTGTTGTTTGTTAGTGAATAGGGGTTTTCCTTGGTCAAACCCCTTGTAGGTAATTAAACCAAGTGATGAAATAAATGAAATGAAGCATGAAACATGAAATATGCAATTGATGTCACCTTGGATGATGTCTTGTAAAATAAATCTGCAATCTAGCATGTAGTGGCCATGAAGAATGTAGATCTTGGATGTGAAATAATTCTTGTAAGTACATCCTCAATGCTACACTCACAATCTTAGCTCAACAACATGCATGAATGTATCAAACCCTTGACATGATGAGATGATCTTGAATTGCTGCAATAAACTATCAATAATCTGCCTTGAAATGCTTTATGAATGCTCTTGCAATGCTTTTGTGAACTCCAATTTTCTTAAGGATTCTCTCTCAAAGTTGTTAGGTGAAATAATGTGAATTAACCCATTATCGATACTAAATTAGGAGATTAACCCCAAAATTCAAAGAATTAAGGTCGACATTAGATCTGGGAAGAGACATATTCAAATTCCCGCAAGAATGAAATTCAAAAATGAGGTTCTCATTAAGGGAGGACCCATTCGTCATTAAGGGAAAATGGGTCCTGGCTAAGTTTCTAGGATTAAGCTTCGGGGAACTATTAGAAGGCTAAAAACTCGTTCCAAATCAATTCAGAAAGGGAGGTTCTATTAAGGGAGGACCCATTCACCATTAAGGGCGAATGGGTCTTGGCTCAACTTACTAGGACCAAACTTTTCCCAATGAAATAATTTGATAATTAAATTATAATTGTTGGGATAGATCTTTGGGAGGTGTCAAAATTAAGGGCGCCTAAATTTAAATTACAAGGGGGTTAATAACTCCAATTGACCATAATTAACTAAGACCACCTAGATAATTATGAAAGTGCTTTAAAACACATTACAACACTTAAAAAAGGTAGACATTATGTACATTTTATTTAGAAAGGGGCCCATAAGGCTTAATCAAGAAAATATATCCTAGAAAAGTGTGAAAGTGTATTACAACACTTTACAACACCTTTGCAAAGGATCGATTAATGCATTTTTTAATTAAATAAAGGTCCTAGAATAGTGTGAATGTGTAAAATACATTACAATGTTCACCACTCCATGACACCATTAGTTCATATTTAATGTCAATTATCCAAACAAGCAAAGGAAAAGGCTACTTTTTTTATTACTAAAATTACAAATATTCTTTATATCTATTTGTGGAATGTTTCTATGATGTAGGATAATGAGATCTATTGTCTAAATCAAAACTTCTCATACATCACAATGGAAGGAACAAAAAATGATCACAAACACCCACTTGGCTACTAACCTCAATGAAGGAGCAAAAATGGTGTATCAAGGCTCTATTTCTTTTGTTCAGGGAATGATTTGATATTTAATTGATTTAGTGTTGATTGACATAGTTTGATAATGTCAATATGAACCTAGGTCAATTATGAAAATGTAGTAAACTACTATGATTTTAGGAAAATATAGAAAATGAAACTAGAAATAAAGTATAGAGCAAAAAAGTGCAAACATAAAGGAACTTGTCATGTAAAGTTTTGCTTGATTTGGTTGGACATGGGTGTTGGGGCCCCAACCCTAGGAATGCAAACCTTCAAAAGTAGAATTAAGATCTTAGTTGGTCCCTATTTTTAGACTCTCCCTTTCTATACTCAATCTTGGAACGTTGCTTGTCGTTGATAAATTCTAATTTGTTGACTTATAGGCTTGAATGCATGGATGAGAAATTAGGTCTTCAATCATTTCACAAATTTTCCTTAAATCTACAAAGAGGGTAAATTCTTCTTTGATCATTGATGCATAGTAGGTGAATTTTTAAACACAGGGAGATATGTATACAATCATAGTTGTAATAACCACAACTATGTAGTTATAATAACTACCTATAATACATAATATAATAACATATGTATTAAATTTTTCCTATAAATGTATCCCTAAAAACCTTAGAATTCACCTTGCTAAGGGACCACCCTTAAGGCTTACATAAAAAATCTTGTTGATTACAAAAAAAATATACATTTTGGAGGATATATTCTTTTGAAGAAAGAAATCCTAAATCAAGTGAAACTCCATAAAGCTACACCATGACCCTTGGAAGGATGTTTCTTTGATTTGAATTCTTGAGTTCTTGGACCACCATTTTTCTAAACTCTTGAATAGTTAGCATATGTTAGAATATAAAATACAATATTATATTGTTAGCAAGGGTTGTAGTTGGTTTGGTTATTGTAGTAATTACAACTACATCATCAACTGCATTGTTGTTATCTCCTTGTATAAATGTGATTGACGATTATCAAATGTGATATAGACTTCTTCCTTTATATGGTATCGGAGCCATGAATTATGGTGGGCATCTAGCTTTAGTATGAGATTTGAAACTACAAAGAGAAGGTGTTTAATAAGTTTTTCACAATGAATGTCTATAATTTTATTTCTCATGGTCTGTGTTGGTAAGCCAAGAAGACTATTTTCAAGTTTATTTCCCATGAACTACACTAGTAAGCCATTATGTTGGTGGCATTAAAAAAAAAATGTATTAGATTGGTTTCAAGTGTTGTATTAGGACAACATATTGATCCTCACACCTATGATAAATGCACTACAATGAACCGATTGAAGAAGAGTTATGGAATTATCACTCCAAACATCTATGAAGAAAAGTGAGACCAACATGAATGTGAATGACGATTGGTTTACACATTTGATTTGGTAGATTTATTTAAAGTAAAAGTGTTTAATGAGATCCATGTGGAGGAGAATGACGTTTAGATATTGTTACTATCTACTTGCTAAGTGTGTGAGCCATGATATGCTAAATAAATAGCTATGTGAGTGATGGAAGAGAGCTAAATATGGTGAAATTAACCTTGTATACATTTGAAAGGTAGTGGTCATCTTTATCAAATGTAAGGGGACTTGATTTCATTTGATACTATTTTATAGTTCCATTTGGAGTATTTTCATTTGAAATATTTAGAGGAATCCATAGAAAGATCTATATCATAGGTGCATAAGGCTAATTATGAAGATGTAGAAGCATAAAATGATTTGTAATTATTGCCATAGAAGTTGTTAACAAGTAATTGAAACCCCCATGACCCAAGGCGATCCAGAAGAACCTAAAATTTTCACAGTCTTAAAATCTCTCAGAATCAACGTCATTGTGTAGGGCCTGCTAGCATGAACCTAGTGCAACTCGAATGGGCTCAAAAGGAGTTTGTATGCAAAAGTAGTGAGCACTCAAAGTTCTGGTCAATTGGCAAATTAGAGGGCTCAGAAAAAGGGAAAAAAATTGAAGCCATCAAAGGTGGTCAAATGAGTGTCATTACGAAGAGCTTGCCGAGAGCTTTCCGACACAACTCGTTTTGTCGAAAACGGAGTCCATTTGCACAAGATACAAGCGGTCAAAGTTGGAAACATACATTGACCAGTCAATGCCTCATCATCAGTCTAGTTAGCACAACAGTCAATCATCCCTTGACACTTGGCGTCATCTCACCTCTCCACGTGGTAGGCCATTATTGGAAAAAGGTGCAATAAATATATATTAAAGCATAATTATTAAAGAAAAAAACACATATGGTTTAAAAAACAAATTTAAAAAAAAGAGAGGATTTGGTGGGATTTTATCCCTTAAAATCCTCTTGCCTTCCCCATAAAACAAGGAGAAAAATAAAACCCGTAAACTTATATTTCAACAAATTAACCCCTTTAACCACCTTTCTCATATTTCAACGAATTATGATATTTTAAGGAGCTTAAAATAATTGGTTACATATTTTTATGATTTAGAAGGGGGGTTTAGAATATTTCAAGGATTATATTGTAAGGCTCAAATTATAAGAGCCGTTATTTTTTTTTAAATGGGTTAGGATTACTTGAACGGATTTTGAAATATTTTGGAGATTTTTATAATTAGGGGGAATTGGTTGGACTTTTTACTTGTAAATGGGAGATATGCAATATTTGCAAAATAATATGGTTAAAGCCATATTAGCAAATAAATTTGTATAAATAGGGGTCTTATTTCCTTGTAACTTGGGGGAGAATTCTCTTAGAGAGAAAAATAGAGATTATAAATTATTGGAAAAGGTGGAGTTAGAATGCTAGAGGAGAGTTGAATTCTTTTTGAGAGAAAATTTACAAGGTGATATTATACACCAAAAATTGTAAAATTGAGTGAGAGATTGTGAGGAAGTTTATGCAGGTTTTGAAGCTTGAGAATTGTAAGAAGGCATTTCCAGGTGCTTGGAAATCTTAATAAAGCAGTCCAACATTGAGAAGTAGACCCGAAGATGTAGTCCTGATTGGACAAACTCCGTTATCAACCTGTGTTTTATCCTTACTCTCTTTTGTCTTATAATTCTTTCAGTATTTTGATTCTTCAAGTTTCCTAATTACGATAATTAGGTAATTATTTTATGTCTCTTGGATTTGGAAAAAGTATAAGTGAACTCTATTTGTTGTAATTTCAATGGTTAAGATTCATAACCACACAATTCTGTTGGATCAGGATTAAATCTGTAGTTGAGAGTAAAGTGCAAATTATTTGTAGCTATTTAATTGTAGATCGCCTCACCAAAGATATTTAAGGAGGTTTTGCATGCAATAAGGCATATGTAGGTAGAAAGAATATTAGGTGAAAGAGTACAAGCAATGTAATAGAGAGGTATGTTTATGAAATCAAAAAGGGCATAAATGCATGTTTAAAATTGTAGATTCAAAAGGAAACCATAAAAGGAGAATACCACTCCTTGTGTTTATTTCTATTAAAATTTTCTTTGATTCTTATTAAGATAAAGGTTCATGTAGGAGTTCATCATATGTACAACAAGACAAAGAGAATGGTCATTTCAAAATTTTGTGATTTTGGAGCCATCCATGCTACATTTGATATAACCTTTGAAGGTTTGAAAGGATCTTCAAATAATTATGCTTCAAATTTTGAGGCTATATTTTCTACATTTGATGAGGCCTCCAAAGACGCATCCAAGACATCAAACATATAGAGTGTAACAAGATCTATTGGAGGTTGGTGGCACTAGAGAATGGAGGAATTCCCATCATCTCAATTTAGCTTCTCACTTTAAGATGGTGCTTTACATGAGAAGTGTTTTTGCTTTCTTTCTTGTTTTCCTTGTTGATGCTGATAGATTTCAAGAATACATATATTATGAAGTTTTATTTTTGGAGATAGGTAAGGGATTTGGTGTTAAAATCAATAAGGATTTTTTCTCCAATAATTTTATGAGACTATGATCAAGAATTATATCCTTCTGAGGGTCATCAAACAACTTGATGGAGCCCTATGCTTGTAGAGCTCAATATTTATTATTGTCGAATAATTCAAGAATCAGCAATTTGGGAGTTTGAGAAAATGGTAGTCCAAGAACTCAAGAATTTAGATCAAATATATACCTTTCCAAGGGTCATGGGGTAGCTTGATGGAGTTCCATTTGATTTAGGATTTGTTTCCTCAATATCTTCTCAAGAATGCATATATGTTTTGTAATCAATGAGTTTTATTATATAATCCTTAAGGGGGGTCTTAGCAAGTCAAAATTTAAGTTTTTATGGGTACATTAGAGAAAAAATGTAATAAGTGGTGGAATGTTAGTATAGAACATACAATATTACATTGTTAGCAAGGGTGGGTAGTTGGTTTGGTTATTGTAGTCATTACAACTGCATCCTTAATTGCATCCTTATTATCTCCTTGTATAAATGTGATTGAGGAATATCAAATGTGATCTATAATTCTCCCTTCATGAACCACTGATTCCCAAATTATTTGACAACCCATATTGAGATTTACAAACATATGGCTCCATCAATTTGTTTGATGACCCTCAAAAGGGTATAATTCTCAATCACGACCTCATAAACTCATTGGACAACAATTTGTATTGAGTCCAACACCAAATCCCTTACCTGTCTCCAAATACCAAAATTCACAATATATGTATACTTGAAAATCCATCAATACCAAAAGAAGAAAGTAAGCAAGAAAGGAAAAACACTTCTCATGCAAAACATCATCTTAAAGTGAGAAGATAATTTGAGATGCTTAAAATTTCTCCACCCTTCAGTTCCACCAACCTCCAATAGATCATGTTACACATTATTTTTTTGATGTCTTGGAAAAGTCTTTAGAAGCCTTATTAGATTTTGCAAGGATAACCCTAATTACTCTAATTTGAATGGTATTTATAATATTATGATTTCTAGCCTTTATATATCCAAAGATAAATTTTCTCTTTGGATATTACTTCTCTAAATTAAATTTAAATCTCATCATAAATTCACTCTTGAACACCAATAATAAGAAGATATATTGTTTTGAATCCCATGCTATACCCTAGTTACTAACAAGAAAACTACTATCCAAAATACTCCTAACACCCTGACCCATCATCATACCCTTGACACCCATAAACTCAACTAAAACAACCCACAAAACCCTCAATGAGAAAAGCATTAAATGCTCCACTACCACATCCAAAATCTCAAACCCCACAATACAAAATTCTATAAAAACCCCAGACTCCCTCCCAATCTTCAATGACTAGCAACACAACATTAAAAGTATACACTCAGAAAGGTTAACAAAAATCCCTAAGAGAACTCTACGAAAATGACACTCCCGAGAAGATATCCCCGAAATGGGCATCCCCAGAGTCATTCATATCTCTAAAAATCCTAGATCGGTAAACAAAGAAGGATACTTCTCATTTGTCACACATGATGTAGTCCACTTGGAGGACGCCAGAAAGTATATTTATGAGCCCATTGCAGAGGTTAATCATGACAAGATAGAAGCGCTTCGGCTGCAAATGCTGAACGAGGATGGGAAGATGTATAAACAAGAATATATGGAGATTGGATAGAAGAGTCTTGACGTCTAGAAGGAATTTCTAAATTTTTGCATGGAAAAAAATGTGTTTGGATCATTCTAAGTAGAATACGTGATGATTTCATGTATCTTGAAAAACCTCAAAAAATCACAAAAGAAGCTATCTACATTGTGACTAGACTGAGAAATGTCAAAGAAATCCTACCAAAAAGGCCATCATGAACAATGAAGTGGAGAGATTGACTAGAGCGACATTTGACAGTTGGAGCTTGAGCCTAAAATCAATTACAAACCTTGCACTCAAGTATGTAGTGATGATGAATGATACAAAGTATACTACGACAACCAGGAAGATTTGGCCACTACTATCACCATCCACACAACCTACCAGATGGTGGTCGAGGGAAAAGACTTTGATCTATGTGAGGTGTTGCATGAGCAATTGTCAGAAAACATACAAAAACACAAGAATACTAGATATCACTTCTATTATGACACCCTTATCATCTGTTTAATATTTGATTTCTTGAATGAACAACCAGGGGTTAAAAATAAAATTTGGGACATAAATCAAATGATAGTGGCTCAAGTAAGTGACCACACCCACTAGTTTGAAAATTTCAAAGCTAGACAGATAACCTACATGGGTTTTTTAGATACTTTGAAGACCAAATGCTATTTTAGAGCTAGGTCCCCTACCATTTGGTCAAGTAGTATGAAAAAACCATCACATTCATGGTGGATAAGGATTTTACATATATGGAGGCGGTTAAACCCTATACGGTGTGGATTTGGGAACTCCCTTATGAGATCTCAAAGGAAGAAGTAGATCCCTTGGTGACAACCCTCCTCCAGAGCCCAAGAGATAATACTATACCCTAGTTAAGGACACATGAGGAAGTGATAGCCAAAATAAGGGAAGAGGAGGCCCGAGAAGATGAGGAGAAGAAACACAAGAAGTAAATGAAGCAAGAGGTACAACAATCTATTGCCACCACCACATTTCAATTTGAATCCCCTACTAGAAGGACCACAAGGTCCCAAGTCACTCCTTCGAGACTACTAGAACAATCTATTACATCTGCACCGGTCACTCTGCAACTAGGCCAATCATCCCAACCTCCAAAGAGAACCTAACAAGCAAGGGTAAAATAAAAGGCTATAAAGCCACCATCAGAATCTAATGAACTATAGGTTGAGGAAGTATCTGATGAAGAGGAAGAGAAGGAGAAACCTTTGCAAAAGAAGAAGCACACATAGAGGACCTCAAGGGTTTCACCAATAAAGCTAGAGCCCCAAGAGAAAGAAAAAATATAAGACGTCAAAGAAACAACCTCCAAGACTCTCACCAGACCCATTAAATGTGTTGAAGATGTTTGACACAATCCTTCACTATGGGATGATACCATTGATCCTAGAGATGTATGAGGAGTAGGATGAAGCCAACCAGGACACAATAATCCAAACTCTAATGAGATATGTCAACCATCTCAATAAAAGTCTTAAGGAAGCTATGCAGGGATTTCCTAATGCAATTGCTATAGCTGTAAGGGTAAAGAGGGCCAAATCCTTGGCTTGGTATGAGGTAATTAAGGAGCATGCCATAGAAACAATTGTTTTTGGCATGACCATCAAATATAAATAAGCCCTAGAATGAGAAGAGGCACAATAATTATGTATGAGACAACACATTCACAATCTAATGTAGGATGATTTGGAGGATGCAAATGCTCTCTAGAAAGAAATAGAAGAAGCCACCCAAAAACTATATGAGCACATGAAAAAGAACCAAGAACAAGACACTACTATTTCAGAGACAAGGCAAGGAGAGAATGTCTCCCAAGAGATCATAGAAAAGGACAATGTTGTACAAGAAAGTGGAGGCCCTCAAAATCTTCCTCTAGAGATTGAACAAGAAACAAAGGAAGAAAATCTATTAAAGCGACTATCAAAGACACCAAGGAAGAGACAAGAAAGGATAAGGAGGACTCTAGAGAGGTGTTTAGTCACTTAGATACCATCTCCACCATCAAAAACTTTCTAGCATAGCAATTACAGATCTAGAACTAGTCCATTCCCCCCAACTACTGTAGGCTCCATTAGTCAAATCATGGGTTAATCTCTCTAAGATGTCACCTATCTAGAAAATACAAGTGGGAGATATTCTCCATGAAACTGCTAGAGAAGAGATCTTACAAGAGCATGTTCGACAAACTGAGCAACTCTAGGAGGCCATTGACACACTGCAAAAGACCATTTTACATGTTTCTAGGAACTATGAGCACTACAAATCTGCAAAACATCTTAAACTTTAAAACACATTAGCATGGTTAGTTCAAACTATGCAAATACCATAGTGCTCCTATGGAATAATCCATCATGTCTCACAATGTAAATAAAACAACTAATCAAGAACATAAAAAAGTATAATGGATACCTATCCCATAGTGGATTGGTGCTACTTTGATATGAAAAGTAGCCCTTTCCCAACCCTTGACAAGCTTGATGATGAAAATGCCTTGAAGATGCTAAGTGATATGATAAACAAGATGCAAATGCTTGAGATGGTGGATAAGATGAAATGCTAACTTGGATGAGTTGTGGAGAAAGATACAAAGATTGTGGAGGATTAATACAATAGAGGAGCTCTCTATTTATAGAAAAAAATGATAGAAGGATGCCAAACATGGAGGATGTGGGATTAAAGATAAGCCAATGACAAGATGCCACTTGTCAGCATGTGAGAGGTTGAGGAATGAGCACATTTTGGTCAATGTGCCAAAGAGGGGGAGATTTGAAATTTGAAATTGATGACAAGATGAGTTAAATGTTGAGTTTGATCTTTGCAAAAGACATGTAAGAGACATGTAAGAGCTCTTAAATGCTTTGTTAGATGTACATGTCAATTTGGGGGGAGATTTCAAACTTGGAGAATATTCCTCAAAGATGCCATGTTGAGAGAAAATGGAGAATTTAATAAATCAATAAATTGATTTATTTGTGCAAGTGGGAAAAGCTAGAGGATGTGATGGGTGATTAGGATTAGCATTAATCATGGATTTGATTAATTAAGATGATGTTAGGTGATTTTGAATTTTGACTTAGATGCTTGGATTTATTTTAATCAAAAGGGAGGAAATTGATGCACTATCCATTTAATATAATACATTTGATTTAATTAAATGAAGAGACTTTAGGAGATCAATCAAATAAACTAAATTTATTTAATTAATGGGTGAATATGATTTAATTAAATATGAGGAATGAATGATGTCAATTTCATATATCTACATTTTTCCCCTCTTTGAAGCAATGTACTTGATGCATTGGTTCAAAGAAGAAACTTGTGGTGATCAAATTTCAAAATTTTCCTAATTTTTTCGAATGCCCCAGTGGAAAGAAGAACACTGGTACATTGCCCCCTTGAGAGATTGAGCGAAAATATTCGATTTGAGGGTCGATCTCACGAAAAAGACATTCAAGATGGACGTATGGATGGTTATGATGATGATGCAAATGAGATGATTTTAAGATGCTTAGAATAACCAATCTATATTATCCTAAACAACTTAAAATGATGATGTAATGCATGTGAGATGGATGAGATGGATGATGTGATATGTTATGATTATGAGAATTATGTATGCTAATGATTTTTGGATGCATGATGGATGCATTGGCGATGATGATTAATTGATCATGACATGATGTTAGTGCGGAAAAGAAGAAAGAAAAAATGAGATGATGACAAGAGGATCCAACAAGTCCATGATCTGATGAGACATTATTAGAGATTATGATGATAGATGATGATTTTCTTATCAAGAATTGGGACTTTAAAAGGGCTACTTACCTTATGTTTGATAACACACAGATACGATGCATCAAGGTATAAAGAACCAGGATGGTGTTGTACCTAGTGCGATGGAATTTGACTTGACAAACAGATAGGAGTATTCTTGTTCACACTTGACATACAAAAACCTTGCTAGGATGTACGTAAAAAAGCAAGGATTTGCCAAGTTATATTACAAGAATGTCCAACAAGCACAATAGACAAAAAGGATAATGATCGATGCCCCATTCCTTTCTCTCTAAATCATTTTGATTAGAAATCATCGAGAGGTCATTGGAATGAGCACAATAAGATAAATCAAAAGAAAAGATCAAGTACACAAACAAGCCAACGTTCTTCATACCTTCAGCCAAAGGGATGTGTTTTGATAGGATAAGAATCCAAGGTGATATCCAAAATAATGCCCATTGTCAGAACGATATATCCTAGGACATGCATTGTATAGGATGATGATGGTTTGATAAGTTGATTGATAGGATGTTGATATAAGGTTGATTGACATGTTTGAAAATGATCAAGAGTTTGCTTTTGTGTTTAAAAATTGTTTCAATTTTGATTTTATGTTTGAAGTTTTCTTTTGCCAATTGTTGTGGTTGTTACTATTTGTTTTGCCAAAGGATGAAGGTGATGATTAGTTTATTATGGATGATTGTTTATTGCAGGTGAAGGCGAGATGGGGATGGATGGATTTTTTCAAATATTTGGATGTTTTTGGAGTTTTGCAATGTTTTGAGGCTGTTTTTGGTATTTTTGATATTTTTCAAATGTTTTGGTTTTTGATTTTCTAATGTTTTGGGGTTTTCTGAGATTTTATGATTTTTTTGGATTTTTTGTTTTTTGAATGTTTTTGTGTTTTTGTGTGTCGGGGGCTGATCAAAGATTAGCCTTGCCTACGTTTAAGCTCATAGACGACATAGTTCGTATTCCATGTTTTTGACATTTTCCATTTTATGGATGTTTTTTTGGATTTTGATATGTTTTGGATGTTTTTGGGTTTTCGCATGATTTTGAGGATTTGGATATGGATATGTGTGATGATATCAATGCTCTATTTAGGATTTTGTTGAAAACCAAGCTAGGGTTGATTGATCAGATCAATGGATTGATGATGATAACATCATTAAGGATGCACAACAATGCAATGATAGTGTTACAAAACACAAGGACTAGGATGAATATCCCAAGATGACAAGGGATTGATGATGATAACATTGTTGAGGATACACAACAATGCAAGGATAGTGTTAAGAAACAAAAGGATTAGGATGGATATCCCAAGATGATGATGGATTGATTGGATTTGATTGATCGGGATTTTGAAGCTTGATTTGGAACAAAATCTATTTGAATGATTTGATGTGACGTTTGACATGCAAATTATATGTGACTGATAGTGATTGTTTGGATTGATGCTCAATGAAAGATAAATCCTGATAAGGAACATCTTCTTGTCAAAATATGCAATGGGCTAGTGATTTAGATTTTTGCTCACAAGTGGTGGACGAATTTGATTTCATATTTTCCAATGTTCGGATTGCCACATAAGTTGGAGGATATAGATCAAGATTTATTCCCAAAGCAAGATGTAAAGATCTACCCCCAGTGTCTAGCAATGTATGGAATGTCAAGGGTGGATGCTTGGATAGGCATGTGGATGGCCGAATATGGTAAGTATGCAAAGGATTCCGAGGATTATCTTGTGATAATATATGATGTTTAGATAAAGAATGCTCATTTGGATAATGTTTCATGGCTCAAATAACGTTGGATAGGATAGGATCAATGAAAATGACCCATGTCAAGATGTTTACCATAAGTAAGCGTAAAGTGTACACCAAACTTTGTCAAGATCAAGATAACTTAGACTATGGATGTAGATGGATGAAAATGGATTGGAAAAATGATTCATAGATGAATGGATTTATTATGGCTGAGATGGATGGAATGCTAGATTTATTATGGATGGAATAAGATGCTTTCACCTGAACTGGTGCACATAGATGCTTGATTCCACACATGACGCCTGTTTTCTAGGTTTTCATCATGGTCATGCCTAAAGCACCACCATAGTAGTTTTCACTAGAGGACGATTTTTATCTTTACTATTTTTTGATCCTTTTTTTGATTTTTTTGGTTTTTTTTTGGATTTTCACATTTTTTGATTTTTTTGGTTTTTTTGAAAGATTCATGTTGACCCACTTGATGTTGTTGATGTAGATTCTTTTGTCATAATGTGCCATAAATATTCGGATTGAAGAAGTTTCTTTGCCAAGATACATGCACTTGAATGCAACTTTTGAGATTCTTGATCTGCTTTATTGATACCAAAGTCAACTTTGTCTTGGTGCGCACATCGTGATAGAGTGCCTTTTGAATCCTTATGATGAAGGGTCATTTCCAATACCTGGTCAATGTGAGAATTGGATATCATGTGTGGAGGTGTGGATGGAGTGTGTTTAGGAATAAAAGATGGATTGGTTGATAGTTTGGAACCTTTGACTCTCCAAACTTGGGAAGATGAGCAATGATGGGTGGATACAAAAGTGTGCGTGGAATTAGGACCAACTGCTTGATATACTTTGTATGTCACTTGGGAAGCTTTATTTTGCTTGTATGGACATCTTTGATGGATACTCTTCCCTTCTTTATTTTTCCCCAGAGTATCTTTGACTGATGGAGTTTGATAGGGATAATTTTTCTTTGGTATCCACCTATATTTGGTTTGTCTAATATGCTTCTCAGCTTCTCTTGCTTTGATAATGTTCATTGTGCTTTGATTCAAATCTTTCTTTTGACGTTGGTCCCAATTCATGGATGAGATGATGGGTGGATCCAGATTCATGATGTGGCTGGTTGTAGTATTAGCATTGGTTTCATCATAAGGATTCTTCACGCTCCCTATGTTGATGTTTTCCTGAGACATAGTTGCCCCCAGTATTATGGAAGTATTACCTTCATGCCTTGATTCTGTCTATTCTGAGAGCTCTTATTTAGAATGCATTCTCTAATAAATGACCACTGTAAATGGTGTTGTTTTGATTTGCTACTCTGCTGACTTTGAAATATCCTGTTCTATCTGACCTATTTCCTTGAGTGGATAATGTTGGATATCTTTATTCATGATTTCCTCAGTTTGAATTTGGGATATACCTAATCTTGATGTTGACAACTCAGTTTGACTATAGGAATCAATAACCTGCTCCTTTTGTGTAATAATGTCAGGAGTAAAGGAATCTTGTTCTGAATGAAGACCATCTATGTGTCCATCCAAAGAGAGCATCTCATGGGTAGATGGAGGAGTATGTGCTATGTGGATATGATCATCATTTGCGACATCTTGTATAGATAGGAGAGTGTCCATTAGATCATTATAGTATCTTGGAGATACAAATTCTTGATCCTAAATAATTTTGGAATCACCTTTGACATGCTTTGGATCAAGTTCTTGACATGGGTCAGTTTCAAATGATCCTTGGATATCTTTATTAGGAATGGGAAGTGGCTCAATATCCCCTTGATCTTTGAGTGGACTTGGATCAAATGTCAAGTTGAGGATTCCTTCAGTATCCATGAGGTCAAAGGATGTCAATATGTCTTGGGAAGGACCATTGCTAGACCTTGGTGAAAGATGTTGATCATGCTTTGGAATAAATTCCTGAGATATGTCCTCTAATGCATTAGGTGATGTAGAGACATTTTCAACATGATCATTGGTCGATGGACCATGCATTATGTCAATAGGATCAAATAATTGTAATACTCCTTGAAATATATGACTAGAAAGTGGTTCTTGATGTATGGTGAGTTGATCATTAGATGGGGTAGAAACACCTTCAATGTGCTTCTTAATGGAGAGATCTTGAACATTGTTTTCAACAATTGTGGCATAGAGATTGTCAATGTCCTCAACCATAGGGTCAAGTGATGTTGAAATTTCTTGAATTGGATCATTGTTGGGTATTGTTGGTGGATTTTGATCATAATTCAAAAGTGACCCTTGATGTATGTTGTTTTGATCGCTGGGTGAGGTAGAAACATATTCATTGATGGATAGATCTTGATCATTGTTTTCAACAATTGTGGTGGGGAGATTGTCAATGCTATCATCAGTGGTTGAATCTTCATCGTTATTCCCAATAGTGATTATCTTTTGATCAATGAGGTCTTGGGTGAGATTTTTGAGTCAAATACAACTTGATGTTGCATGTCCCTTTGTTTTGTGGAAGCCACAAAAGTACTTCTCGTTATACCCTAGTGGTTTAACTAAGGGCTCTTGATAATCCTCATAAACAAGGAGTTTAATGAGATTTTCTTGTGCCAACTATTGCATTATCAATTCGATGGGTCCCCCAAGTGGTGTGTATTTTAGTTTGTTACCTTGTGAGATTTGACCTTGTGGTGATTGGGTTTATTGTTGATGTTGTTGATCTTGGTATCCAACTTCTTGACATTGGAGATATTGTTCTTGATGTGGTTGCAACCTCAACTTAGTGCTTTGATGACATGGTTTAATCAATGGTAGAGTACATTGATTTTGGAGTAAAAATGTCTCTTGTTTCAAGGCTTTAGTTAGTTTGTCAAGTGAAGCAATTTGGTCTAGCAAAACTTGGCCTTGATTTTGATCTTGGCACCCTTGCTATAGTTGATTTGGCTTTTGTTCAAGCAGATTTGGAATGTACACTTGTGGTGTTTGATTTTGGGCAATGTTTTGATTTGTGATGATGTTTAGATTTGGCATGATAGGTTGAAATTGAACATTGTTGTGGTTGGGAATCATATTGCCTTGATTTAGGTAACTCTGATTTTGCATGGTGTTACCTTGACTTGGATCAATACATGGAGTTGTTATCATCGTGTTTGGATTTTGAACAAAATTTTTGTGATTCACAAAAATATCTATCCCAAAGTTTTCCAAGTTTGGATTCAAAATGTTCATGAACTTGGTAAAGTTGTACTTGGTACATTCACATTTGGCATGTAGGGATTTTATGGGATGATGTTGTTCGTTTGAAGGCTCATGCATTGGGTGTTTGGTTGATATATTTTTAGTTTAGGACTTGGATTTAAATCTACCATAGGGAAAGGTGTTCCAATATTTTGACTAGGCATACTCACATTTTTTGTACCATTGAGGTTTGCAGGAGATAATGATCCCATGTATGGATTGTATAAATGTAAGTTTTGATAATCAATTGGCATTGTGAGGATTTGAGAGTTTGGTTGGTTTAGACCGCTCATGATGTATGGATCAAGTTTATATTCCATGTTCCTCTTGTGTTTTGACCTTGTTGACCTCTAAGGTTTTTAGGACCAATGATGAAATAAATGATGAAAGGGGTGAATGATATGGATGTTGAACGTTTAGGAACTTTGGATCAATGCTAGACTTTGGGATTTGATTTTGATTGGTTTGATTGGATTTGGATAATGGACTTGTAAACCCTAAGATGTTAGATGTGATCTTAGGATGAACTTGTTCAAAGGATTGCTAATTCAATTAAATGTATGAGAAAGGATGCATTCCCATACACCTAACTAAACAAGGTGATTTTGATTTTGATGATTTACCCAAGTATAGAATGATGTTTCCAAAGCTATTTTGTGGGATGGAGATAATAAACGTTTGGGGTGGATGAAGTGTTTGATTTGATCCTAAATGAACCTAAGAAGGAATTGTTTACTAGACCAAGATAGTGAAGAACATTCCTTTCTCTAAGAGTAATTTAAAATCAAAAGACCAATGTTTGCATGAAAACCATATGACCAAAAGATGCCAAGAACATGTGTGGGGTCCAATTGATTCAATATTTGCTTAATGGATTCTTTTTACCACAAACACTTCTTGATTAGCTTTTGAAACTAGATGTCCAATGTCCTAATTCTCTTTCATCCCACAAAGTGCATTATGTGGAAATTGAGGAAATCAAGGCAAAGGTTTCCTAATGTTGACCTTAGTAGGAGCAAATTGAAATGAAATCCAAATGCTTAGAAACCTCTAAGGATGAGAATCCCAAGGACAAGCAATAGCATGTGAATTCGTGCAAGGATATTTGTTTCTCCTAAAGGGTTTGAAGTTTGAATGATTTGTTTAATGTTTGTCTCAATGTTTTGGATCCAAGCATTGTGTTTTTGAATTGACTCACAAGCAATGTAACATCCTAGCTCAATTGGTACATTTTTCTTGGTGGGCTTGCCTCATGCCCTTCGTAGTAGAAGAGATGATTTTACATGCAACCAAGGAAAAATATAAAGGTATGTTAAGAATGAAGTCTTAACCTCTATTTTTTAACCAAGATCAGACATGGAAAGTAATTTCTTGGAATCTAAGTTCCAATGCACCACTTTGATAAACTCGTTGGATAGATTGGTTGGTTGCTACAAACAAGGTTCTTAATGACAACAAACCATGAACATCGAAAGCAACACTCACCCACTTGGCCACTTAAGGCTCTTCAACCATTCTCATTCCACTTAAGGCATGGGATTAGGTGCAGTATGTTGTTGGAACATATTGGTGCTAATTTCTCACAATTTCACACCCTTTGATATAGCTTTCCAGTAAACATGCTTGCAAGAACTTTCCTATGAGTTTCCTATTGCGTGGTGTTTCTCATAGTAAGTCCTCTCTTAAAAGTGACTCAAAACAATAAAATGCATTTTGAGTGTTTCTCTTGCACCCTAGATTTCACGAAGCGCAAGGGGAGAGGATACACACTCAAAATGCACCAAAGAAAAGGTCACACAATCAAGCACTTGTTCATTTTAGCCTCAAAGAAAAGATGAATTCATTTTAAAGTACCAAGCTAAATGTGAAGTGGTTTGTTCAATTTTAGCCCCAAAAAGTAGTATCTAGTATGTTTGTGTGTTCAATTTTAGCCCAACTTAAAAAAAATAAAAACAATGATTGATTTTAAACCCCAAAAATGATCTAGTTGACCTAAAATAAAAGCAACCAATGGACACTCTAAGCATTAAAAAATGCTTTGTCAATTTCAATTTCACTGCTCAATTTTTTTTTAACTCAAATCTACTTTGTTATTTGTGGATTTTTTTCATCTTGCTATTCCATTGTCTTCAAGAGATCTGCATATCAAGCATCAACATATTCAAAAAAACATAATTTAAGAAAACAAATCACTCAAAAGAACATATTTTAAGAAATGATCGGTCACCAATTCAATAGTTCACTAATTCTGCACTCAAAGAAAACATCAATATTAGATCAGAGAAATAGCAAGATTAAAATTGAACAACAATATGATATTGACCAACAATGGATAGAGAAACACAATATTAAGACAACAAACTCCAAAAATCTTTACTGATTTCCAAATTCTTTTTTTTTAAAGCATTTCCATGACCAACACTTAGATTAGAATATGGTAGCAAACAAAGCAACTTGGGAAAAAATCAAAGGAGCATAAATTTTCCTTTTCAATTTTCCTTGCTTGATCACAAAGATAGTGATGATGAATGGGAAAATGATTTTGATTTCACAACTTGTGATTACCTTGAACCATGCTCAACCACTGTAGACGATCTAGTCAAAGCTTTTAGTCACTGTGGAAAAATTAATGTATTCAAAATCATTCAATCCAAGAGAGAAGAAAATAGATTTAATTATGCTTCTATGTCGTTTGTTTTAGTCAATGAGATCAAATATAAGCTTTCCACTTGCTTGGTTCCCTTATTCACAAGGGAGGATGAAGATACAAAATATTAAATAACAGATCAGAATAATAATCATCATAATCCATATCTAATAAGAGGAGAAAACAAATGGGGCCAACAAAAGAATTTATCTCTCAACCTCCTATTTTCTAATGGAACGACTTCACATACTCCACCATTATTGCAAAAAGCATTTGAATACAATCGTAATGTACATTAAATCAAACAAATTGTGAAGATCTATTTAGTGATCGTAGGGATTACCCTTTCCCAAAAGGATGGCTTTAATTTTGTGATTAGACATTTGAATCTCCTTTAGATAGAAATAAAAATTGATACCAAAAGCTAAATAATCCTATGCCCATGTCAGTCTATAGGATGACTATCTATAATTGACAATGCTCAAGCTAACTGGGCCGCAATGAAGTTATTATATATCATTTTTTTTTTGCTGCCTTAGATGCCACTTTTCAAGGAATTAAGTATAAGACTTAAAGAGTGTAGAGATGGATTTGATGCAACTTGAACAATTATTCCAGTCTGAAAGATATTAAAAGCCTCTATTCTCCTATCCTAGCATTGAAGGCACAGGTCAAATCAGAAATGAAATTATAATTTTTTTTTGGGTGGTATGGGTGGTGGCTGAATGTGGTAGGTGAGATGCTAGTAGGTCCAGCTAGGGCTTTGTTCATGGACAAGATATAATTGGGTTGGACAACTCTATAACCTATCAAATTATGAAATTTCTTCAATAGTCGATTCACGTATTGGATGTGACTACCTTTATTTCGCTGTTACAACTAGCCCCAGAAACTTATAATTTGTTCGATGACATTGTTCTTCTTTGAGATTGTCAAATGACTACATGACTACTTTCTACATTCAAATGTGAGGTCAATTCTAGATTCCTATACCAATGGGTATTGGTGTGGGAAAATTGGTGTAAATGGTGAAGGCCGATCTGCCTCAAGTAGTTTTGTGGGAAGTAGCATCGGATTTTGGTGTTAATTCTTCCTACAAGTTGAATCTGGAAACTTTCAAGCTAATGCATTTATAAAAGATAGCCAACCATTTAAAAATAACTTTCAAACCTCTTTGTTGCATTTTTTTTTGTTACCTCTCCATAGCTGAATCTGTTTGCAAAATTCCCTTCTATGAAAACTTAAAAAGGTCATTCTTATCTACAACCATAGCTAGTCAAATCGACATCTATCCACAACTACTCATTTTCCAGTGGATAAAGATTAAATGACAATAAATTTAAGACCATTAATATTAGCTGGCAATGGTCTGTGGTTGCATCGACTGCAGCGTGTTACCTCATTCATTCACGAGACTGAAATTTCTTTAATTTACATGACACTGTGGCTGCAAAAAGAAATGTTCACAATATTTTCATATTTTTCTGGAACTAATGTTAACAATTCTTGACCTTTGGAAAATTCATGGTCAATAGATATAGCAGCAACTATTGGTCAATGACTTCCCTCTATGACGCCTATAAAAGGCCTTTGAAATGCTTTCAAAATAAATGCAAATGGTAGATGTAATGAGGCATTTGAAATGCTTTCAAAGTAAATGCGAGTGGAAAGTGACAAGAAAATTGATTCCCATAAACTTTGTCAGAATGCAAAGATTATAGGACTGAAGTGGAGGGGTGTACGTGCATATAAAACAACGAATGAAGGATCTTTAAACTATTGCAATCAGCATGTGTGAAGGACGCACCCTCAATACCACTTAAAATACTTTCAAATTAATGCAATTGGTCGATGTAAAGCCAACAACCACAATGTCATTTTGAAAAGAATTTAAAAACTAAATGCATATAGCAGACGTAAAACTAAATTACAATGCTAAAACTAGAATACAATGTCATTTTGAAAAGACTTTAAAACTGAATGGATTTAGTAGACGTAAAAACTGAATTCCACAAGCATACAACTGATTGTTAAAACTAGAATTCATTGGAGCCCTCCTTCTAGCGCCATTTTGTGAGCACCACAAATCTGCAAAACAACTTAAACTTCAAAACACATTAGCATGGTTAGTTCAAACTATGCAAATACCATAGTGCTCCTATGAAATAATCCATCATGTCTCACAATGTAAATAAAACAACTAATTGAGAACATCAAAGAGCATAATGGATACCTATACCATAGTGGATTGGTGCTCCTTTGATGTGAAAAGTAGCCATTTCCCAACCCTTGACAAGCTTGATGATGAAAATACCTTGAAGATGCTAAGTGATATGATAAACAAGATGCAAATTCTTGAGATGGTGGATAAGATGAAATGCTAACTTGGATGAGTTGTGGAGAAAGATACAAAGATTGTGGAGGATTAATACAATAGAGGAGCTCTATTTATAGAATAGAATGATAGAAGGATGCCAAACATAGAGGATGTTGGACTAAAGATAATCCAATGACAAGATTCCACTTGTCAACATGTGAGAGGTTGAGGAATGAGCACATTTTGGTCAATGTGCCAAAGAGTGGGAGATTTGAAATTTGAATTTGATGACAAGATGAGTTAAATGCTGAGTTTGACCTTTGCAAAAGACATGTAAGAGACATGTAAGAGCTCTTAAATTATTTTTTGGATGTACATGTCAATTTGGGGGGAGATTTCAAACTTGGAGAATATTCCTCAAAGATGCCATGTTGAGAGAAAATGGAGAATTTAATAAATCAATAAATTGATTTATTTATGCAAGTGGGAAAAGCTAGAAGATGTGATGGGTGATTAGGATTAGCATTAATCATGGATTTGATTAATTAAGATGATGTTAGGTGATTTTGAATTTTGACTTAGATGCTTGGATTTATTTTAATCAAAAGGGAGGAAATTGATGCACTATCCATTTAATTAAATGAAGAGACTTTAGGAGATCAATCAAATAAACTAAATTTATTTAATTGATGGGTGAATATGATTTAATTAAATATGAGGGATGCATGATGTCAATTTCATATATCTACATTTTCCCCCTCTTTGAAGCAATGTAATTGATGCATTGGTTCAAAGAATAAACTTGCCGTGATCAAATTTCAAAATTTTCCTGATTTTTTCAGATGCCCCAGAGGAAAGAACACTGGTACAGGAACCAATCACTTCCTTTTCCACAACAACTACAAAAAATGGTTGTCAAATTACAAGTGGACTTTACAGTATAGAAGGAGAGCATCTAGAAAGAAGCTCAATATGAGCTTGTCAAGAAAAATACCTGACAATTCATCAAATGGTACGCCTCTCCACAAACACAACTGGAGGTACAAACCCAATAGGTGGAGAAAAGAATGAAAGCTATCATGATTATCTACCATTTCTACTTACAACATCCCAACACAAAAAGGAACCTCTAGGATCATATTATCTAAATCGAGGATTAGATAACCAAAACAAGTTATGGCCCCCTGCAAGATCCTATCGACACAACTAGGGATAACATCAAACACCTCCACATCCAGCTCCAACAACTCCACATGTATAGAGATAATTTTTTAAGGAACACGTACAGTAGTTACGAGAGATAGTGAACAATGAGCTTGTATTTCTCTAATTGAATCTAATGGAGGCTAAGAGAATATCCAAAAGTATTAGCATTCCTAGCACCCTACTGGAGGCTGAGTGGACATTAGCCCAAATGCAAGGCCAAATTGGTACCCTACTCTAAGATCGATCTCATTGGACAACTATGCTAGCACAACTTGAGGTGGAGTACCATAACATCCTTCCTTAGAGTGATATTTATTGAGGATAAGACATCCTTTTAAAAGAGGAGATGATGTTATCAAGTCAAAGGATAGAAGAGAACATATGACAACATACTAGATGGAAATTGAGGTATTGACAAAAAAGTAGCTCAGCTATAAAGAAATAGACACATCTCTTCATAAGAATGTATATATGTAATAGATAGATAGATATAAAGTAGTAGTAGGATATGTATGAAGGAAGGCATATGTAATACTGGAGTAGAGACTATACCCGCCTTTTTTACATATTACAATATAAGATATATATCAGGAGGAGTTATAAGGATATATGTGTGTTATGGATATTTAAACAATTTATTTTGTTATGTACGTTGTTATATGTTATGGATGCCTTATATATTCCTACTACATGCTTTTTCTCTTATTGTATCCTTCAGGGTATAAACTAACTACACACAAAACATCAGGATACAAATATTTCTAGATTGTACTGGCCTTCCCAAATTCCCTTTCCAATGGAGGTTTTAGAAAAGTCTTCATGAGTAAGGGAGCTAGCAAGGGAACCTTCAAGGGAATGGTACCGGGAATTATCTTAACTATCCAAAATAGAGATTTGGGCAGGGTTGGAAAATGAAACATTTTTTTTTGAACTTGAGGGAGGGACCTTAGAAATAAGGAATTTATCTTTTTTTCTCTAGTGGTACCCTTTGGGAATTTGAGGATGATATTGACTCAGTGCCCAAGGTAGAGGGGCCCTCCAAAGGTATAATAAAATCCCCAACCATGATGGAGCTTTTCTTAACAGAGGCCAAAGAGGGGTAAGGGCCAACTTGAAATGAAATAATTTGTAAATAAACTCTTGGTGAAGGGGTAAATTCTTCCCATTATCTTGAACAACCTTAATAGACTATTCGAGGGGGGACATAATCCAGAACACAAAGTTCATTTTAACATTGTAACAGAAGTGATTAATGGGAAAATGGTGGGAATGAAAGTGCTTAAACCTACTTTACAAAGTAACATAATGTATCCGAACTTTAGCCATTCTACTCCAGACATCCGAGAGGTCATCTCTATTGAAATCATTTTTTAAATAATTGATCTTTTCCCCTTTCTTAAAAAATATGTCCATCACTTTCTGGTAGTGGCCTTTAGGCTTCCTAGGGAGACATGTTCCTTCTATGGAGAGACAAATAACCTCATCTATAAGCTCCATGTTAATAGAGAAATAGTAGTCCCCAACAATCACATTGTTTTCCTTCTAGGAGTTGGAAAATTTCATTGAGATTTTAGGGTCATGCCCCACCATACCCTCGATATAATTAGCCAAGTTTCCTAATTGAAGGATAGTTCAATCATCCTTATCCTTCTACTAGACCTCATAGGAGGTAGGATTCTCTTGGACAAGGTCACCACCCATCACAACCAACACTTTATACATAGGAAAACTAAGAATTATGTAGTACATGATATAATGCACAAATAGAGATAGAGTTATCTTATGAAATGGAAAGATAGGGTGAAAATATTTCCTTACACACAACCCATGCTAGTTTTAAATGTGAAGTAATGAGGAGTTCAACTCAATTTTTTTTTTATAGTACCTTTTCATCATTTATTAAGAGTTCACACATGTAATCCAGGATCATTTATAGATCATCCCAAATTGTAATCCCTTTTATAAAATATCTCAAAATTTCCAAAGTTTCTGCAACTTTATCACCATCTCAAAACACATGAGAAAATCTACAATTCCCAAAGTTAATGATGATGTTATGAGCCATAAGGATGGGGTCTTGTAAGGTCCAACAATGACTCACCTTCCCACTCAACAACATAATTATGTTTCTTGAATACCCTTCAATTCTAGAGTAGACACTCCAACACTCCTATTAATAAGGATCTCATGATAGGTAGCCTCCAATTTCACAAAGTTAGATGTTTGTTACCTAGATTAACAACATAAGACAAAACCAATTTCCCTTTATGGTCACAAATTATGCCACCTCCCCCTGCTCAACCCAAGTTCCCTTTGGCCAAGCCATCAAAGTTAAGCTTTAGCCAACTAGGATCAAGGGGAACTAGGTTGATTGGGATGTTTCCTTTTGTATAATAAATGTATTATTTTTCTTCAAACTTTTGTCTTTATAACTTGAAACTTTAGTGCTGAAATGAAAGAAAAGAGGTTCACCATAATGAAATAAAAACCAATTTTTCTCTAATTTCATTTAGTATGAGAGTTATGATGTGTAAATGAATTCCATAAATTAAACATAACTGATATATCAATCAAAAGGAAAGTTTTAAGAGGGTTAAATGTTGTGTACCTATTGAAAAAGTGCTTTTTTAGACCTAACTGAGGACTCATTCACCCTATGGTGAATGGGTCCTGGCTAGGGCTTTGGAAAATCAATTTATGGGTTATGTTCTTCAATGTATGTACTCTTAGATTCTAGTCGGGAACTGTTAGAAAGCCAAAAATAAATCTTGTAGCTTAGTTTCTATGATTTGACAACGTTCTTAGCAACTTTGACAAGTTTGATAAATTTTGCAACTTTGCTCTCCAAATGATCTTCAACCTAAAACCTGCAATCAGACATCAAAGAGGAGAAAAATGTTGTTTTGTAAGGGGATGGGGGGTTTTCCTTGGTCAAACCCCATTTTGGTAATTAAACCTTGAAATGAAATAATGCATGAAAGGAATAATGAATTAACAAAATGCAATGTCACAACTCACCACACTTAATTGAACCTTGGATTATAGATATGTAAACTAGCATGATGTGGCCTCAATGAATGTAGATCTTGATCGTGAAACTTGATTAAAAGAATTCCTTTGAATATTCTTGATAGATCTTGAATGCTACATCAAGACATTAGCTCAACAACATGCATGGTACATTATGCCTTTGACATGATGAATTAGATCTTGATTGATGCAATATTCTTCTTCAAATCTACCCTTGAATGCCTTAGAAATGCTCTTGAATGCTCTTGATCTCATAAATTTTCTATTAGGATGCTTGCACATAAAAATTCTAAGTGCTAGGTGAAACTAAGTGAAATAGCCTTATATTCATACATATCTTAGGATTAATTTCCAAAATTCAAATATCACAAGATGACATGAAATCATGGATTTAAGATCATTAAAATATCGTCAAAAACATATTTCAAAGAGGGGTCCTAGGTCTAAGTGAGGACCCATTCATCATATGGCGAATGGGTCCTAACTCACTTAGCTAGGATGCACTTCGGGAAATGTGAAATATTATGTAAAAATAGGGTCTTAGGACCTAGTGAGAACCCATTCGCCATGTGGAAAATGGGTCATAGGTCACTAACCTAGGACACACACCTAAAATTAAGTGTTGTGTAGTGGCATTTATGAATGTTTGGTTTTATCCTTTGGAATTTGTATTTAATTAGGCTTGGATTTGAATTAAACAGGGCAATTAGGGAAAAGTAAGCTCAATTAGTTAATAAAACCCTAGATTAGTGTGAAAGTGCAAAGATACACCTTACAACACCTTAAATAAGACACAATTAAGTCCATTTAGTTAAAAAGGGCCCTGAACTTAATGTGAATGTATAAAACACATTACAACACTAAATCAAAGAAACATTAGGTTCATTTTAATATTAATTATTCCCAAACTAAGGAAAAAGGGATTCTTTTTTCTTACTACAAGTGCATAGATTATTTTTTTCTTATTTTGATAAATATACATTTTAAATAAACTATAAATTTTACATGTACTAAAAATACATTTGTTTTGATGGAATGTCTTTTTTTTCTTATAAATTTATCCAAAATAGGAAAAAAATATCTTGATATATAATCTCATTTCTAGTGTATCATATATTTTTAAATTTTAAATAAACATTAGTATTGTTTCATGAAAAGACAATCAACCTCAGGTTTTGATCTCAATGACCTACTTTTAGTAATAAATAAATAAATATAAACATAATTAAACTATTAAAAATATTATATTTTTTGAAACTAAATTTATATATACAAAATAGTATTTTTAAATTTTAAAAAAATATTACTTACATGAGTGAGAGGTGAAAATATTATTTTTCAATTATTAATCTTTTAATAAAGTGCCTGATAATGATGCTACAAATGTATCTAGTGGATTAATTCCAATGGAAAAATTGTGGCCCATATTTAATCTAGTTAGACTATAAGTTTGACAAAAACTATTTTTTGTTAAAAATTCTTAAATTCACTTTTTTTTTATCAACTAGCATGAAGTGTGACACAACTTTGAACTTTTACCTCTTTACATTGTATACAATCCTAAAAAATATTGCTTGACATTGGCCTTCCCAAAAATCATACCACTAAACTTATGCATGACTATTAAAAAGAAGTCACTTTTATATCCAACACAAATGGACCAATGTTTAACACAAAATTACTATTTTTTAATAAAACAACACATTATTATTTAAAATATAACTTATATTCAACTTTAAATGATCATATCTTTTATTGACAATCCTTCACATTCATGAGAAAATTACAATGTATTTTTTATGGTCACCATTTATATTTTTGTTAGTAAAAACTATTAATATAAAATATTCCAATGTATATACATTGCCACCCCAATAATTGAACACATAAGAATACATTTTTTCCACAATGACAACAATACTTGTTTAAATGAGTACCTTATTTTATAAACGACACACTTATAGCAGATAGTCATGACATTTTATATGAAAAAAATAAAAAAATCACATTTTAATAAATGTATTTATGTTTTTCTAATATAGTATTCATAGGTTATCATGTGTTAGGAATGGGTCCATCTTGACCAACATTTGGTTATCTCTATAGCAATAATTATACCAAGAATAAATCTTATAAGCACAAATATTATACCAACAATTGAACTTTGTCCATTTATTGATCCCTCTCCCTTAATTATTAATAAGAAAAAATTAAAATTATTGATATTTTAATAGTCACACAATAGCATGTAAATATGTTCTATTATTAGATTAAATTATGACAAATACCCTCACAACCATTAATACATTATTGGACTACCTCTTCCCTAATGAAAAATTAATGCATTATTTATATAAACACCAAATTTAAATTTTATAGGACAAATCCAGCCGTCATTATTAGCCGGCTCAATTTTGTAGGGGGGGCATTGGTATACCTACTCCCAAGTTTAATATCATTGTTTGTTTTAGTCTTCCAGCAGGAGTTATACAGTCCAGAATCTAATATCAACATTTTCTTTTTGATATCACGTGGTCACTATGGATGCTGTCCTCGTTATATAGCAAGTCCACCAATTCCCGCCTTCAACACCAACCCAGTTGTATCGAGTCATGATGATGGTGGAGAAGCATTTAGCGGCAGTTGCAGTGGCCGCAATGATAACAATGCTTTCCCTACAAGCTGCCCAAGCGGCCGAGAAAATAACTCACTTGCAATTCTATCTCCATGATAGGATTCAGGGAAACAATGTGACGACCGTGGAGGTGGCGTCGGCTCCAACCACTAACGCGTCGGCTACTGGCTTTGGAAAGGTATTTGTGATGGACGACCCGTTGACAAAAGGGCCTGAGCCCACTTCCAAATTAGTGGGCAGAGCTCAGGGATTGTACGCCTCCGCCGGCCAGAAGGAATTTGAACTGCTAATGACAGTCACCTATGTTTTTCAGGGCGGAGAGTTCAACGGCAGTACATTCGCCGTGGTGGGCAACAACGCTGTGGTGCACAACAAGGTCGTGATTAAGGAGGTTAGAGAGATGCCATGAATTGTGGGAGGAAGCGGGAAATTCAGGCTGGCTCGTGGGTATGCTCTCCTCCACATTCACTACTTGGACATCAATTCTGGCGATGTAATCGTTCATTACAATGTCACCGTACATCATTACTGACTATGCTTCAATATAGTTTGCCCTACTTTTTCTTCTCCTTGATTAGAATTTGAAGGACAAAATAAGTCACTTGCAATTCTATCTTTGCATGATATGATTAAATCTGCAATGCAATCGTTCATTACAGTGTTACTGTGCATCATTAGTGATGCTGTACTATAGCTAGCCCTATTTTCTCTTCTCCTTATTTAGAATTTGAATGCGTGTTAGAAGCTGAAAATGTTTATGAATTTTTTTGGGGGTTCATTAAAGCTGTAGTTACAATGCAAGATCACAGAATATTCAATTACAATACATTAAAAACATTAAGTAAATTGTAAACCTTCTGCTGATAGAGCTAACAATGTTCATCCAATTCTGGTAGGTCTTTCATCTCTTCCAACTATTTTGTTTTGTTTTCTTTAGATCTTTCAATAAAGTTGCAGTTACAATGCAAAATCACAGAGTATTCAATTACAATTCCGTAAAAACATTGAGTAAATTGTAAACCTTCCGCTGATAGAGCCAACATTGTCCATGCAATTCTTGTAGGACTTTCATTTCTTCCAACTATTTTGTTTTGTTTTCTTTAGAACTAATAGATGTGAGGTCATTGATTGCTATGCACTTAGATTTTGAGTTAAATATATTAAAAAAAAGTAGTCAGAAAAATAATTATTAATAGAAATTTAATAAAGAATTAATATGTGTAATTATGTGTACAAATAAAAGACAATATGACTGTAATAGAAGATCACTTGTATAATTTATAAGAATTTTTATGAAATTAAAAAAATAGTTTTTCAATTAATTAATTGTGCATATTATAAAATTCATCCCTTTCTAAAATGTAGAAAAGTCCTTGATGGTTTCAAATTAGACATTCACATGATCACTTAATGGTTCATAAAATATTGCTAATAAATGTGTTTCTAATACTTGGATCTTCAAGTGCATATTTATCTATACTTGATCTTCATTTCGAGTTAAGTAAAGTGGTTGTACAAAGATTTAGTGGTGCAACATATTCTCTTAGTCATTTTTATAAAATATTCTAAATTATAGTTATTTATATTTTTTAGAATTTACACCTTGATAGATTTACAATTGGTATATTTGTAGTTTCTATATTTATTTTTATTATATTTTCCAATGTTTTAATTCTTACAGAGTTGTATCTAATAAAACATTTGCCTCATATTTGCTCGGAAATATGAGATCACTCTTGCACCTACAAGATTGACATGAGATGATAGAGTTGTAAAGTGTATGCAAGGAATGAATAAATGTAAATAGCATAGAAAATGCATAGGAACAAATAAGATATTGTTATAGGGTGGGAGTATGTATAAATGTGGACAAGGTTACAAAACCAAACCAACTTTGTATAGGATTACCCCATTTTGTTTACTAGTAGGTGAACATTTTCCTTGGTACTTTGTTTTCTTGTCCAAATATTAGCATTGCAATTATACATTATTTTTTAATAGTAATTAAATATAGGATTATAGCATTACTTGCCTAATTATAGTATTAATCATATTCCTTGAAACTATTAAACTTTGAATAGTGTTAAATGATTCTCTTTGGACATCATACACCATTGTATGTGCATGTGTTCCTTGCTAATATTTAATCAAATTATGACTATTCTTTATGAAATGTTGACAAATAGGGGGTTACAAAAAGGAGGTTCATTGATTTTAAATTGTAGATGTAGATGGACCTATTTCTCACTATTTCATTAGGAAATAAGATCCACATGAAGAATTGACTTGCAACCCTTAGGTGAGTTAACTCAATGAGGGAATCTACTAATTTCCTTATGATTGAGGACAAGGGTATCATCCTAAACAACACTTTTGGGAGAAGAACTAAAAATAGAAAATCTACTCAATTATGCTCATTCAAACGCAAAAAATCAATTTAAAGCTCAATGCAAATAGAAACCACAAAATTTCTACAAATCTAATAAGGGTAAAACATTGTGTACTAGTCACCAAAAGGCAGTTTCGAAAGGAAAACTAGGACTCATTCACCCATGGGCGAATGGGTCTCTATGCAGGGTTTTCAAAAACTTTCTAGAGCCTTTGATGCCAATCTGTAGCTTTTGTTTGATCCAAGTTTCAGTGTCAAAAAATCATAAATCAGATTTGTTGGTGAGATTCTATGAATTGATGACAACTTTGACAACTTTTGCAACATTGAAAAGTTTTCCAATTTTGCTCTTCAAGAGATCTTCAATCCTTCTTCAACCTAAGATCTGCAACACAAACATAAGAGGAAAAAAAAAATTGTTTTTGGCCCCTTGGTCAAACCCTATTTGGGTAATTAAATATTGAACTAAAATATTGAAATATGAAAGGAATGATGAATGAACAAGTGCTATGTTGTAACTCACCAAACCCTTTAATAAACCTTTGAAATTCTAAAATGTTGATCTTGATCTTACCTAAAATGGCTTCAATGGATGTGGATCTTGATGCTTGAAATATGACTTGGATGCTTGACTTGAATCTTTGCAACCTACATCACAATGTTAGCTCCAAAAATATGCATGATTACAAAATACTTTGACATGATGCTTGAGATCTTGATTTCTACAATAAATCACTGATAAATCTTCACTCGAATGCCCTTTCAATCATAACATTATCTCTTGTAAACCTGAAATAATGCTCTCATGAAGTTCTAGGATTTGAATTGATGAAATAACCTTGTATTTATAGGTGTGTATCCTTAATTTCTTGAAAATTAAACATTGCAAGTTGGCATTAAGAATTTAGGGACATTAAAATACTACCAAAACATTATTTTAAATTTAGGTTCAAAGGCCTAGGGAGGACCCATTCTCCCATGGGATAATGGGTCATAGGTCCCTATTTTTGGAGGACACATTGCTCAAGGTAAAGTGTTATGTGTTGGAATTTAATAAGTAATTATTATTCATTTTCTATTCAAATTGTGACTAAAGTCCTGATTGATAGACTAATTGAAAAACATCTATAGCTTTCAAATAGTATCACATTTTTTGAATCCAAAACATGCGTCACATTCCATTCTTCACATAATATAGGATTTAAAAAACAAAAATTGAATTTCATGAAGTTTTGACCAAGTTAAGGTGGTCAGACATACGAGTTTTTTTATATTTTTTAAAAGTTGTAATAAAAAATTCATAATTAATTATTTACTTGGATAAAAATTACAAAAAAATATGCATCACATCGGGACATGAGTCCTCTACTTATATCTAAAGTCTTATAAAAAAATATTATCATTTTATTGTGGTTAGGGTGGTCAGACAAACACCTAATTCTTATTTTTTCCCTAAAATTAAAGTACTACG
The DNA here is from genome assembly GCA_007258455.2 of Sequoia sempervirens. Lineage (NCBI taxonomy): Eukaryota > Viridiplantae > Streptophyta > Pinopsida > Cupressales > Cupressaceae > Sequoia > Sequoia sempervirens. The sequence goes on along the minus strand of VDFB02270651.1, from coordinate 398,808,218 downwards.
CATTGAAATTTCAAATTTTCACCAAATAGATTTTTTTAAACAAACCTAGTAGTTTAGAAACTACATTCAATTTGCTACAGATTCTATTCTTACATATTTTTGAAATAATATAGATAAAATTTTCAAATTTTTACGTCAAGTTGCCTAACTCTGATTTTTTTGATTTTTTTGCCACTTAAGGGCTTGTTTCTTCCATGATGATCTTGCACATATCCTGTGGTCAAGATATAGTATTTTCTTGTTGCAGTAAAGGTGGAGATTCATCATGCATTTCTTGAGATGTTTTTTGATTTTAAGTTGTTGATTCATGTTTTGCTTGTATTAGACGATCAATAGCACAACATATATGCCTACGCTCTCTAGCATTTTGATTTCTTTTTGTTCATTTTTCAAGTTGTGATTGTGTAGGAGCAGGTTTACCAACCATAGGTTTCATTTCTTTCTGCAAGGGAGGAATGGAAGGAACCATGGGAGGTTGTTCAACCACTTTCTCTTTAACTTTATAAACTTCTTTGATTTTAGGAGGGACAATGAGACTTGTATGGTTATCTTGTGGTCTCTTATAGGAAATGGGTGAAGGATTTTTCATAATTTGGTCTTGGTTACTTGGAAGTGTAGTGTAGAAAAATGTATCCCTTTACATTTTCACACTTGTGTGGGCCATCCTAATTAAAATGGACTTAATGATACTTAATTTAGTGTTGAAAAATGTATCCCTTTACATTTTCACACTTTTTTGGGCTCTCTTAATTAAATTGGACTTAATTATGCCTTAATAAGCCCTTTTATTTATTTACAAGACTAATAAATTACATTTTTTGAAGGGGAAACCTGACAATAATTAATGCCAATACACAACACTTTACCTTTAGCAATATGTGTTCCAGGAATAGGGACCTTGGACCCGTTCGCCCATTGGTGAATGTGTCCTCCCTAGATTTATTACAGTATTCAAGATCTATTCATCATGTCAAAGTCTTCTTGCATCATGCATATTTTTGGAGCTAATTTATTATGATGTAGGTTTGAAGATCAAGTTCAAGCATTCAAAGCATCATTTCAAGTATCAAGATCCGCATCCATTGAAGCCATTTTATGCAAGTTGTAGACCTTCTAAGATCTCCATTATGAAGGTTCATTCAAGGGTTTTTTGAGTGGTAACATAACATTTTTCATTCTTCATTCCCTCTTGCGTCCTTTATTTCATCTCAAGGTTTGATTAAACCAAAACGAGGTTTGACCAAGGAAAACCCCCATTCACCAAAAACAAACAATTTTTTCTCTCTTGTGATTATGTTGTAGATTTAGGTTGAAGAAGAATTGAAGAACTCTTGAAATGTAAGATTGAAAAGTTGTCAAGTTGCAAAAGTTGTCAAACTTGTCAAATAATGGAATCTAACCTACAAATCTGATTTATGACTTTCCGACATTGAAACCTAGACAAATCAAAAGCTACAGATCAACATTAGAGGCTCTCGAAATATTTTTGAAAACCCTGACAAAAGACCCATTCACCCATCGGCGAATGAGTCCCAAACGACTTCCAAAAAGTGACTTTTGGTGATTGGTAAAGGGTATGTGCAGGATCATGATGGGTATGTGGCTGGCGACTTTTTTTTACCCAAAATTGATGAAACGAAAAGGGTTTTTAAAGGAGATTCTCATCTTTCCACCAATATAAATTATGATTTACTTTGAATTTAATGAATAATTATTATTCATTTTCTATTTGAATTATGACTAAAGTCCCAATTGATAGGCTGATTGAAAAAAATCTATAGCTTTCAAAGGGTATCACATTTTTTGAATCGGAAACATGCGTTACATTCTATGCTTCACATACTATAGGATTAAAAAAAAAAGAATTTTATGAAGTTTTGACCAAGTTAAGGTGGTCAGACATACGGGTTTTTATATTTTTTAAAAGTTGTAATAAAAAAATCACAATTAATTATTTACTTGGAAAAAAATTACAAAAAAATATGCATCACATTGGGACATGAGTCCTGTACTTATATCTAAAATATTATGAAAGAAATCTTATCATTTTATTATGGTTAAGGTGGTCAGAAAAATACCTACTTATTTTTTCCCTAAAATTTAAGTACTACTACATTGAAATTTCAAATTTTCACCAAATAGTTTTAAAAAAACATAAACCTAGTAGTTTAGAAACTACATTCAATTTTCTATAGATTCTATTCTTACATATTTTTGAAATAATATAGATAACTTATTCAAATTTTTACGTCAAGTTGCCTAACTCTGATTTTTCTGAATTTTTCACCACTTAAGGGCATATTTTTTCCATGATGATCCTGCACATACCCTAAACATCATTCTACCCTTCTCGGATCTGTAATTTTTTTTTTTTTTGTGGCTAATATTGAATTTTGTGTTGTTGTTTCAAGTTTGAATTGGCATAATTCGGTTGATTTTGTAGTTTTAGTATTTCTCCCAAAAAGTGTTGTTTGACCTTGACCCCATCCTCAAAGCATAAGGAAATCTAAAGATTCTCACATTGAGTTGATTCACCTAATGGTTTTTAGTCAATTCTTTGTGGGGATCTCATTTCCTAATGAAATAAAGGAAAATAGGTCTCTTACCTCACACATTTTAATTACATTCCCCCACACCCTATTTTTTTGATGTTTCATTTTGGTGAACTTGAATTTTGAGCATCATAACTTTCTAATTTTGGAGTCCATTTCAACCCTAGATCTAGGAATTGCATTACCTTGTATTGTATTGCATTGATTTGTATCTCATTTAGGGTTGTTTTGTTGCATTAGTTTGCATCTCATTTATGGTTTTAGGTTTGCATTTTTGCATTCCTTAAAATATAGAAAATTCAAAAATCTCAGTCATTTTACAAAGTGTTTACATAACATTGCATGATTAGTCATTTAAATCAGAAAATTGAATCAAAATTCCATCTCAAATTAGCCTTTTTTCTTGTCATTTAGCATTATTTTGCACTTGCATTTAGATCTGATTTTCCAGAAATATGAAACTGTAACCACCTATTTGAAACTAGAATATGAAAAGCATAAAAATCAACTCAGAAATTTGTAAATTAATTTTAAAAACCTTGAAGTGAGACCCATTCTCCCATGGGCGAATAAGTCCCTGAACAGGGATTTTCTACATTTTTGAGCATCAAAACCACTGTTTCTGCATTTTGTATTCCTGTGCTCAATTTTTTGTTTCAGTTTCTAGAATTTTTGTTTGTTGATTATTCAAATTAAGGTTAATTTTTCAAATTAAGTGCATTTTTTGAATTCAAAATTACATCTAAAAGACATCATTTCCAGGTATTTACATAACATAATCAGGAAGTTATCTTGTTTTAAATATGGAAATTACTTTTACATACTTGCATTGCACTTTACATTCTAGGGTGTTTGATTGCATCTTACCTATTATCAATTTTGGGCTCACCTTGGGTTTTTGAAACTTGTATGAGCTTCACAAATTTGTGTCATATTACCAATACTACTGTGAGACATAGTACAAGACTCATGTCATCCCATGATACATCACTCGCCATGGATCTTGGGTTTTCTAACTCTTTCACTCATAGTGCTGACACTAGTCAACCCACTATGGATGATACCATTGACACTTCATTTCCCATGACCTCCCTACCCACAACCAATGTGACTGATATTGACACAATGGTTGCTAATGTCCCTCACGAGAACCTAAGAATAATAGATGAAGAACTAGACAAATAGTAAGACTTTGTGAGTTATGAATACATTGCTAGTAATGCACTTCCTATCATAGATAACATGAGGAGAATAATTGAAAATGAACAAGGAATAGAAGTTGTGCATACTCTATCTCAAATCATTAATAAGCATGCCCCTACAATGACTAGTTGTGCTAAAGCTTTTGGGTATACCCAAAGTCAAGGTGGAAATTCAATTCCTTCTTCCACAACCATGACCTCTATTCTGACATACACTAATCAAACTGTTACAACAATAATACAACCTACTAGCAATGCTAATAATTCTTTAGGTATTTCTAATGGGAATCCCTTTAGCTTTGTGCATTCAAATTTCATATCTCATAATCCATCTCCCCTCACAAACTTACAAGTCACTTACCCTGCGAATTCATATACACCTCCACCTTACTCATCTCCATCTCACAACATTAACAATGATACCATCATTAACCAACTGTTGCAATCTATTCCATTCCTCCAACAAAAAATTGCTACAATGAGTCAAAATCAAAATGACCAACCTTCACAATATGTGAAAAAAAACCCCTTATACTTGGAGATATTAAGAACACTGTGTCGTAGAAAAATGGACCCTTTCTTTGACATGGGATTAATTCATGATAAAATGGACTTAATAAGGTCTTAATCTAGTGTTGTGAGGCATTTTATGCATTCACACCAGGTCTTGGACCTTTGCAAATCAAATAATGTATGTGTTTATTGACGTCTTGTAAAAGTGTTGTAAAGTCTTGTAAGATGCTTTCACACTTTTCTAGATTTAATAACCCTATTTCTCCTTAATTCAACATTATAAAATGTATTTAATAACATTATCACACCAATTTAGAAGGCTTGTAAGATAAATTTAATGATAAATTAGTGTTGCAATATGTCTTGCACATTCACATTCATTTTTGTGCCTTTCTAGGCTATGTGGACCTCATTTTAGTGTTGTAAAGTGTATTTAATCACATTTTCACATTGATTTCTATGTCCCAAGCCATATTTGGCATTTACATCATCACTAATAGTCTCCTATTAACCTATATTGTGCATCCCGAGGCTTTACTTGATCAAATACCTGACAAAGTTGCAATTTAAACCTTATTTCCTTATCTCCTAGCTTCTTAGCTATCAGAATGGCCCCTATGGGACCCATTTTCCATGCATGGAGAATCATTCCCATCTAGGTGGGACCTATTTTCCATTTGTGGCAAATGAGTCCTATCTGGCCCCATTTTGACCTTTGAGTAGGAAAAAGTGAAATTTAAAGTTTATTTTCACTACATGTCGGCCTGTGATGAGGTATTATCGGGTACTAAGGAAAAATTGTCTATAAATAAGTGTTTTTATCCTCATTTTACATCGAAAAACTCATTTTTACATCTCTCATCATTAATTCATCATCGATCTTTTCATCCAAGTCAGGCAACTTAGGGTTTTGTCATTGCAAGTCATTAAGAAAGCTTCTAAGGACATTCAAGGCTTGAATCTTCCTCCATTGTTGCAGAAATCCAAGATCAATCATCATGGCAAGGTAATAAACTCCATTATTGCATGCTTCATTCTATTATTTCATCATTTTGGTTTAATTACATAAAAGGGGTTTGACCAAGGCAAACCCCCATGCCCTAACATTCACCATTTCTTCTTTTCTTCTTGTGTGTTTGTAGATTTAGGTCCCTTGGAAGCTTGTAAATCATTGAAGATCAAGTTGCAAGGTTTCTAAAGTCTTCTCCTCATTCAACAAGTCAATATATCAACAAAATCTCATTTTCATATTTGTAAATCAGAGTTTCAGAACCGGACACCTGTAGGGCATCAAAGTACAGATCAGATGCCTCAGATTCCACTCTTGAATATTCAAAAATTCAAAATTTGACTCATTCAGCATCAGTGGTGAATGAGTCCCACTTCTAGGGTTAATTTTGAGTTTTCTGCATTTTTGGGTACCCTTTTATCAGAAACGGATTCTGACTCAGTTTTGCAGAAATGGGACTAATTCACCCTGAATAGCGAATGAGTCCCACTAGGCTTGAAAATCAGCATCAACAGTGTTTCAAAAGAGATTTCCAGTCTCCTTCAAGCTTTTAGGTGCACACTTCAAGTTTCAGTTCAATCTTGTTTAGTTTTGCATTTGTTTCTAGGTAATTTTGCATTACACAATGTGTTTTCAAACAAGTAACATTTGTTAGATTTTACACACTTAATCAATCAATTTTATCATTTAGTTGCATCTACATCATTTAGTTTAGTCTTAACTTCATCACACGTTTCCTAATTTGAATGAACCCTTAGCATTTTTGGGCCCTATCTCTCTCCTTTTAGGTGAAAAACCCTAGAAGAGTTAGAGAGCACATAGGAAAACCAAAAATCTACGGTACAAACACAAATGCCACAAGCTATAGATATTCCTCGATTTGAGAGATATGGGGGGAATGTAGATCCTATTAGCCATGTTTCCGCATATACAACCCTATGTAATGACTTCATTTTCAAGGATAAACTCTTGGCTAAACTCTTCGCTAGATCCTTGAAAGGAACTTCTTTGGAATGTCTTTTTTCCTTACTGAATAATTTAATATGTTCATTCAATGAACTTATTGATGTCTTTTTCAATCACTTCCAAATACACATGGGTCCTAAGAATGACCTTACCTAATTTAATGACATGCAAAAAATGATCATGAAAAGGTCACTCATTTCATAGCATGGTACCAATTGCTTTAATCACAAATAAACATTAAGATTTGAGTATGTGTAGGATTATCATGGAAAAAATAGGCCCTTAAGTGGTGAAAAATTCAGAAAAATCAGAGTTAGGAAACTTGACGTAAAAATTTGAATAAGTTATCTATATTATTTCAAAAATATGTAAGAATAAAATTTGTAGCAAATTGAATGTAGTTTCTAAACTACTAGGTTTTCTTTTTTTTAATCTATTTGGTAAAAATTTAAAATTTCAATGTAGTAGTACTTAAATTTTAGGGAAAAAATAAGAAGGAGGTGTCTGTCTGACCACCCTAACCACAATAAAATGATAACATTTTTTTATAAGATTTTAGATATAAGTAGAGGACTCATGTCCTGATGTGATGCATATTTTTTTGTAATTTTTTTCCAAGTAGATAATTAATTATGAATTTTTTATTACGACTTTTAAAAAATGTAAAAAACTTGTATGTCCGACCACTTTAACTTTGTCAAAACTTCATTTTTTTTTTTTTCTAAAAAAAATCCTATAGAATGCAAAGCATAGAATGTGATGCATGTTTTGGATTAAAAAAATGTGATACCATTTGAAAGCTATAGATGTTTTTTAATCAGCCTATCAATTAGGAATTTAGTCATAATTCAAATAGAAAATGAATAATAATTATTTATTAAATTCAAAGTAAACCATAATTTATATTGGTGGAAAGTTGAGAATCTCCTCTAAAAACTCTTTTCGTTTCATCAATTTTGGGTAAAAAAAAGTCATTAGCCACATACCTTACACATACCCATCATATCGCTACTTTTTGGCCCATCATGCTCCTGCACATACTCATTCCTGATGTTGACCTTCAAAGAATTTTTATTACCAATTTTCAAAATAAAATCCATGCTAAACTTGAGATTTTTGAAATTTCCTTCCTTTATGAACTTGTGTACTACCCTTCAGGATTACCAAAGTTTTGTTAGTAGTCTTGAAGTGAAAAATCCCTCTATCCTGAAAAAGAAGAATCCATGCCTCATAACAACTACCAACCATTCAAGAAAAAAATAAGGGTTTTTTACAACTTAATCCCCCTCAACCAACTCAACATGTTAACACCCAAGTGGTTGCTATAAAGACAAAAAATCCAGACTCATTTGGAGATAGAAATAGACAATTTACCCCTCTACTTGATACCCTTCATAACATTGAGCTCTTGATCTTACTAGACCTTTACCTCCAAACTATAAACAAAATGCCTATTGCAATTTTCACCAACAAAATGGACATTATATAGAACATTCAAAGCGTCTTAAACCTATTGTGCAAGCCCTCATTTATTCTAATCTGCAATAACCCACCCTAAATTATTACTTAGTTAACATTATTGAATTTGACAAATGAATATATTTCAAATTAAAAAGACATAACTAGTGGCTAAAGTCAATCATATCTACACATGTCCATTTAAAATGAGTCAATTATTCATATATTCACTTCAAAAGTAAAATTACAATATTAGGTTTGACTTGACTCCTAAGGCCTCAAATTCATTACATTGCACATTTTCTATCATGTACATGGATGTATTACATCAAGTTACATCATAGACTATAATAGTCCTATGAACAACTAAGGTTCTTCTTTGACGCTCGCCTCCACTGGTGGATGAGAACATAGTTGAAGTGATTTACCGCCCAACCACAAAGCTTATGCTTCTGTGGAATTATTTCAACTTGAAGAATGCCCGAACCTGCATGTAAATTTTAGTAAGAGAACAATCTGCAAGGTGGAATTTGGTGTGTGCCCATACATCAACATTCAATTTCTATCTACAAGTTAGAAAATAAAATGCAAGATCTATGCTAGGAATGGCAGAGAGTGAAATCATAGATTTCATACATACATAATGAACTATATTGCTTGGCCAAGTATAATAAATGTGTTGCAACAACAACAAACAATAGGCTCTTGTAAAGCAAACCTATACTCTCTGAACTCCATTTCAGCACCCGTCCCAGAAGGTAACTTTCTACTATTCATCTCATAATAGCTATCTACCCTCTAGCAGCATCTACCCATAGGTGCTCTAGTCAACTAAGGTATCACTGTTCTGTTCAAGTATTTATAATATTCTTTCACAAATGTCTTCAAAAGAAGAAAAAAAATACCAATTTACACTCTAAATAGAAATCAGATTTATGATTCATAGAGTAATTCAACAATCGTGGTCATATCATTCTTATGACTATTTTCTACTTATCATCTTAAGCATTTTCCTTTTAAAAATATACTAAAAACAAAAGAAGGTATGTCACAAGTATGTGTATGTACATATCTACGTGCCTACTTATGTTTAAAATTTGTGCATACATTCTAAAATAGTTATAAAATTTAGATTGTAATCTTAAAATAGTATTCCATTTGACGTTTCTTGTCAAAAATAAAGAATTTGAACAAGTCTATGCTAACAGTTTCACACATACCATTATTGCATTATCACAACTGTGATACTCTAATATTTGTTGTTTATATAAGAACATTCATTATTAAACAAAATGAGTACTATTTCTTACTAAACAGTAATTAAACAAACTATTTACATATAAACAATCATTGTTTAAGCAAAACAAGTATTGTTTCCTACTAAATAGTTATGAAGCAAGTTGTTTACATATGTACATTCATTGTTTGAACAAAATAAGTACTGTTATCTACTAAATAGTCATAAAACTAGTTGTTTACATATGCAAATTCATTATTTGAATAGAACAAGTGATGTTTCCTAGTAAACAGTCATAAAACAAGTTGTTCACCTATGTACATTCATTGTTTAAGCAGAACAGGTACTATTTCCTACTAAACAGTTATAAAACTAGTTGTTTACATATGAACATTCATTGTTTAAACATAACAAGTACTTTTTCAAACTAAACAGTTATATTTAAAGATAAGTAATGTCACTTACTCTATTTGTTGATCTCAAGCTGTTCACATGCTAAATGATCATTTTTCAAATAAATGTTCACTGTTTAAAAATAGAATAGGTTTTCCACAATGTACTGAAAATAAACAAATCAAATAGCCTAGCTTCATACATAAGGATAAAATATCTATTTTTCAGATCTTGAACACTTTCATCACTGGAAATTCAATGTGAAACTTTAATATTATAAAGAAAACTAAGCTCGACATGTTTTTCGATGAAATTCTTGAGAAAATATTTCAGTCAAAGAAGGAATAGAATTTTCAGGTTCAAACAATACTCTTGCCTATCCTGGCTGCAACATCCAAACCAAGGTTACTCTAGATTCAACAAAATCTTAATGGTCGAGTGCTTTCTTTCTTAGCATCAAAAGTTATATTTGAAATTTCCCTTATGGGCTTACTGGTTTATCCCATGCATGCAACAATATACAACATGCAAACTTATGTCTGTACCATTTTTACATTAAGGAAATCATCCTGTCGATCTTCTAGATTGACCCAAGCAAGGCTCGCTGTGTCTCAAGATTAAAATCATACCATTTTTCCTATCAAACAAAGTTGGCTCACACAAAATATCAACATACATGCAAATACAATGCTCTAAAAACATTTAAATATGCCCCTTTTCTATTATCGATCCATTTGATAACGAGCATAAATAAAAATAATAGAAATATAGAAAACAGAGAGTTCGTTCCCTCCCACAGGATCACATTCGATCCTTTACAAAGAATATTTTTTACAAACATTATAGTTATACAGAATAATTTTCATAGCCTTCTCAAGGCTTAGCATTATCTTATGTATTAGAAATGATGGCCGAGCCCATAAGGCTTCGAGCCTCATCCTAACACTACTCACAACTGCGAAGGCTTAAAATTCATTATACATTCCAACTAGCAGGTCGTAGGCCACACAAATTCCACATAGTGGGTTGGAGACCTTAACACATTCGGCCTAACAATGATACATATCATAGACAACAACCACTCATTATACTGCACTATGAAATCATTTAGTGAAAAGGAAATATTATTTCTTGCTTGATTCAATAATAGCATTAAAGCTAAGTCTATGCAAAAAGAGGAGAATGATTTACCTCTAAATCAAACTTTTGGTGGTGATTTTCCTCAGGTTTTTCCCTATTTGAGTTCGTCCTCTACTTTTTCCTTTCAAATCCCCCAAATTTTTCCTCTCTTCTCTACTTTTTCACGTGGTTATTCCTCAAAAAAGATGGAAACAATACACTATCTTTGCATGTTTTATGGGTGATGGCATTACTGCCATGCCACCAACCACCTCTTGATTTGATTATTGTCATTAAGATGGTGGAAGTCCATGTCCTTAGTGGATTTTCCTTATGATTTCTTCTTCATTTTGAATTTAGTCTGATTTAGAATATATCGGTTATCAACTTTGAATTTGATATAAATTTGAATGTGTATGTATATATGTATATGTATGTATATATATATGTTATACACACACATGTATATGTATGCAGTTATATGATTTCATTCATATTTCCCATGTATTCAAATAATGTGTGTGTGTGTATATATATATATATATATATGTAATCTTATTTATTTACATACATGTATATATATGTACACATTTATATATGCATTCATGTATAACTTAAATTTCAATTCGAGCATCTATATATATATACATTAAAAAGGAATTTTTTTCTTTACACTTAATTTCCACATAATGAAATCTCTTGTCCTTTTTAATCATTTTTTACAATTTTCACTTTCCTTTTCTTCAAAACACAGAGTTTAAGTAGACAAATTTTAATCTACAAACCATTAGTTTCAATAACAGAGACAATTCGAGTCAAGAAATTTTGTTCTCTTATATATACAAATTAATTCAAATGCAAGTCATCATGCCATTTGTGGTGTGTGCACCCAGATTCCAACTGGCTTACCATTCGATCTGGCTAAACAATCCTACTTCAACCATTTTCTCATCCTTCAAACTGTCACCTTGCAACTGCACACACTTGCATTTGCAAATTTATCAATAACGTTCAATTCTTGGTATCATATAAAATAATTTCCAAAAGTTTGCAAAGTTAACATCAGTCAAGGGTTTGAGCAAGAAGTTGGGTCCACATTTAGGGGAAGTGTCATTTTTCAGCTTTAAAACAAATACCCACTCATTTTTAAAATAGGTACCCATTTTGAAGTGTGTACTTGTTCCAAAAGGTTTGAAACTCACAAGAGATGTTTTTCATTTCAATTTAAGCTTATAAAAAAGCATGGTAACCCAACACCTAGGCTTAGACCTACAAGTACAAGGTCAGGGCAATTTTCAGAGAAAAAACTAACTTTGACAATATAGCTAATGGATTTTTTTTTCTGAATCAATCTATAAAATTAAAACCCATTAGACAACACAATGTCTAGTTTCCAAATATATAATTTTTATTAAGATTGGATTATATTTGTTGTTTTTCAATTAATTTCTAAGAAAACTAGTCCTTAAACTTAAAATATCAGGGTTTTTTTGTTTTTTAATAATTTTTCTTTGGTTAAGTTTCTTATAAAAAAATTATATGGCATCAATCTTCAGAAAATTCTCTACACAATGAAAAAAAAGATTCAAAAAATGTTTAGTTTAGGTCCAATTATGTTGTCCGTACATGTTGATTTTTAAAAACAACAATTAAGGCCAATAAAAAGTCAATAAAAAAAATATTCAAAAACAAAAAAAGAAAAAAAATTCCTCCTCAATCTTCATGTTGTTATCTCTCTTTCCCCAAAAGGAATTAGAAAAATAATTTTATTTGGGTCAAAAAGTGGTGTCCGTACATGTGCATGGTATGGTAAAAATTATAATGACTTTTAAAAAATGGTTTTTATACATCCCTATCAAAATTTAATTTCTATAATTTCGGTATTTGAATAGATTACATATTTGGAAACTAGATTCAAAATGATAAATTTCACATTAATTTTTTTTTTTTAAGATTCATTGTGTAAGTTCCTCAAATTTTTAGTCCAAGTGTGATAAATTCTAAAAAACAACAAAAACACTTCCACTTTTTGACCTTTTTGTGGACCCAACTTCTTGCATCAGCCCTCAACTTCTTTCATTCAATTTTAAAAAATTCCAAGATCTCCATTCAATATTTATTGAAATTCTTCAATAATTCAATTTACCATATTATAATAAAAATGCAATAAAATTGGGTTATGACATCCCCTCTTGGAAGAGACATCGTCTTGATGTGTAGTAAGTCAAAATAAAAGAACATCATATCAAATTTGAACATACATGTCTTTTTCAACATCAGATCAAAAATATATATGTATATTTCAACATCAAAATTTCAAAGCATGAAATATCATAGTATCTCAATCCAAAAAATTTCAAACAAAATTATTGAATTTTCCTTCTCAAGAAAGCAAATGTGGAAAGGAGCGTTCTATTTCTTTTGCATCCTCCTAAGTAGCACTGTACTCTGAGTACTAGTCCCATTGGACCTTAAAATGAGTAATATCTCTACTCTACAACTTAATGTTGTGTCTATCCAAGATTCTAATGGATCCACTAGCATCACTCTTGGATCTTGTACTTGCAAGGATTGCCAATCAAGCACATGAGTCACATAAGGATGATATATTGGTGTAATTAATTATTAATTACACTTTACATAAGTTTACTTAGGTAATTATTTAATTCCTAGGTTAATTAGTTGTCATCCTTATCTTGTTGAGCTATCTTGTTGCTCAAGATAAGATTAGGATTATGCATCTTTGCTTTTATAAAGCAAATCATTATCATGTAATTATTGAATTCTCGAATAATATTATGTTGCACATCTTTTTGCAACCTCTCAGCTTTTTTTTTTTTTATCTTCTGTGGAAGGTCTATTCTGGTTTGCAAATTTGATCTTGGTTTCTAACATGGTATTAGAGCCTTGATTTCTAGCCCCTTCTCAGATTTTTGAGAAAATCTATTGCAGGGTTTGTTCGGGATTCCTCAAGGGTTTCATACCTTGAGTTTGTCTCTCTATTTGGGTGCTCTTGCATGGTTTCTTTCAGTGCACGTTGGAGGAAATATGAGCTCATATTTGAGTTCAGGGCTGTCGAAAAAGTCAAGATCAACTTTTGTTTCGCCTAAATCCAACATTTTATGCCAGAGTTATGAGGGTTTGAAGATTTGTCAAATCTGGGAGTTGCGAAGCTTCTGGTGCATTTTCAGACAGATCGAACCTTGCCATTAGATCCAGAGCATCTGAGAGACAAAAAATGACATATAACTCGCCTATATTCGACGTCAGCTGTTTGTGAGGAATTTTTTTTTTGCCCGTACGGCCTCTGCACCATCTCTGTGCACACAGTTTGAGGTGATTTTTTTTTTAAAAAAAAAAATCAATTTAAAAAAATATATTGAAAAAGGCAGTTTTTTTGTAAAGTTATTTAAAAAAAAAAAAACAGATCTTTATGTATTTTTTATTGGTTTTTAAATTTTTTAAAAAAAAAAAATAAGGAAAATTGTGAAAATGCACCAGCGGGTGTTTGGCTATCAATTTTAGACTTGCAGTTTTGCTCCGACGGGTGTTTGGCCGTCAAATTTATTGCCTCACTAGTTTTTTCCCCCTTCTGGAGCAATTTTCACTAAATCGGGTGTATTTTTTGCATACGATGTCCTTTTTTCACAAACGAGATACCATTGGAAAGCTGATTCTGACGCCGATCTAGTGGTGAATGTGACTTCTTCTAATTTTTCTCCAGATTTATTTTGTAGGCCTTTGAACTCAGATGTTGTTGTTTTCACTCCGGAGGGCATATTTTTTGACTCAGTTATCTATTTTTCATCATTCTTACGGCATTGGAAAGTTGATTCAGTCCTCTACACAGATCTAAGATCTATTTTTTTTTTTGTTTATGCATGTTCTAGATTCTCTCCTTTTAAAATCATTGGTTTATTGTAATAAATGAACTAAGATAAAGTTCCATTCAGAGGGGGTTTTTTGCATAATAATCTGATTAGTGTTGTTTTTCACTTTGATCTCCATATCCATCTTGAGTTTTTGGCAACTCGTATGGGTTATCTAGTTTCCTAGTTTCTTTTGGCCACATTTTTGCTATTGCTTGACACATATCAGATTCATCGGTTCACACTTCAGTTGAGAGATTATGTTTCTTGATCCTCATTGGTTCAGATCCTTCTCAGTTTGAGGGTCATGTTTTTATGGTTAATGTTCCAGAGTCTTTTTGGTACTCCTTCCCATGGAAGATTTTGTCATAGTTTGGCATCGACATCGAGATACACGGCTTCCAGTTTCTATCATCATTTCATCTACTGTTGCTTCACAGATTCCAGGGTTGTTCCAGTTTGTGAGTTTTCCAGTGTTCCGTGGCATCGGGTCTGCGGTCACATTATCATGTTTTCAGTTTTGGTTTCAGTTGTAGAAAGAAGTATCTTTCCTTGCTTGTCAGATTGTGGTTCCAGTGTTACTCCACAGTGTTCTTCCAATGCTTCTCTGCAGCAGTCATCTCATTGTAGGGGGGTTTTGTCCCACTGATTTTTCCTTCTCTACCTCATCATTGCATTTGTAAATGAGTACCTGATCATGCCTTGTTGCCGGGACTCATCTTTGCATAATAATTTGCTTCTCCCTAAGTTGCACTTATGGGGGGGTGTTGGTGTAATTAATTATTAATTACACTTTACATAAGTTTACTTAGGTAATTATTTAATTCCTAGGTTAATTAGTTGTCATCCTTATCTTGTTGAGTTATCTTGTTGCTCAAGATAAGATTAGGGTTATGCATTTTTGCTTTTATAAATCAAATAATTATCATGTAATTATTGAATTCTTGAATAATATTATGTTGCACATCTTTTTGCAACCTCTCAGTTTTTTTGTTTTTCTCTTCTGTGGAAGGTCTATTCTGGTTTGCAAATCTGATCTTGGTTTCTAACATGATATGGCTTAAGCAAGGATACATGAAACAAATTATGAAGTTGAGCTAGAGCAGGTGGTAGAGCTAGTCTATAAGAAATTGGGTTAATCACTTCCAAGACTTCAAATGGTCCCACATATCTTGGGGAAAAGTTGGAAGACTTTCCAAAAGAAATAGAGCTTTTATGAGGTTTAACTCTCAAGAAAAATTTGTCCCCTATTGTGAACTATCTAGAAGAGTTCGGTTCTTGTCGGCATAACTCTTTTGTGATCTTCCACCTCTTTCAATATGCTCTTAATGACCCTCATTTGTTCTTCCATTTCCTTAAGCATTTTAGGTCCTACTATGATCTTGTCCTCCAATTTATCCCAACTGATGGGGGTACAACACTTCCGCCCATACAATGCTTCAAATGGTGCCATGCCTAAGGATGTATAATAGGAGTTGTTGTAAGAAAAATCCACCAAAGGAAAATATTCTTCCCACCTATATTGTTGGTCCATACACTACATTTGGAGGAGGTCTTCAACTACCTGATTCACCCTCTTTGTCTGCCCATTAGTTTGAGGATGATAAGCCAAGCTGAAATTTAGTTTGGTCCCAAATACAGCATTCAAGGTCATCCAAAACCTTGAATTCATCCACATGTCCATGTCATAAATTATAGTCTCTAACACTCCATGTAAGCGAAAGATCTCCTAGAAAAATTTCTTGGCCAAGCTCAACAATCCATCCTTAAGGTTTCCTGGAATGAAGTGTGCAACCTTAGTCAACTTATCAATCACAACCAAGATAACATCATGCTTATTCTTGCTCAATGACAACCCTTGTACAAAATCCATACTGATCACCTACCATTTATACTCAGGTATGTCATGAGGATACAATAACTCGGCTGGATGTGCAAACTCAACCTTGATTTGCTAGCACTCTAAGCATCTGGCTATGTACTCCACTACATCCTTTTTTATTTTAGGCCAAAAATATAATGCCTTCAACTCCGCGATCATATTGGATACTTTAGGGTGTCCTGAGTAAGGTGCATTGTGAACTTCTTCTAAAACCAACTTTCTCAACTCTCTAGAGTTAGGAATAAACATTCTTCTCTAGTATCTCAAAATACCATCTAGTTCAATCTCATACCCATTGAACTGATGATTCGAAGGATTTTCTTCTAGGGCGCTCTTCACACTCTCATAGTGCTCATCCCTTGGAAGATTTTGAATTACCTGTTGTCTCAAGTTAGACCTTGTTGAGATCATGGCTTCCATATGTCTTCATCTACTAAGAGCATCAGTCACTCTATTCTCTTTCCCTTTTATATATTTAATTCCAAAGTCATACTCGCTAAGGAATTCTAACCACCTTATCTATTGCACATCAAGGTTTGGCTGGGTAAATATGTATCTAAATCCTAAGTGGTATATCTTGAGTTCAAATGGTTTTCCCAAAAGATAATGCCTCCACATCTATAAGGCATGAACTATGGCCGCTAATTCTAAAGCATGAGGTGTGTAGTTCACTTCATGCTGCTTGAGCTTCCTTGAGTTATATGCTGCCACTTGTCTATCTTTCATTAATACTGCCCCAATCCCTCTCCTAAAGCATCTATGATTATTATGAATATCCCATTAGGATCAGGGATAGTCAGCACTGGTGCTATCGTGAGCCTCTCCTTCAGGAGTTAGAATTACTACTTGCATTTCTTGATCCATTCAAAATATGTTCCCTTCCTTTGAAGTGAGGTAATAGGAGACACAATCTGGGAGAACCCTTGCACAAACTTCCTATAGTACCCTATGATGCCCACGAAGCTACAGACTTCTGACACATTCAAGGCATTGGCCATTCCATGATCACCTTGGCCATTCCATGATCACCTTGATCTTCTTGATGGTAACCTTGTTCAACATCCGATAATCTATACATAGATGCAAAGTTCCATCCTTCTTTTTCACAAAAATAACCGGAGCTCCCCAAGGAGACACACTAGGCCTTATGAGTCCCTTATCCAAAAATTTCATTAGTTGGGCCTTCAACTCATAGATTTCTATGGTGGTCATTTGATAAGGTGCCTTGGATTGAGGCTCAACTCCTAGAACTAGGTCGATAGAAAAATCAAATTGCCGCTTCAGAGGCAACACTGTAAGTTCATTAGGGAATACATCTTGGAACTCCTTGAGAATAGGATATTCATCTAAATATAGCTCCTTGCTATCAGGATTACTAACATGCACCGCATAAATTTTACACCCCTTTTAATGAGCCTTCTTGAGCTGCATCACAAAAATTTGTATAAGCTCTAAGGGTCTCTCCATTCCACATACCTCAGCTGGGTTTACATAATCATCTGAATAGTTAACCACCTTATCCTCATAGTTCACTATAGCCTTATGCTCAGTTAACCAATTTATTCCCAAAATTAAATCATATGAGCCTAAAGGTGCCACATTGAACCATATATTTTAATGGTTAGGAATGCTATGTCTCTTTTGCTCAATTAGGGTCTTTCACCTAAAGGAAAGAGATAGATCCCACACCACAAATCTAGGTGGTTCACTCAAACTAAGGAATGTATGATGTAAATATGACTAAATGAAATGATATAAATGTAGGTAATTGATAAAATGGATTGATTATTAATGCAAAACCAATGAAATGTAGATTTTTTGAAAACACATTGTGATATGCAGAAAACACCTAGAAATGAATGTAAATTGCAACAAAAATTGATGAAACTGAAAGTTTGCACCTGCGATATTGATGAAGACTTGAAATGACTTTTGAAATGCTATTGATCCTAATTTTTAGGCCTGGAGGGACTCATTCGCTATTCTGGGCGAATCAGTCCCAGTTCTGCGAAACTATTTTGAAACCTATTTTGAACAAATGGGTATCCAAAAATGCAGAAAACCAAAATTAGGCCTGGAAGTGGGACTCATTCACCACCCATAGAGAATGAGTCCACTTTTGAATTTCTAAAGATTCAAAGGTGGAAAGAGGATGCTTCAGTCTGCACTTTCTACCTCTCAAGGTGTCCGGTTCTAAAACTGTCAAATTCGGGCCTGAAGGTGACTTTTGTTAATGTTTTTCTTTATCCAATGAAGAGATGACTTGATAAATTTTTCAACTTGATATTCAATTATTTTCAAGCTTCCAAGATTCCTAAATTCACAAACACACAAGAAGAGAAAGAAAAATGTTGGATAATAGGGCATGGGGGTTTGCCTTGGTCAAACCCCTTTGTAGGTAATTAAACCAAAATGATGAAAGAATGTAATGAAGCATGAAGCAATGAAGTCAATACCTTGCCATGATGTTTGATCTTGAATTTTTGCAGCAATGGAGGAAGATTTTTCCCTTGAATGTCTTTGAAAGCTATCTTGATGACTTAGAATGATGAAACCCTAGCTTGCATGACTTGATAGAGAAGATAGATGATGAATGATTGATAAAAGATATGTGAATGAATTATGAGATTAACGGGGGTGAAATGGATGGAAAAACACTTATTTATACACAATTATGCCCTAATTACCCAATAATACAACATCACAGGCTAAAATTTAAGGTCTTTTTAAATAAAAAATTGAAAGAAAATTTGAATTATTTTGAATTTGGAGCCAAGAGGGACTGATTCACCACCCATGGCAAATGGGTCCCACTCTAGGCTTGTAAGTGGGTGTTGGGAATTAAGTTGCATTTAATTTTTTTGTCGGGTTTACATTTAAAAATACAATTAATTATGACTTGTGAGTGCATAAAGGGGCCAAATAAAGCATAAGAAAGGTGTAAATAGTGATAACAAGCCTAGAAAAGCATGAAAGTTTGTTACAAGACTTTACAACACTTTAAAATAGGACTTGATAAGTGATAAAAAGGTTATTTTTAGATGAATTTTAATGAGAGGAGTCTAGAAAGTGTAGAAATGTGTTACAACACTTCACAAAACCTTTAAAAGACATCAATAAATGCATTTTATTCAATTTGCAAGGGTCCAATACCTAGTGTGGACGCATAAAATGCCTCACAACACTAAATCAAGGCCTCATTAAGTCCAGTCTATCATCAATTACTCCCCAAATCAAGCAAGAAACATCCATTTTTCTATGCCACACACATATAAGTTGACCTAAGTTTGAAAAGTTGGAAGCTCTAACTCACTACAAAAGAGATAGGTGTCTACCCTCCGCTCTGCTTGATTACCATACTGGATTGTCCATGAGTTTTCAATATATATTTAGGTCTAATGGGTATCTTGGATATTATTCTAGGATCTATAAAATATTCAGTAGCTCTAGTATCAATTAAGATAGAGATAGTTTGGCCATAGAGCTTACCTGTCAACTAAATTGGTGAAGGTTGATACTCTACCTACCTTTTGTCCACTACAGTGTGGATCTAATGATGTTGAGTCTATTGGTAGCTTCTTTCATTCCATGAATTAGATTTCTAAGGACAATTCAAGACATAATGATCACCTGCACAAGTATAACATCCATCTTGAGGCACTTTGTGACCTCCTGGCTTGTCCTCTCTAAATCCTTTCTACTTATGGTCATCCTTACCCTTTCCTTTGTTTGAATTCTTGTTCTTTCCACCATTACCATCTTCACCCTTCTCCTGTGACTCACTTCCCCTTTTGAGATAGCGGATCTAATGGCTCTTGTCTCCCTTATGAAATTTCTTCTTCCCATACCATGACTTAGAAATTGAATCACTACGAAGATTGGATAGTTGATGCATATTTTTTCCTATTTGGTGGCTTTTTGGAAGGATTCATTCATCGTTTGAGGTTTGTGCATATCCACTTCAAATCCTATGTGAAGTTTGAGTCCGATTACAAATTTCTGAATATGGAACCGTTCATCTCCTTAATACTGGGGCACATACTTCAACCGGTTGGTGAACTTTTCCCAAAACTAAATCATAGTCATATTTCCTTGGGTTAAGTTCTAAAATTCTATCACTTTCTTATCAAAGAAAACCTTCAGAAACCATCTAGTTTTGAAAGCTTGGAGGAAGCATTCCCAAGTGATCTCAGTAGGCTGAAGATTTTGTTCTAACTTCTTATTATCCCCCCAAGTCACTACTTCACCTAAGACCTGATATGTAGCCCATGCTACCTTAGTCTATTCAAAAAGGTTACAGAGCCCAAAGTATTTTTCCATTTCTATAATCCAAGCCTCAGCTCCTGCTCTGATAGCATTACCATCAAACTTGGGTGGTGCTACTCTTTTGAGGTCTTTCCCGAGCTCTTCCTCAATTCGCCCTCATGGACCTGCCCCTGGACCATCATCTCCTTGATTTCCTTCTACATTCCTGTGGTCTTGGTCCTCATGTGCCACTAAGACTTCTTGCTCTATAATTTTCTCCAGTCTCTTGTTTGGTCTATTATCGGAACCACTATCACCCTCATCTTGCCTAGTGGTCACCATGTTGTCCCACACTTATCCTACAACACAATAATGTTTATCACATCTCAACACAAGGTTCTATGAGTAAACATTTTGATGCTACATCACATAATTTTCATATGCATACATCCCTCAATATAGAAGACATACACATTCATGCATAATACACACATTTTAGAGTCTCTCTTTGAATACATCAAAAATATTATCTAATTTTATTTATATTTAAGGTGAGTCAATATACCCCTATTTACAATAGGCTTCTTGTTACATCATTCTGATTTCTCAGTATTAGAAAGAGGACATTCCTTTGGGTCATCATCTGAGTTTACTTCAGACTTTACATAAGAGGATGGTTGAGTGCGTAGGCTCTCCTTTTAATCTTTAGTCAACAAGGGTGCATTGGGTGGACACACCCTAGAGGCCAGTCCTGAATGGTGAAAATATTTTTGATCTTAGGTGTACACTTCTCCTTAATCTTTAAGCCTCTCTCTAGTTTGAGTCGTGTAAGATCTTGAGCTATAGTTTCGTCATTGGGAGTTTCTAATTGAACCTCCGTCTTGGCGTTTCCTTCCTTTACGTCATTCTTACGTGAGGTTCAAAACAATTTTTTGTTTCCTTCATCCTACCTTTGACCTTCCAATTCATTCATTCAATTTAGGTTCGGTCAATTCTCAGGACATCTAATTTTTTTTCAAGTTTCAACTACCCCTAGTCAACTATGGTAGACTCAAAAGGCCTAGAGTTGAACCCTAAGCTCTGATACCAAATGTAATAACCCATCCTAAATTATTACTTAATTAACATTATTGTATTTGACACATGAATATATTTCAAATTGAAAAGACATAACTAGTGGCTAAAGTCAATCATAGCTACACATGTCCATTTAAAATGAGTCAATGATTCATATATTCACTTCAAAAGTCAACTTACAATATCAGATTTGACTTGGCTCCTAAGGCCTCAAAGTTATTACATTGCACATTTTCCATCAAGTACATGGACATTTATTACATCAAGTTACATCATAGAATATAATAGTCATGTGAACAACTAAGGATCTTCTCTGATGCTCACCTCCACTAGTGGATGAGAACATGGTTGAAGTGCTTTACTGCCCAACCAAAAAGCTTACGCTTCCCCATAATTCTTTCAACTTGAAGAATGTTCAACCCTGCATAGAAAGTTTAGCATGAGAAAAATCTGCAAGGTGGAATCTGGTGTGTGCCCATACATCAACATGCAATTTCTATCTATAAGTTAAAAAAGAAAATGCAAGATCTATGCTAAGAATGGCAAAGAGTGAAATCACAGAGTTCATACATACATAATGAACTATATTGCTTGGCCAGGCATAATAAATGTGTTTCAACAACAACACACAATAGGTTTTGGTAAAGAAAACCTATACTCTCTGAACTCCATTTTGGCACCCTTCTCAGAAGGTAGCTTTCTACTATTCATCTCATAACAACTATCTACCCTCTAGCAGCATCTATCCATAGGTGTTCTAGTCAACTAAGGTATCACTATTTTGTTCAAGTATTTAAAATATTCTTTCACAAATGTCATCAAAAAAAGAAGAAGAATACTAATTTACAATCTAAACAGAAAATCAGATTTATGATTCACAGAGTAATTCAACAATCAGTTATATCATTCAAGTATGAGTATTTTCTACTTATCATCTTAAGAATTTTTCTTTTAAAAATATACTAAAAACAAAAGAAGGTATGTCACAAGTATGTGTATGTACATAGGCAAATTCTATGTGCATACACATATATGTTCCTACTTATGCTTAAACTTTGTGCATACATTCTAAAATAATTATAAAACTCAGATTACAATCTTAAAATAGTATTCCATTTGACGTTTCTTTTCAAAAATAAATAATCTGAACAAGTCTATGCTAACAGTTTTACACATACTGTTATTGCATTCTCACAACTGTGATACTTTAAAATATTTTGTTTACATAAGAACATTCATTATTAAATAGAATGAGTACTATTTCCTACTAAACAGTCATTAAACAAGCTGTTTACATATGAACATTCATTGTTTAAGCAAAACAAGTATTGTTTCCTACTAAATAGTTCTGAAGCAAGTTGTTTACATATGTACATTCATTTTTTGAATAGAGCGTGAAGCCACAATAATGGTTTACAATTTGATGGAGGAAGGAAAATTGAGAAAAAATGACCCCATGACAAATTTTTTGATTCTGGGGGTTCGTACAAACTTGAAGGTTTGCACGAACCAAAAATGGGTTCGCTCAAACTAGGGTTCAAGTGAACCCATTCAATGCTTTTTCCACCCAAAAAGTAATCAAAATGCATGTAATCAAGGTGGTTCGCTCAAACTAGGGTTTGGGAAAATCCTGTTTCGAGCGAACCCGTAGGGGTTCGGTCGAACCTCCCTAAACCCTGATTCTCCCCCTCAAACATAAACAAAACCTAATTTTTTATGCTTTGCAGGTTGGTTTGAGGATTAAAATGGAGGATTCTTCAGAAACCCAACTAGCATTAGATATTCCTCGGAATGAGTTATCCAACAAATATAATTTTAATATGTTTTGGTTTCATTATGTATTTGCTTTTTTAGTTTTATTAAACATAGGTTTTTCATCGAAAATGAAGGTCTCTATTTTGCACATGTGGAAAAATAGCAGATTATCAATTTTTTTTGAAAAATATGAGTGCACCAGATATTGAAGTCCTTGATCCAACAAAAAAATTGAATTTTGATATATACAAAAAAAGTTACGTGTTATATGACTGCGTTATGTATGAATTGTAATTGGTTTGACTTCAAAATTTGATTAAAGAAAAAATATTCAATAAAAAAATATCTAACCAAGTGGAAGCACTAGATATAGGAGTTACAAATCTAAATTAGAAAGAATTATATTTTATCCTTCATGGAAAAAAAATTATGCGTTATACGGTGGCGTCACTTTTTTAAAATGTTGTTTTGAAAAAAACCAATTTTCGTGGGAGATGGAAAAAGAAGTGCAATCTGATTCCAAAATTTTGAAAAAATATTTTTAGAATCTATAGAAAAAATGTGACGAGACTCTAGTTTACATCATCGTCAAATTCCTCACGGTTTAGCCGCTATAGGTGCCCGAATGTGAAGATTTAGTTAAAAATAATAATTTCAGTGTCCATTTTGGCCAAAAATTGTAAACCACTATTATGGGATCACCCATAGAACAAGTATTGTTTCCTACTAAACAGTCATAAAACTAGTTATTTACATATGTAAATTTATTGTTTGAACATAACAAATACCGTTTCCTACTAAACAGTCATAAAAAAAGTTGTTCACCTATGTACATTCATTTTTTAATTAGAACACGTACTGTTTCCTACTAAATAATTATAAAACTAGTTGTTTACATATGAACATTCATTGTTTAAACAAAATGAGTAATGTTTCAAACTAAATAATTGTATTTAAAGACAAGTAATGTTGCTTACTCTGTTTGCTGATCTCAAGCTATTCACATGCTAAATGATCACTTTTCAAGTAAATGTTCACTGTTTAAAAACAAAACACGTTTTCCATAATGTACTGAAACTAAATAAATCAAATAGCCTAGCTTCATACATAAGACTAGAATGTTTATTATTCAGATCTTGAACACTGTTATCACTGGAAATTTGATGAGCAACTTTAATATTATAAAGAAAACTAAGTTCAACATGTTTGTCGATGAAATTCTTGAGCAAATATTTCAATCAAAGAAGGCATAGAAGTTTCAGGTTCAAAAAATACTCTTGCCTATCCTAGCTACAAAAAACAAACCAAGGTTGCTCTAGATTTGACCAAATCTCAATGGTCAAGTGCTTTCTTTCTTAGCATCAAAAGTTATATTCAAAATTTCCCTTGTGGGCTAACTGGTTTATCCCATGCATGCAACAATATACAACATGTAGAATTATGTCAGTACCATTTTTACATTAAGGAAATCAGTGTGTCGATCTTCTAGATCGATTTGGAAGCAAGGCTTGGTTTGTCTCAAGATTAAATTCATACCATCATTCATATCGAACAAATTTGGCTCACACAAAATATCAACATACATGCATGTACAATGCTCTAAAAACATTTGAATATTGCCCATTTTTTTTATCAACCCATTTGATAACAAGCATAGATAAAAATAAGAGAAATACATAAAACAGAGAGTTTGTGCCCTCCCACAGGATCGTATTCGATCCTTTACAAAGAATATTTTCTACAAATGACACAGTTATATGGAATAATTTATATAGCCTTCTCAAGGCTTAGCATTATCTTATATATTAGAAATGATGGTCGAGCCCATAAGGCTTCAAGCCTCAACCTAACCCTGCTCATAGCTGTGAAGGCTTAAAATTCATTATACTTTCCAACTAGTAGGCCATAGGCCATGCAACTTCCACATAGTGGGTTGGTGACCTTAATACATTCGACCCAAGGTTGATACACATAACAAAAAGTGACCAATCAATGTACTATTCTATGAAATCATTCGATGAAAAGGAAAGATTATTTCTTGCTTGATTCAATAATAGCATTAAAGCTAAGTCTATGCAAAAAGAGGAGATTGATTTACCTCCAAATCAAACTTTTGGTGGCATTTTTCCTTAGATTTTTCCTTGTTTGAGTTCTTCCTATGCTTTTTCCTTTCGAATCCCCCAAATTGTTCCTCTCTTCTCTGCTTTTTCACACAGTTAACCCTCAAAAAAGATAGAAACTATACACTGTCTTTGCATACATTTTCCTGGGCGATGGCATTATTGCCATGCCGCCTACCACCTCTGGATTTGATTATTTTCATTAAGATGGTGGTAGTCCATGTCCTTAGTGGATTTTCTTTATGATTTCTTCTTCATTTCGAATAGTCTGATTTAGAATATATCGATTATCAACTTTGAATTCGATATAAATTTGAAAATGTGTACGTATATATGTGTATATATATATGTAATATATATACATACAGATATATACATATATATATATATATGTATTTAATATGATTTCTTCCATATTTACCATTTATTCGAATAATGTGTATATATATATGTATGTAATCATATTTATTTACATACATGTATATATATGTATATATATTTATATATGCATTCATGTATAATTTGTTTGTTTGGAATGGCTTATAAGTTGCATACACTATTACTTAAAGTAAGGAACTTAAATTTCAATTCGAGCATCTATATATATAAATACATTAAAAATGAATTTTTTTCTTTACACTTAATTTCCACATAATGAAATCTTTTGTCCTTTTTAATCATTCTTTACAATACTCACTTTCATTTTCTTCAAAACACAGAGTTTAAGTAGACAAATTTTAATCCACAAGCCATTAATTTCAATAACAAAGACAATTCGAGTCAGGAAATTTTGTTCTCTTATATATGCAAATTAATTCAAATGTAATTCATCATGCCATTTGTGGTGTGTGCACCCAGATTCCAACTGGCTTATCATTAGATCTGGCTAAACAATCGTATTTCAACCGTGTTCTTGTCCTTCAACCTATCACCCTACAACTACACACACTTGCATTTGCAAATTTATTAGTAATGTTCAATTCTTCCAGTAACATATTAAATAATTTCTAAAAGTTTGCAAAGTCAACATCAGTCAACTTCTTTCATTCAATTTTTGAAAATTCCAAGATATCCATTTAATATTTATTGAATTTCTTCAATAATTCAATTTACCATATTATAATAAATATTCAATAAAATTGGGTTATGACATAATCACATTCAAATTGGTGGTATTAATGATCAAGGTAACAAGTCTGTAGCCCCTCCTAACCAAAATTTGCAAATCTTTACTAATCCTATGACAAATCATAACATCTGCTTTGTCAAATCTAGTGAAACAAAGAATGATGTGATGAATGTTGAAATGAGTGATGATAACACATAAAACATGGACAATCTAATTTGAATCATTGAACCTCAACCTCATAAGGGCCTAACCAAAATGCCACTTGGCATTGCTTTCTCACAAAATGACATAATTAAACATGCACCCGATGGTCCTCTCTACATAGCTAGAAGAATCAGTGACAAACATACTAATGGGATATTAATTGATCTTGTTTTTGTAGAGAATGTGATCATTGAAGAATTCTTATTTGTGCATAAGCTTTATCAAGATACTTATGAACAACCAAAACCATGTATCAAAACACATAATGATTTTGCTTTCCCTACGATAGGTTCGATAACTTTTCCTCTAAAAACTGGACCAAAAACATTAAGTGTCTCATTTTCCATCATCTTTTCATCAGACCAATTTCACGTGAAGTTAGGCTACCCATGGCTTTTCTCCATGAAAGTCATCCTACATTGGTAGTACATAAATTCTTAAAGTTTCCATTTTGCAATAAGATCTTTACTATGCACCATAGTGGCTTTAATATTGTGTCTTCTCATGGGAATTTCTCATTAGATTTATTTTGGCCAAAACCTATGGAACCTATTAGGCCTCTCGAGAGCTTATTTTTCAAATCTTATCAAAAATTTAAGGAAAAGCACATAGCAGAGTTATTCCTTAGTAATATGCCTCAACCCACGATTGAGCCTCCTATCCTTGATGAAACCATGATTGAACCAAAAACCCTTCCAAGTAACCAAGACCAAAACATACCAAATTCTCTACATATTTCTTATAAGAGACCACAAGATAACCAAATAAGTTATGTTGTGCCTTCTAAGATCAAACAAGTTTATAAAGTTAAAGAGAAAGTGGTTGAACAACCTCCCATGGTTCCTTTCATTCCTCCAAGATACGAGAAGAAAATAAACCTATGATTGATAAAATCACTTCTACACAATCAAAACTTGAAAAGTGAAAGCAAATAATAGGAATACTAGTACCATTCTTAATGAATTTTTATAACAAAAGAAAAAGTATAACATGTTATAGTTTTCAAAAACTGACAAATATGTATGACAATAATAGAAACATAAACATTCAAAGTCAAAAAAGTATTTGACCAAAATGTAATATGTACCCTCTATAAAATATATATTATAAATGGATTAAAAAACCTTGAATAAATGAGCATATAAATATATAAACTAATATGTATGTTGTTGTGTTGAGTAGATAAGCTCTATTGTTGAATGAAAGCAAATGTTTTTATAATTAAACTAAATGATTATACAACCTTTTTGAGTATATCACTGTGTAAACTCAATCAGATCATGATAATGAAACCCTAGATAGTTTTCACAATGATGCGAGAAAGATAGGAGTACTATGACAAAATAGTTTCATGACTACCATTGTGTGCAAAATGAAAGGAGATTTATGATAGGTTGGTGTTACCTGAAACCATAGAGAGTATCTAGTAGGAATATTCCATGGTGGAGACATCAGCCCACCAAGAGCGATGCATGATGAGAAATGATGAAATTGATAAAAAAATTGTGTAAAATTATCCCCTAATCCAATAGTTTCATGAATTGAAATGAGTATTTTGGATAAAACCATAAAATTATAGGGGCTGTAGATTATAGAAGACCTGTTAATTATATGTATGAATATATGTATGGAGAATTATTTTTTCATAAGCCAAATGTGACGAATATAAGATACAAAGTTTTTCATATATATGTATGTCGTTGTGTTGTATGTGCAATGGAAAGTAGACAAATACTAACATATTATATAGAAAATATATGGTACTATGTTCACTTGGAAATTGAAAGGAGGGTAATTTAAACAAAGCTTAGTTGAATATTAAAAAATGAAGATATATGTTGTTATATATTTATATGTATGTATATATTTATATATTTGTATGTATGTATGTACATATATAGACACACACACACATATATGAATATACATATATACACACATATATATTATAACATGATGAAAATACATGCTAGTGTGTCCACTTCCAAAGCCGAACACAAGTACTATAAACATAATTTGGATAGCATAAAAATTTAAAATTTTAAGCTTATGGTGCTCGATTCACACTCAAAAGTACACAAATACATCCATTATCATGAACATAAACATTGGTTTTTAGGTGAACCATGTAGAAAAAATATAACCTTGAAGTTCAAACATTTGTTAGAATTGGAAAACCACCAAAAAATATGACCACATAAAAATTAAAAACAAACCATGATATGCATACATACATACATGAATGCAAACATACATACATACATATATATAATGAAAATGTAAGTTGATGTGTTCAATTTAGTTAGCCAAATGCCATAAATATATACACAGTTTCATGAATATAAAGGGGGGCTTCTATGAATTAAATGAAAAGGAATATATAAAGACACAATTTCCCAAATTTATAAAGATGGATTTTAAGAATTAACTCATAAGAAAAGGAGAACCTCATCATAGAACATTTAAATAGACACTTAATGATTATAACTTTTAAATAGACACTTCATGAATAGAACTTTCAAATAAGGGCACATACCAACCTGAAGATGCATGGATATTTGAGGAATGCACAGAGAAGGCTTGTCGATGCTCTATAGTATGCAAAAGATATTAGCAAATAATATTAAGTGAGATTGACGTTGACTACTTTCTCATAAAATCATTCAAATCTGATAATTGGATTCATTGATTTTGGTTGTTGTGATTGAAATTTGAATTTATTTGGGGATGATTCAATCATTTGAATTTATAGTTGTCATTTATGTATGATTCGTATATTGAAATGACTAAATTATATATTATATTTGGTTTGATGTTTATTAGGGGAGCCTTACACCATTTATTGTTTGTGGATGTACCTATACTGAATGAAGTTAATACATGTACATGTGAGAGAAAGTGTGAGAGATTGTGCAATTGATAACCCATAAAGTTGATAGGAGCTTCTCATTATGCAATATCAAGCACCAATAACTATGTATATAGATGTGTGAATATAATATGTATTGAGTTTTGTATCCTTTAAAAATGGGGGTTATTGTAAATTTCAGTGTATACTTGATGCTTGTATATCCATAGGCTAACCTAAGCCTACTTAGGCATTTAATGTGTACGCTGATATTTCCTCATGAGCTAGATTGGAGAGGTGTCTATACACCTCAACACCTCATGTTGAGATATTTATCCTATATATGTTGACCTCTAGCTGTCTAAATATTAGATCAACATTATGTAGTTTATTCATTCATTGTGCTTGTCAATTATCTCTGAGATCTACGGTTTCTTTCATGGTATCAGAGCACTTTAGAATAGTAGCAAGCCAAAAGTGAAGTAATTCGATTATTTGTTGGTGCTCACACAAAGGTGTGGCTCTTCGTTTCGTAATCGACTCAAGGCAAATTGAGAGATCTTGCCTTTTGCTAAATGATGGACAGTCGTGCAACACAATGACAATTTTACTGTGATTGAAGGCCTTATCTATCTAAATTGTAGGGCGTATTACCTCCCTCTGTTGCCATGACTTGTGCAGGTCGAATCTCTTCCTGTTGTGATCTGGTCAAGGGATGAGTGGAGGTGTTTTAGAGGAAAAAGAGGCAGAGATCTAAATGGGCATTTTTTTTTCTATTGCTAAGCCACTCTATTTAGTCAAGAGGCTGACACATCAAAAGGAGAGGCACATTTTTTCCCCCTTTGAAGCCGATTTTCTATTGTGGGAGAAGGCAATTTAAATCTTCCCTTGCAAATTGTCTAGTCTGGGCGCATAAATCTGCAAGACATTGTGCACAAGGAAGGACCGATTTTCCCTCTTTAGAGGCTCGATTTTCTTTGTTGCTAGCCGCAAGTCACTCTATTTGTAGGAATGTTTCATTGCTATGCCTCAAGCTTTCGTAGTTTGAAATCTTCCTCAAGCTTTGATATGTGTCAAATTAAAAGGAGTTGTTGGGCACACTATTAACTATTTTTTATGGCCTTTTGCTAGCCTCAACAAAGACGCTATGGTTGATGTCATTGGTGAAGGGGGAGAAATCTCCAAACCTTTAGCCCTTCGTATTATGGGGTATTTAGCCTCTAGTTTTTTCAGCCCACAAGGGTTTAATTTCTCTATTTTCCCTCTCTCTAGCTCTTTTAAAATATTTGATTTTTTCAAATTTGTAAATGCAAACTTCCTTATTAGTGTAAATTTGCAATAGGGTGAAAGTTTAAAAGTGCTCTATAGTGCTTATTTTTTCAAACTCTATTTTTGTATGCAAATAATGCACTAAAATAAAGTGCCAAACAAGGGGAAAATCAAAAGTATTAAAAAGGGGCTATATTAGAGAGAGTTGTGATTAGAATACTCCAAATTTTCTTTCTCAAGTTCCTAAAAAGTTGTAAACCTAATCTAGCATGGAGCATAATCAAGTGATTAACCCTCTTACACCTTTTAACTACCATGAGTGGAAGTTGCATGTACAACTTACACTTAAGAACAAAGGTTTGTATAGAGTTACAATGGGTACTGAAAAGGAACCAAATGTTGCCAAGGATAAGGAAAAGTGGTTCAATAAGTGTGACCAAACCTTTGGATTTTTGTGTTTATGTATTTCAAAATAACTTCTATTTCATGTGGAGGCATTGAAAACCCCACATGAAGTATGGTCAGCTCTTGAAAAGTTATTTGGGAAAGTTGATGATATTAAAGGCCATGAGCTAGAAAATGAATTAATCAGCTTAAGTCCAAGTAATTACCCAACATTACAAGAATATTTCACCAAATATAAGTCACTTCGCCAACAACTTAAGGAATGTGGAATTGAGAAGAAAGATAATCAACTCATCTTATCAACTCTTTCCAAGTTGGGATCTTCTTATTCTATTTTTGTGTCAACATTCTACTCTACAAAAAGGGCTTTGGGTTCTAATTGGTCTATGCCAATTATAGATGACTTTATTGTTTATTTGGTCAGAGAACAAGATAAACTCATCCAGATGGGGGACATAGTATCCTACAAGCCACATGCTTTAGTAGCAGAAAGTGTAAAATCTGAAGGATTGACAAACAAAAATGAAGAAAGAAAAGATAAGGAAATACAAAGGGGAAAATCACAAAAGGAGGAAAATACTAAGAAATATTTCAAATGTTTCTTTTGTAAGAAATTGGGGCATAATGAACTTGACTGTATGAGGATCTACAAATAAATGATCTTACTCAAATTATTGAGGAAAGTAAGATTGTAAATTCTAGATCTTCATCATCTATAAACACTAAAAAGGAAAAAGAGAAGTCAAAAGGACATGTTCTCTGAGTGATTGCAAGAACTACTATATTACTTCTCTTGTTTTGTAAAATGTTTGTTATTACTCTCTTTTTGGAGGATAGTTTTTTTCCCATTAGTTTTTCTATCTTTCTCCACTTTATTTGAGAGTTTGCATTGTAAATGCGTACCTTATCAGGCCTTGTTGTTGGGACTCAAATTTCCATTTTTTTTTGTGCCCACCTAAGTTATGCTTAAGGGGGGGTGTTAGTGTATACTTAATGTTTGCATATCCATAGGCTGACCTAAGTCTACTTAGGCATTTATTGTGCAGGCTGATATTTTCCTCATGAGCTAGACTGGAGAGGTGTCTATACACCTCAACACCTCATGTTGGGATATTTCTCCTATGCTGGGATATTTATCCTATATATGTTGACCTCTAGTTGTCTAAATATTAGATCAACATTATGTAGTTTATTCATTCATTTTGCTTGTCAATTATCTTGAGATCTGTGGTTTCTTTCGGTAAACATAAAAGATTATATTAAAATTTGTAAAAGTGGGTATTTAGGAGCAAATTGTCTTATACTGTAAATGCAATTGTATGTGTAGTTAATTACATACATTGATCAAGTACATATTCACTTGTAAACATGCATTGATGCTTTTCCAAAGATTTTATAGACTTTAAAAAAAAAATAGTGGTTAAAATGGATAAGTTTATTTAGAGTTAAGGTGAGCAAGGAGTGATCGACTATTAAAACATGGAAGATAACCTTTTCCTCTATCTATTTCTTTGAGGCATGGGCCACTTTATGAGAAATACTCAGTACTCATTTTTTCTTGGAAAACAATTAATGTATGGATTAGTTGTTGCATCAGTAGACCTTTGAGGACCCATAATCTTCTTTATTTTTGTTTTCTTGGATCATGCGTAAAAGAGTGGGAAATTAATACATTCTTTTTTACGCCGAAGGCGTATCCTACTATGAACTGCACCAAACCAATTTTTTAAATCAATGGCTAAAGCCATCCTGGAGATGACTCTCCACACTCTGACCATTCATCACTTTTAAAACATGCCAGTCAACATCAAAGGCATTTAATAAGGTATAAATTCATTCCAGTCAACTACAGGAATCCCTTCTGTTACGGGCAGCAGAAGGAGTTGTTCATTGCTGCCGAGGGTATGTATATTGGCCAGTTTATTTCCTGCGGTAAGAAGGGAAATCTACTGTGGGGAATGTCTTTCCTTTGAGATCTATTCCCAAGGGCGTTGTGGTTTGCAATGTGGAGTAGCATGTTGGCAATCGTGGCTCCTTTGCCAGGGCTTCTGGAGATTATGCCATCATTATTAGTCACAACCCTGATAATGGCACTTCCAGGGTAAAACTTCCATCTGGAGCTAAGAACATTGTGCCAAGTAGTTAATGAATTAAAAATTTGTCAGCGGTTTTGTTTTCCTTTTAATATTCTCTGCTAACAAAGGCCTCTGTAGACGGGGAATTGGAATTAGGGAAAAGAGCATGGTGATTTGATTATGCAGATCTTAGAGAGACAACAATAGAGTGAATTGTTTGTGAATTGAAGGCTATAGAGTGGGAGAGAAAATTGCTATGAAAATGTTGTTTTCAGGCGAATTAAATAGGGTCATACTCTTAACATAAATAGTGCTTATCAATGGTGTCTCTCACTAGAATCTGCTTACATCTAGAATCTGCTTACATTACTTGGATTCTCTATGCTTGAAGACACGAGGCTCATGCTTCGCAACCTTTGCTACCTTTCTCCCTACCTATGCTAAAAAGGGGGTTTTGGAACATGGTATGGACATCCATCAAAGCATGAAAGATGATGAATTTAGTTCGATGTTGTAGTTGCAACTGCCTTGGTAGACATGTATACAAAATGTGGAAGCATAGACAAGGCACATAAAGTATTTGATAGGATGCCTCAAATAGATGTGGTCTTGTGGACTGCAATGCTTGTAGGATATGCACAAAATGGACTTGTTGAAAAGGCTTCAGAAATTTGCAAGAAAATGAAATTGTTAGGTTTAAAGCCAAATTCCCTAACCTTTGCTAGCATCCTCCCTAATAGTGGAAGAATTAACAAGGCACATGAACTGTTTGACAAAATTTGCTATGAATACACTACATAGAAATCAAAATTATTATTAATATCTAAAAAACCATTATACATATTCAATTTGTCTTATTATATTTATTTAAAATTGTAATATACAATTCCTATAATTTTCATGACTATAAATTGAAAATCTAACTTTTATAAAAATAATTCTATTAACACCTAAACCTTAACCCCTTGATTTATTTATATATCGTAAAAGAAAAAAATCATTATGAAATATCTCACATTAAAAATCATTATCATATAAAAATCGCACATAGTTTTTTCCAAAAATATTGCATACTAACATCATGGACTGTGGAAACAAAATGTTATTAATGAAATATCTCACTAATATTATCCGATGTTTAAAGGACCTCACTTAATATTAGTTATATAAAATATTTTTTTTGCAATGAACACATTACTGAAAAAATCTCTATTGATGAAATTGTCAAGTATAAGACATTAAAAATCTCTAATGACCACATTATCAAGCATAATACAATACAATATTCCTACTTTGGTAGCCCTTCAGTCTTACTTCATGCCATGTCAATTCCTAGAGAGTCTAGGTGTTGTGCAAACTATGCTCGCAAGACACATGCTTCAAATAGGCGATGCATGCATATTAATTCAAGGAGAATTTCAAGGGAGATAAATAATAATAACAATAATCCTATGTTGGTTTCCCTTCAGTCTTTGCTTCATGCCAGGTAGATTCCCAGAGAGTCTAGGTGTTGTGCAGACTGTGCTCGCAAGACACATGCTTCAAATAGGCGATGCATGCATATTAATTCAAGGAGGATTTCAAAGGGGGATAATAAAGCGCCCAATCAGGTCTCTCCATAGTCCTATATTTCAAGATGGTTGTGACATTTTTAGAGAAGCTGGTAGACCCATTTGCGACCTTTCATGATGCTTTGATGGATGTGATTATTATTAACTTATATTTTTCAAATTTACTAAGGTTGATCCATTTCAAACAATATAAATATTCCAACCAAAAATTCGGCGTACCCAATTGCACACAAAAAGTACAATCACTAGTTTTATATCAACACCAAACTTACAATTTATAGGAGAAAATCCAGACGTCATTATTTGGGGGGTCAACTTATGTCATCTAGGTAGTTGGGATGCCTTATCTACAGTTTAATATCATTGTTTGTCTTATAGTCCACGGTCCAGAATTTAATATCAAAACTTTAGTTTGGACATGACGTGGTCAACACGGATGTTGTCCTTGCTATATAACAAGTTCTTCGATTCATGCCTTCAAAGACAGGCCATTTCTGTTGAGTAATGATGATGGGGGAGAAGCATATAGCGATAGTTGTAGTGTCCACAATGATAACAATGTTTTCCCTGCAAGCTGCCCGAGAAAATTTGTTGAAGGAGAAAATAAGTCACTTGCAATTCTACTACCATGATAGAATTTCGGGAAAAAATGTGATGGCCGTTGAGGTGGCGTCGGCTCCAACCACCAACACCTCGGCTACCATCTTCGGAAGGGTATATGAAATGGAAAATCCATTGATGGAAGGGCCTGAGCCCACCTCCAAACTAGTGGGCAGAGCTCAAGATCTGTATGGCTGCACCAGCCAAGAGGAACTTCACCTACTAATGGTGGCCACCTACGTTTTTCAAGGCGGAGTGTTCAACGGTAGTACACTCACCATGGTGGGAAATAATGTCGTGTTTACCAAGGTTAGAGAGATTCCCATTGTGGGAGGAAGTGGGAAATTCAAGCTGGCTCGAGGGTATCCTCTCGCCCAAACTCACACCTTTGACGTCAAATTTGGCAATGCAATCGTTCTTTACAATGTTACCGTATATCATCACTGATTATGCTCCAATATAGTTTGCCCTATATTTTCTTTTCCATGTTTAGAATTTGAATGCCTGTTTCAAGCTGAAACTATAAATAAAGTTGTAGTTAGAATGTTAGATCACAGAGTATCTAACTACAATACATCAAAAACATTAAATAAATTGTAAACCTTCTGCTGATAGATCTGACGTTGTTTGTCCAGTTCTTGTAGGACTTTCAACTTACAACTATTTTGTTTTTATGCATGGGTTTTTTCAAATTTGTGTAATAGAGAAGATGATCTAATACATGTGCATGCATTGATTGTTATGGACTTACATCTTTAGTTAAATATAGTTAGGGGAAAGGACCCATTAGTTGTGCACCATAACTTCACGCTTCTAATTATCTTCACCCCCAATTTTTTACAGCAGCTTACTTGGCAAGTCCCTTGCTTATAAATTTCATTTCAGGGCCACATCAGCATGCTTTTTGTCAAGGTGTCCAAAAAGGCCCAAAAAAAAGTGAGACCAATACTTGTGCATTCACATCATGGGTAGTTGAGCGCTGATGTGGCATCACATGATTGGTTGCTTTTTAGATCAAAGGAATACAATTTGTTTAATAAAGGGTAATCGAGTCACAACTATTGGGCGTTCTATAAACAACCACTATCACAACTATTGAAACATGGTCAACTACTAGACCCTCTCCCCTAGAAATATAATGTGTATGGAGTTTTGCCCCCTTCGCATGTGGGCGTAATTGTAAACATAAATGATTATTAAAATTATAAAAGTGGGTATTGTATACACCTAAAAATGGTCTGGATAGTCTAATTAATTAAATACGATTTATTTGATTAATTAACCTTAAATTCATCTACTATTGATTAAATATAAATATTTATTTATATAGCTCACTTTTAATTCTTCTATTTTTATCATATTATTTCCTTTTAATTAAAGAAAAATTCAAATACTTTTTTTAATTTAATTATTATCATTATTATTTCTTCTATATTTATTCATTTATTTTATCATAATCACATCATTTTATCTTAATTAAATAAACAAGTTTAAATAATTTGTTGTTTAATTATCATATCTCTTCTATATTTATTTAATAAACAAATTTCTATAGTTTGTTTTATTAAATTAATTATTCTCTTTTGCTAATTTGAATAAATCAAAATATTCAAATAAAGGAAATTTCCTCTATTCACTCACCAAAAAAATTAGATATTTAATATCTAATTAATTCAACTGGAATTCGCAGGAAAGCTGTGGAGACAAATTGGAGACAAATTGGAAATCAATTTTTCAATCTCCTTCCTCTGATTCTTCCTATCCTCTGGCAAGATGTTCTTCTAGAGAGGAACAATCCCCATGATCAGCTCAGACTTCTTCATCTCTCACCATTCAATCCTCAAGATCAAATCCAGACCTTTGTTGTGTTGCCCCATCACAAATATGTTGATGTAAATCTATAAATACAACCTCATTCTATAGGAAATGGATCCCAAGTTTGTGCAAACTTACTCTGCAGAAACACCAATTGAGCAATCAAGCATCTTAGCAATAGCATTATCATTTAGTAATAGAAATCATAGCATTTTAGAATCAATAACATGGTTGCATCATAGTTTATTGTAGCTTCTTTTATCAAGTTTCATGTACATTTAGATCACAGTAGCTTCATCATATCATTTAGATATCATCATATAGGATTAAATTATTGCATTTAATAGAATCTCATTCTCTAGATTGGTTATGCACTTTATGTTTTATTAAATCCTTTAGAATGTCGTAGTGGGAAAAAGTACTCACCCTACGGGAATGACCTAAGTGGGAACAAACCAAAACTAGGTTTTTCATCCCACTATAAAATAAAAGTGAATCTGGGGAAACCCACATTTACCAGAAGTGTGCAAGATAACCATCCCCAAAATCTTTGTTCTAAAGATTGGGAGGTCTCCTAAGGGATTTTATCATTTTTCGCTCTGAACAGAAACCCTATCTACAAACCATAGTGTAGAATCTAGCCATGTTAGTAACCAAACATTGTAATACTCACGGTGCAAGGGGAGGGAAGAATCTACCCCCAAGACACTTTCCATATAATTTCCAAGGACCATTTGCTCAAGGGATCGAGAAATCTAACTTTGTGTATGCGCTTGGAAAAGAAAAAAACACGACTTCCCTCTAGAGGGTGGCACGGCTGTGTGAGTCAACTCATTTTTAAGATGTGGGTTGTTGAGTATAACGATGACCTTTTTGACCTTAAGAGTGAGTCTACTTGAAGTGTATTCTTTGTCAAAAACTAGTGGAAATCAAGAAGGATCATGTTTGATTCTTGAACATACACTTATTGTTTAGATTCTAGAACCTTAAAAACAATTGTTTTACAATTGCTTGCTATGTTTTCAAATCATTAATTTAGATAAATATCATCTAGAAAATCACAAAGGATTTGACAAGTCAACCTATGAAAATTTATGATTAGGGATTGGAAATCAACAACATTTGTCAAGAAATTCCTCACAAAAAGAGTCAAGAAACGAAAGAAGCAACATAGCTACAAAAAAGTTTTGGAATGGAGACACTTCTTATATCAAAGTAGAATTTTTTTGCTTAAACATCAAACTTTTATCCATAGGTATCATGACTTTGCTAGAGGATATACTGATGATTTTTCCTTAGAGCCTTTATGTTCACAAGCTTATTTTCAAAGAAGAGCTCTTTCACAAAAACAGAATCATAGTCAAGCCCTTCATCAGTCTTTCATCACACAACTAGCAATACAATATTCTAATAGGCCAGATCAATTCTTACAGTAGGGAAAAACCTTAGAAACATTAGGTTTGTCATAAAAAATAAGAGATTTACCAACAAAGATATCCTATCAAAATGCCCCAAATTCAGAAAATTACACCAAGAAATCAGACCCTTTACTGAGAAAAACTAGACAACATTGAGAAGTCCCAAAATAGCGCATCTACCAAATACTTTAGTGCATACACCTTGTCTTTTAGTGCATCCACTATTCAAATAGCACATTCATAGTCAGTTGCAGCACTTCTGACAAATCTTATAGTGCATCTACAATCTATCATCAAAATTCATCAGTGTTAAAAATTACCAGATATTTTGGCACATCTACGGTCTGAAATAGTGCATACCTTGTCTGATAGTGCATTTACCATATCTTTTAATGCATTAACAATATGTTTTATCACTTCTACTTTCTTTAATAGTGCATCCACATAACAAGAAAACACAGAGCTATTAGAGACCTCTGTCAGACTATTGACATCATAAACTTAGGTTTTTATTAGACATAAACATTTTTCACCATCCAGACAGTGTCTTAAACCTAAAACAAATATGATTTTACAAGTCAAAGCTCTTTCACGTTAAACCTAGATCTTGAAACTATAAGGTTTCCACCTATCAAACACAAATCTTGGTTATTAGGTTAAGTTTCATCATCAGGATTTTGTCATCCTACAATCACGAAACGAAACACAATAATCATATTTTTAACTTGGTCTCATCAATAGAATATATCATTCTATTTGACTTTGTTACAATCCATTAACACTCATCCAAACACCAAAGATAAAAGTTTAGTGAGAATAGCAAACACTTGTATGCCAATTTTGACAAGGTTACAAAGATAGAAACTTGGAGAAAAGGAAATTGAAACACCAAACATCATGGCTAAAGAAAATAATTTTCATAGATTCCACCAAAATGATACAAATGAAATAACTCAAGAGGATATCCAAACTACACAACAAAATCTAAATTTTCACAAATTCATGGAAAAAGTGTTGGAACAAGATATGGAAAAATACCTCTTGATGCTAGCTGAACTAGGTGCAAAACTTTCAAAATATTTTGACATTAATCGATTAAAAGAAACACCTAGAGCAGCTGAAACTGAACCACACAACACACAAAAAACAGATCAAGTGGTTTCCCTAACATGTCAAATTCAAAACTTACAACAACTTCAAGATATGCAAAAAGGAACCACAAAGAGATACTCATTGCAAGACATTTGTCCTTATCCATTTCATCCTAGTGTGGACATGATACCATTTCCTAGACATTGAGAATTCCCCAAATACGACAAGTGCAACGACAAAACAAATCCAACTGACCATGTGAGGGAATTCAGAACCATGAGTTTAGAATTTGCATAAGAGGACACTTGTCTAATGAGGTTATTTCCAAGGAGCTTAGGAGGTCACTGTATGGAATGGTTCTCTAAATTACAACCAGGAATTCGACCTTTTGAAGAACTAGTCAACAAATTTATCTCACAATTTTCCTTCAATATTCAACATGAGGTAACCATAAAACATATTTACAACATGAAACAAAAGAAGGGTGATGCATTCTTCTCATTTCTACAATGATGGAAATTTTTTTTTGCTAGATATCCTCGTTCTATACCTGAAGAGGAAAAGATGAAACTATTCATTGACAACTTAACTGATGACATGAGATATAGGCTTGAAGTGTAATGTCCCCCTACATTTGAAAAAGTGATTGAAAATGGACTCAAGATTGAAGAAGCCTTGGTCAAAAGAGGAGTGATTAAACATTACAATGAAGTATCAAACAATACAAATTCCTCAACTCACTATGGCAACAATGATAAACCAAAATTTTGGAAAAAAAATAGAAATACTAGAAACAATGATGCTACAAATGACACACAAAATACAAAACCAGTATTCAATTTGACGACAACAATTGTAAAGACTAATCAAAATGATAACGAGAACATCAATCAAGGTACCACTCAAAACACCAATCCAAACAATGGAGAATCTCAACCACAATCATATCACAGACAATCCAATTGATGGAAATTTACACCATTGGGACAAACACTAGAATCAACAATGAGAGAGCTTATTGCAAATGGACTTATTACCTTACCTGAAGCGAGAAATTGGGAACCAAAAGTAAAACCATCTTGGTGGAATGATGTTGACTATTGTAACTTTCATAAAAACAAGGGACATAAAATAAATGATTGCATGCAATTGAAGCATAGATAATACAAGATTTGATTGACAACAAGAAGGTATTTGTCGAAGGACATCAAACAAACAATGATCACAGTTTGTTTACAAATCCTTTACCAAATTATGAAAAGGGAGAATATTCTTCAAATAGTAAAGGTAAAAGTATAAACTACATCTATGATCTAGCACTATTCATTGTGTTTCTAAGGTTGAGAAAAATAATGTCATTGATAATAAAAAAAGTAACATTAGCATCAATGACATCATATCCCTGAATGTGATCCCAAACATAAACACATCTGACAACCAAATCAATTTCATAAAAATCAGGGAAAGACAAGACTATCAACCAGTCAATGTGACAACAAGGGGGCAATCCAAAGTGATACTGAAAGGAGTTGCATCTAAGACCACTACTTCCCCTTCAAGTCAATACAACATAGTGACCAACTACAAAAGATACCAACACAGATATCCATATTGGAACTCCTTAAAATTTCAACATCCCATTAGGAGGTTTTGGAACAGGCTCTTGTGGCCACCACGGTACCCAATAATCTGGATGTCTATCAATTTCAAGCTATGGTGGGAGATTTAACCATGCCTCATTATCTGTCATTCTCCGAACAAGATAATGTGTCACTAAATCACCCACACAATGCAACCCTTCATATAGAAGTTTTAATCCATAAACACCGTGTTAAACATGCCCTAACAGATGGTGGAGCTAGTTTAAACATTTGCACTTTAAAATTGATCTGTGCACTAGGTTATTCTGACAATGCTATTGATGCCAGAAGGAAGATCACAATAAAATCCTATGATGAAGAAGAGAGATCCTATAAAGGGTTGATTGTGTTACCTATTCAAGTGGGACCAATTGTCAAGAATATAGTTTTCCAAGTGTTAGAAAAGGAGCTAACATATAACATACTCTTGGGACATCCATGGATTCACAAAATGCAGGCAGTACCTTCGACCTATCATCAGTGCTTAAAATTTCATGTCAATGGACAGGAAGTCACTATTTTAGCTAACTACAATAATCCCTAAACTTGTGACACATTTAAGGTAGCTCAAGACACTTTGGTGCCCCATAATAGAGAAGCAAACACTTCTAGTTCATCCAATAGTGAAAAGCAACTAAATTTTATATCCAAATGGGTTGAGAAAAAGGACTAGTCAAAGGAAATAACTATTGTTGACTCCACTTCATCAAGCAATGAAGATCCATTGAATACTCTATCACAAAAATTCAAAGACAAGATCCAGTTAAAAGACAAGGGCTTGGGATAATATTCCATTGAGCAATCTTTATGTCTTTCATAATTGCTGCCATCTCCAAAATCATATGGAAAACCATTAAAAAAAACACAACAATCATCACAACCTACCACAGTTCTAGATGAAAGGTTTGTAAAAGTAGGTACTTTAGAAGATGAATTAGAAGACAAGTCCATTCTCAATTGGATCTACAAAGATGAAGCATCAACATCAACAAATATCAGTATAAAGACAGATCAATATGGAAAAGGAAAAGCTATCTCAAAGAAAATGGGGTATGAAGGACAAGGACCTATTGGTAAAATTAAAGAGGGCATTGTAGAACCCATCTAACCTCTCACACTTCAATCAAAGGAAAAATTAGGGCTGGGTTATACAGGAGAAACAAAAGAACAAACCACTCATAAAGTTGTTGAAAGGATCCTTAAAATGAGAGATAGCTCTGAAACAGATTCTAATGAATATGAGTGGGATTCTTTATCAGAAATATTATACAAGGACATACAAGTTGATGTTATAAAAGAGTATGCACCCACACGTGAGGAGGGACAAAGTTCAGGGACTAGATCCCTTGTATTTAGATTGCAACATATCGATGACTCAAGTGAGGATGAACAAACATCAAGTGAAATAGATGACTTGGAGGAGAGTAATATCATAGACCTTAACATCACCACTGACAACTTTGATAACATGGCTATTGTAACCCTCACTGTCATCAATTTTACCCAATATGAGGACTTTTTACCCTTAATACATCCTGAACTTATTGACTGGGAACCAACTAAACCTATTGATATACCAATCTTTATGAATGATGATGCCATCATAAACTTTCTTTTTAGTGACACACTTGACACAAGTTCTACTCATAAAACTTGTAACAATATTTCAAATCAAGAGGGCACCAAAT
Source organism: Sequoia sempervirens (assembly GCA_007258455.2). Taxonomy (NCBI): domain Eukaryota; kingdom Viridiplantae; phylum Streptophyta; class Pinopsida; order Cupressales; family Cupressaceae; genus Sequoia; species Sequoia sempervirens. The sequence goes on along the minus strand of VDFB02270651.1, from coordinate 398,765,067 downwards.
ATTCCAGTTGCAAAATTGAACACAAGAATAATGGATCTAATGGTGAAAACCATTCAATGGCAGCATTAGATCTCGAAAAAGTAAAAATAAAGAACACATCTAACAGTGAAAACCTCTTCGAGGCACTGAAAGATGGGAGATTTGACACTCTTCCAGAGCACTATCATGAAAGTTCATCAATATTGGTGGAGCCTACCCAATCTATCAAGCTTGGCACAATAGAAAAGGAAAAAATTCTACATCTGGAAGCATCTATGACATAACAAGAGAAGCCCAAATTCACCAAATTCTTTGAATAGAGACATATCAACTTTGCTTGGTCTTACTCTGATATGCCAGGGGTAGATCTAGATCTTCTCATGCATCATCTATCTCTACCATCTGGAATCAAACCAGTAAAGAAAAAACTAAGGAAAATGCATCCCCCCATTGCATTGATGGTAAAGGCTGAGCTGAAAAAGTTATTAGATGCAGGATTCATCAGGTCCATCGATTATGCTGAGTGGATTTCAAATATTGTACCTCTATCTAAAATAAATAATAGTATCAGAATATGCACAAATTTCAGAGATCTAAATAAGGCATGTCCAAAGGATGATTTTCCTTTACCAAACATTGACATCATTGTGGATTTAATAGCAGGACATGCAATGTTGTCACTAATGGATGGTTTCCAAAGGTATAACCAAATCAAGATAGCACCCAAAGATCAGGAGAAGACAACATTCACTTGTCCTTGGGGCACATTCTGTTGGAACGTCATGCCCTTTGGGTTTAAAAATGCAGGTGTAACATATTAGCAGGCAATGACCACTATTTTCCATGACATGATGCATACTTTTATGGAAGATTACGTGGATGATATATTAGAAAAATAATATACTAGAGAAGGACATCTGGAGATCTTGGGAAAAATATTTACTATACTAGAGAAGTTCAATGTCAGATTAAATCCAAAAAAGTGTGTGCTTGGGGTTACATCGACAAAGCTCCTCAGATACATAGTTTCAGAAAAAGGTATCAAAGCGGATCTAGCTAAAGTAAAAGTAATAATGGAAATGCTACCGCCAAAGAATATCAGTCAACTATGGTCTCTACAGGGCAGGCTACAATCAATCAAGAGATTTATCTCCCAATTAGCAGATAAAAGGCATCCATTCAATCATCTACTACACAAGAATGTCTCTTTCAAGTGGGATCAAGAATGTGAAACAACTTTCAATCAAATAATGCAATATCTAATGTTGCCTCCCATACTCATGCCACCTACAGAAGAGAGACTATTGTTACTATACATTGCAACAATAGACATTTCTTTAGGAGCTCCATTAGCACAGGAAGATCCAGAGGGAAGGGAACAAGTTGTCTATTATATCAGGACACTAAACGGTTATGAAATAAATTACACCTTCATCGGGAAAGATTTTTTGGAGGTGGTATTTGCTACCCAACAGTTGTGGCACTGCATGTTGACCCACATAGTCAGACTCATAGCAAAGATTGACCCATTAAAATATCTACTCAACAAGGCTTCTCTAATAGGGAGACTAGCCAAATGGGTCATGCTCTTGCGTGAATTTGATATCCAGTATGTGGATAGGACAGCCATCAAAGGTCAAGTGATTGTTGATCAGTTAGCTGAAGCTCCATTACCAGATGATCATCCAAAGAACATAGAGTTTCCTAATACAGACATTCTTACTACGACAACACAATAATGGAGGCTTTATTTTGATGGGTCACACACACAATGTGGGTCTGGTGCTAGAATTCTATTTGTTACACCTTAAGGATACACCATCCCAAGGTCCTATAGACTCATGTTTCCATGTACAAATAATGTAGCAGAGTATGAAGCTCTAATTATTGGCATCAAAGTGGCAATTGAATGGAAAATCACAGAACTACAAGTATATGGAGACTCACAAGTAGTCATCTATCAGGTAAATGATGAATATCAGACAAAGGATGAAAAGCTCATGCCATATAAGAAAATGATAGATGATCTCAAAAATTACTTTGTGGATATCAAGTTTGAACAGATTCCAAGGGTAAAAAACAAAGTTGTGGATGCTATGGCGACAATTGCTTCTCTCTTGCAGTTACCAAAAAAATGAGGTCATTATGAGTTTATGGTAGAACAAGTGTCTAACCTTGCTTATGATAATCTAGATTCTCAAACCATATGCCAATTAGTCGATGTTGAATCCTCAATCTATGGATAAACCTATCCTTACCTTAAGGACAATATCCTCCCTCCCGATCTTTCAAGAAACTAGAAATATAACTTCGCCCCCCAATTCGCATGACATACCTTAATCGCTGACATACTTTACCGTCGAGGTCTAGATTGTACTCTTCTTCAGTGTCTAGAACATAATGAGTCTGAGACAACTTTACATGAGGTTCATGAAGGTATTTGTGGAACTCATTCAAGTGGACTAACCTTAGCAAAGAAACTCCTTCGTTTGGGATATTACTGGCCAAACATGGAGAAAGAGTCCTTTCAGTTTGTTAAAAAATTCCAGAAATGTCAAATCCATGGTAACTTAATTCATGCACCAGTGCAAGAATTGCATCCGTTTACATCAATATGGCCCTTTTGTCAGTGGGGACTGGACCTGGTAGGAAAGATAAATTTGTCTTCATCTAATGGCCACAAATTTATAATCACAACAACAAAATTTAATTTAAAAAATGGATAGAAGTAGTTTCGTTAACAACAATCACTAGAAAGCAGATCTCGTCTTTCATACTTAACTACCTCATCTGTAGATTTGGAATTCCCTAGTCCATTGTCTCAAACAATGGTCAACCTTTTAAAAATCAGGATGTTCAGGAACTATGTGAGAAGTTTCATATCCAACATTTTTTAGCACCGTACTACCCTCAAGGAAATGGCCAAGCAGAGGCCTCAAACAAAACAATTCTAAAAATTCTAAAGAAAACAGTTAATGATGTTGGATGTGATTGAAATGTTCAATTAAATCCTGCTCTTTAGGCACACATAACCAACATTAGAACACCTATAGGAGCTACACAATATGCCTTGGTATATGGAACAAAAGGCATATTACCCATTGAGGTTGAGATTCCATCACTCTGTGTCTCACTAAAGGGTATTATTCTAGATGAGGATTATAGAGTCTCTAGACTTCAAGAGCTGGAACTATTGGATGAACATCATCAACAAGTCGACATATCAACAGAGGATGTCTAGAAGCTACAATCACATAGTAAAACCTAGAGTCTTTTAGGTTGGTGACTTGGTTCTAAAAGAAAACCCTAGAAATAAACAAGACAAAGAAAAGAAAGGGAAATTCGAACCTAACTGGCTAGGTCCCTTTATCATCATATCAGTTTATGGATTTGGGGCCTATCAATTGTCTACACCTGAAGGGAATTTGTTTGATGAACCTATCAATAGTATCCATCTCATAAATTTCTACACCTAAATCACCTAGTGCACGGTTTAAGTTTTAGAAAATGGTTACCTTGATGAGAACCTGGCAGACAAGAATCTTGGTGATAGGAAAAATACAAAAAAAATTAGAAAAGAGAAAAATACAAAAATACAAAAAAATCATCATAAAGACTAAAAAAGTGCAATAAAAACATGTAGTAAAAACCTGGAAACAGGCGCTACTTGTAATTTAAACCAGTAGTTCCATCTATTGGGGGCATGTCATGGTCATTCACTTTCATCATCATTTTTTGTCCATTATCTTAACATTGCAATATGGTTATATCCCACCATAGCTTGGGGGGAAAATTTGGACCTCATTGGGGGCAATAAATTTAAGTTTAAACAAATGGACAAATAGCAGTAGGACAAACACAACAAAAACAAAAATCAAGACGCAACCCAACATTGAACATCAATCACCATCACAAACACATCAAACATCCATATCATATCAAAATCCAAAAACATCAGAAAATCGAACATAAAATCAAGTCAAAATGGATGATCTAATTTGAATAATGGTTGAAATACTTTAAGCAGGATAGTTGTACTTTGATCTTTATTATCATTTCTTTGGAGCAACTCGATGATGTATTGAACTACAAAAACTAGGAAGCAGAATGATATTTACTTTGTCTACTATCTGTGAGTTAATCATTATTATTGTGTGAATTGTCACGAGACGTGCTCTACAAAGTATCACTGATGACATTCAAAATTTGCATAGGAAAGTGATTGATTCTTGTTTGTTTGCGTAAGAAATGCTCAGGTCATCTTGGTTTAACTATACCTAGATGCTTGTGTTAACTTGCAATATCAAAAATCATGAAAGTAGTACTCAAGTCATCATTGGTCTAAATTATACCATTGATGCTTGTACTCACTTTCAACATTTTAAAGGCTCAATGATGATAAAAAGCACGATAAATGGACTGTTAAGATGACAATGCTTGCATATGTAGATTTGCATGGTTAAATTAAATTGCATTCATATTAGTTTTGGATCTGCATTATAGATTTTCCAAGGTTGTCGAATCAATAACATGATAGCGCAATCATAAAGTCTCTGACTGAATAAGTGTACATCATCAAGTTTCAGTACATTAATCAATCCTATACTAGGGTATATCAATCAAAGTTGATAAACCACATTGACTAATGATATCTATATTGGCCTGCACCAGATGCGGAATCATGTCCCATGTCTTTGGAAAGAACTCTAAAATCCTCCTATGATCATAACATATCTCAAATTAGGTATTTAGAAGCAACTTGTCTTATATTGTAAATGCAATTGTATGTGTAGTTTATTACATACAATGATCAACTACACATTCACTTGTGAACATTGTATTGGTGTTTTTGCAAAATGTTTATATACTTTTTAAAAAGAATTAGTGATTAAAATATAAAAGTTTATTGATAATTAAGATGAGCAATGAGTGCCGAGAAGGGTGTGGTTCAGTGGTCAAGTCACTTGGTTGTAGTGATGGCCACTAGCGTTCAAACCCTTGTTGGGCCAACGTGCTCATAGGTCTTGAGCCTTCGCTAGGCCTTTGTGCTCGCCAATTTGGTTGTTTCTTGTACCCTCTTCATAGATCCGGTCAAAAGCGTTTACCCCTAATAATATGGGTGCATTGCACCTTTTAATAAAAGTAAAAGATGAACAATGAGTGAATGGCTATTAGAACATGGAGGATAACCTTTTCAACCTTTTCCTCTGCTTATTTTTTGAGGTGAGGTGGGCCACTTTATAAGAAATACTCGGTACTCATTTTTTCTTGGAAAACAATTAATGTATGGATTAGTTGTTGCATCGGTAGACCTTTGAGGACCATAATCTTCTTTATTTTTGTTTTCTTGGATCACGCGTAGAAGAGTGGGAAATTAATACATTATTTATTTTATATCAACACCAAACTTACAGTTTATAGGACAGAATCCAGACGTCATTATTTGGGGGGTCAACTTCTGTAGTCTAGGTAGTTGGGACGCTTTATCTACAGTTTAATATCATTGTTTGTCTTATAGTCCACTGTCCAGAATTTAATATCAAAACTTTAGTTTGGACATGACGTGGTCAACACGGATGCTGTCCTCGCTATATAACAAGTTCTTCGATTCATGCCTTCAAAGCCAGGCCATTTCTGTTGAGTAATGATGATTGGGGAGAAGCATATAGCGATAGTTGCAGTATCCGCAATGATAACAATGTTTTCCCTGCAAGCTGCCCGAGCAAATCTGTTGAAGGAGAAAATAAGTCACTTGCAATTCTATTACCATGACAGGATTTCGGGAAAAAATGTGACGGCCGTTAAGGTGGCGTCGGCTCCAACCACTAACACCTCGGCTACTGTCTTCGGAAGGGTATATGTGATGGACGATCCCTTGACGGAAGGGCCTGAGCCCACCTCCAAACTAGTTGGCAGAGCTCAGGGTCTGTATGGCTCCGCCTACGTTTTTCAAGGCGGAGAGTTCAACGGCAGTACAATCACCATGGTGGGCAATAACGCCGTGTTTACCAAGGTTAGAGAGATGGCAATTGTGGGAGGAAGCGGGAAATTCAGGCTGGCTCGAGGGTATGCTCTCGCCCATACTCACACCTTCGACGTCAAATCTGGCAATGCAATCGTTCTTTACAATGTTACCGTACATCATCACTGATTATGCTCCAATATAGTTGCCCTATATTTTCTTTTCCATGTTTAGAATTTGAATGCCTGTTTCAAGCTGAAACTATAAATAAAGCTGCAGTTAGAATGTTAGATCACAGAGTATCTAACTACAATACATCAAAAACATTAAATAAATTGTAAACCTTCTGCTGATAGATCCGACGTTGTTTGTCCAATTCTTGTAGGACTTTCAACTTACAACTATTTTGCTTTTATGCTTGGGTTTTTTCAAATTTGTGTTATAGAGAAGATGATCTAATACATGTGCATGCATTGATTGTTATGGACTTACATCTTTAGTTAAATATACTTAGGGGAGAGGACCTATTAGTTGTGTACCATAACTTTACGCTTCTAATTAGCTTACGTGGAAATTTCAAATCACCCCCAATTTTTTACAGCAGCTTACTTGGCAAGTCCCTTGCTTATAATTTTCATTTCAGGTTCACATCATTAAATATGATGCCACATCAGCATGCTTTTTGTCAAGGTGCACAAAAAGGCCCAAAAAAAAAGTGAGACCAATACTTGTGCATTCACATCATGGGTAGTTGAGCGCTGATGTGGCATCACATGATAGGTTGATTTTTAGATAAAAGGAATACATTTTGTTTAATAAAGGGTAATCAAGTCACAACTATTAGGCATTATATAAACAACTACTATCACAACTATTGAAACATGCTCAACTACTGGGTCCTCTCCCCTATATGTCTATAATCAATATATTTGTACATGTTATACATATTTAATCACCTTTTTAGGGTGTGCAAAATGAAAAACAATTTGATCATAATAGAGAATCATTTGTACAAAAAATAAGATTTTCTGAAAATAAAAAATATAATCAAATAAGTGAAAAATGGAAATATAAAAAATAAGAATTTGAAAATGTAAACAAAGACAATTCTAATTATCAACTTTAATTGTAAATGTTACAATCAAGCATAGTGTAGCAACTTGCTTATGAAAGGATGTTGATGTCATTCAATAGCATAACAATATGATATTTTAATAATGCAATTGGATAGAGTAATCTTGCGTGAAATTTTTGATCTTTTAAAATGATGAACATGGAATGAAGTATTTATAGATTTTTTAAAATATTAGATGAACAATGACAATGTGATCAAATATTAGGAGTTAATTAATTTGGTTGTGGAGTCAAATCGAAGAGGTAGAGAAGGTGACTTAGTAGCTTATGAAAATTTGTCATTTCAAGCTTCTAGGATGATAATAATAAATTTATTAGTTCATTAAATTGATAATGAGAAGAAATAGTTGCTATTTAGAAGAATAGTAGGTTCCAACATTGTTGAACTCTTGGCTAAGTTTATTTAGTGATTAATTGAAATCATGCCTTGGAAATTGTAAGTTAACATATAGAGTGAAGAGAGCACAACTACATGGCAATGCTTTAGAAGGAGTCAGTTCTCATGAGGATTGGATAGAGTCTCAACCATCCAAGAGTTCTCATCAAGATACATAGCTAGAGTTCAGACCATAGATATTCTAGGCCTTACAAAACTTGATAGGTGTAATTCAAAAGAGAATACCACTAGTAGTGGATGTACCACATGAGGATTAACCTATGATAAAAGAGTATATTCTAGATTTATGTGGTTGTATTAGGAGACCCTCTTGACTTCGAGAGGTTCATGTTGAGGAAATAATGGATTAGTCAGTACACATTCCACCACACCTCATCATGCCCATCAACAACTAGAGGTAGAGGTTGCTAAGAGAACATCTTGAGATGTAGGAAATTAGATTCAAGAGTTGAATTGTCTCCAACCACCCACATCTTAGAATTGGTCAATAGGGTGGAGGCAGCATTTTGGTAACTTAGTCTTGATCATGCTTTAGGTTGTACTCATATGATAGAAACCTTAAGGCTATATTTATAGTTCACCTTTTGATAGGACCCACATCTACCTAGTGGCTCTAGGAGGAGCAAAAGAATTAGTGTATATTGGGTCCTCTTTTATGGAATCTAGCTTTTCTAAGCAGTTCAAAACATGATATATTTTAGAACACTTGCGTCAAAGTCATATTGATGAGTTCTATAATTTGTACTAAAGAGGCCTAACAATGGTACAATATGGGAGTTAGTTTTTGGAGCTATTTTGAGGTTTAGAATATATTCAAGATGAGAAATTACTTATCAATCACTTCATTGGTGTTATGAACCCCAATTCTTAAGTCCTATATGTATGGCCTCTAGAGGACCTTATGGTTGTTGTGAAGAAGGGATAAATTATATAAGAGGCTCATGGTAGATCATAAGAAGCATATTTTTATAGAAATCCATTTCCATTGAAGGGAGAATTTAGAATTTCTACATGGACACATAGACCACAACATCAACAAACATAGACATAGAATTCTAGATCATAGAATGCTGCACAAGGTGAAATTATAAGGCATGATAAAAATAGGGTCCATGAAGATATCAAAGATCCCAAGGTAAACATTCAAGACCCCAAAATATTAGTATTCATTTAAAAGGGGAAATAGTAGTTTTAGTAGACTTAAAATGTCTCAATTTAGGAGGAAACACCCAATGAAGGTTCAAATGATAGACCTTGTTATGTGTGTAGTGGTGTGGGTACTTGGTGAGAGAGTGTTTGTAGGGTTTTGGAGTTAGGTCCCATTCTAGATTTTTTAATTAAATATTTGGAGATGTGGGAAAGGCCCATAGAGTTTTTGTAATGATTGAGAACTATTAGATTGAGCATTAGGCCACAATTATTAACTATGTAAGTATTATTGATGATGTCAAACCAGCAAGGAAAATTGTTGCAAAATTATCATTGATGTCAAACCAACAAAATACTATCATTGATATTAAAGCTTTTCATGCCAAATGATTCTTAATTATTCTAGTCCATTCATGTCTATTTGTGGGATAGTAAATATTTTGGTGATTTGGTCTTCTTTAAACTGCTTCAAAGTTAGGGTTTCATGCTCTGATAGGGTTTTAGCCCTAATTATTCTAAACCTAGATTATTTTGTTTGGGTGCAGACTTTATGTTATATTTCATCATTGAATTTCCCTAGGTGGTTTCCAATCAGTTAAGCTACATCTTATGCCCCTAGGCATTGTTAGTCTATTGGCCCTATGCACCACTTGACTCGATTCCAAAATATTTTTCCTAAGTCAAAACTTAATACTTTAGCAAAAAAAAAAGGTGAAGTTAGCTAGATAGGTGTCACTATAGTGCAATAGGTCATTTTGAGTCTGCTTTGACCATGTTGAGTTTGTTGTGGTGTGGCAAGATGACAAGTGTAGGGTTGGCAGAGTGCATTTTTGCTAGTTTGAATTGTATGGAATTTGCAATGACGCAACATATTGACACATGTTTAGAATGACATCAAAGGAAGAAATGCCACATTATTTCATGAGCACATCTTAAGTCTGTTAAGAACTTATCAAGTTTGTAGTGAAGAGGTATGATTTAACAAGTGTTAGGTTTTTAATATAGCATGTTTTGAAGCTTTCAGGATCATGTTGCCTTTATAGTGAAGAATTGTATTGATCCATGTAAAGTTAATCAATGGTCAGTGAAAAAGGTACATTAGATCAATGGACACCACAAAAACATATTTTGAAGATTTTATGATCATTTTGAGTTTGTAGTGTTGTGAGCTATTGATGTGTGTCTAGGGCAGATGAATTTTTAACAATACATTGGCAGCTAGTGCATGACCCTAAAAAGGAGAGAGAAGGTCTTGCAGTGTTGTAAAATTGTGACACACATCCAAGAGTTTTCAATGGTGAAAAGGTGGGAAAAGGGGGGAAAACCTAATTCCCTTAATAAGGAAAAATTATGGTTCAAGGTCCCTCTTTCCAATATTTTATTAGAATACCAACCACAAATCCAAGAGATTGACTTTCAACCTCAATAGTGAGTCAATTAGACCTAGGTTGGTAATTCTTTAAGGAAAAAAAATGATAATGAATGCTTTGAAATAGTGAAACTAAATGAACTATATGACCTAGTATGTAAATTAAAGATTTCCAAAGATATAAAACCTATAACAACAATTTATAGGTAGATCTAGTAGATATCAGAGGGTATGTACCTATCACCAAAAGTTGATTCTAGAATGTGTAGGAGGACTAGTTCGACCCTAGGTGAATGGGTCCTTGATAGGACTTTTGAAAGCACTTTTTATAGTCCTCTGATGTTGGATCTAAGATGCTGATTTCCACTTGTAAACTTGTTAGAATGACACAAATAAATTATGTAACATAGTTTCTGTGTCTTGGCAAGAATGATGACAACAAATGAAAAAATGCAAAATTATTCTTCAAGATCTCTTTAATTCTTCTTCAACCTATAATCTACACATACACAAAGAAAAAAAATGCCTGTTTGTTTGTATTGCATTTTTCCCTAGTCAAACCCCACTTTCATAATTAAACCTTGATAAAAAGATAATGAAAGGGAAGGAAATGATGAATGAACACTTGCTACAACTCACCAGCCTTCAATGGATTCCTTGAAGGACTGAATTCATACACATCTCTTCAAAGGAATTGGATCTTTCTTTCTTGATTTTCTTAAATGCTTGAATGTATGAACACCTACAATACTTATTAGCCTTGATAAGACAATATGAACACACATAAACACAGACATGATGTTAGGATCTTGATTGCTACTATAAATGACTAATAATACTACTCTTGAACTCTCTTGACAATAATATTTACTCTTGAATTTCTCTCATAAAGTGTATGAGAATGTTTCTTAGATTTAAAATGATCAAGAGACTATGCATTTATAGGTGTTTATCTAATTTCTCAAAAATTAGATTCCAAAAGTTGACACTTACAATTTTAATTTGGATCATTAGAAGGCCACCAAAAACATATTTTAATTGGTTCCTAGCAGATAAAGGTGACTCATTTTCCCCGAGGTGAATGGGTGATGGCCTATATTTCTAGGACATTCATATTCCATGAAAATTTAAATATTAAATGTATTTATTTAATGTTGGTTCTCCTTTCAAAAAATGGTAAGAATAAGGCTTTGGAATGCATAATTTCAAAAATTAGAATCTCAATTATGTCTAATAAATTTTAAGGGACCCAAACATAGTGTGAAATTGTAAAGGTGTATAGTTTCCTACACTATATTTAGCCCCCACTTTAGTGAGTGTATAAACTTATGCTTAGACTCACACTAAAGTAGAGAAATATATGTCAAGGGAGGTCCAATTGTAGAACTATTATAGAGATAGGATAACTAAGGATTAATGAGGTGGCTAAGCCCCTAAGGTATAAGATCCCATGACAAACCAACAAAGGCACAAAAAAACACACGTGTATTGAAAAAAAACAAGGTACACCAACATCCAATGTCAAATTTAATGCAAAAAAGGAAAAATAAAAAATGATGGACTAGCAAGCCTATGCTATATGTCCATAAAATATGCCAATGCTACTCTAGGTTCAACACTAGTCAACAAAGTGAAGCAAAAATGCCAATTCACTTTAGGGGGTGTAAAAACTTACCTTAGCGGGTGAAAACAATATTCACCCTAGGGGGTGATGGCACCTTCAAATTCTACAAAATTTGAAGTGTCTATGATGAAAAAATTTGATTTGCACACTCAAGAATGCACCTGAAAAATATGTCCAAATGGCCTACTTTGGAGGGTCACAATTCGGAGCTAGTTGATTTTCATGCCAAACCCCTTGGTAGACATACTCATGTGACATATGTAAACATGCATGTCATTATTTAGCTTTCCATGATGATTTTTGATAGTGTTTTGAAAAGCACAGCTGGAGGGTTTTGGCATTGTTTTGTTGTTTGCAAACTCTTTGTCCCGCAAAGTGACCTCCTATTTGAGCTGATATTTCACAATTCGATATTTTTCAAGACAAAAAAATTGTTGATCTCCATTTTCCACACATTCATATGATCCCTGGTCCAGTTTCAGAGCCTCATGATAATATTCAATATTTTTACTAGGCCAAAAGCAAATGCAGTTTGTTCAGTTTTTACATCTGCATTTTCAGAATGTTTCAAAGTGGTCAAGTTTGACCCTCAATATCTTTTGATGAATGTGGATTGAAGGAAAGACCTCTTGCACACATACTCAATGGACCTAAATTATTTAGTGTTTCCAGTGGTAGCCTCCCAAGAGGTGATTTGATATTTTTTCAAGGAGGTGACTTGGCGAGCCTTAATTGGTCTTTAACATGTACAGTTGCAGAAAAGTCTGAGTGAGCCACTTTGTCGATTAAAATATTGTGCTTCAGAATGAATTTTGTCAAATTTTTTGTTACACTAAGTTTTTGGTTCAAATTTTAACATGCCTGCTTAGTCTCAGGCCCCCAAGATGACTTCTGATGGGTTATTTAATCATCTTTTGACTGCAATAGGGGCAAAATTGATGTTCCAGAAAGTTTCAAGTTTTGCAATTCTAAGGGCGACCCATTTCTCATTTTGGTCCAAAACATCTCTAGCTCCATTTTTGTCAAAATCAAGGGTCATCTAATGCATTATTTTAATGCATTTCAGGCATGGCAAAGGCATTTGGTAGGCTAGTTTACAAAGGAGGTACCTAAAATATTTTGACGATGCAAGTTTTGAGGAAATGGGGTTTCTCTAAATAATTTATAATGCCACTACAAAAAATTCCATGGCTCTAGGTGTCGATTTTCCCACAATAAATTTTCCTAGCTGTAGCTGAAATTAAATTTTCACTATTTCCTAATGTTCAAATTGCACATATTTAAAATATCTTGCATATTTTAAATATTATAAAAGGAAAAATGCACAAGAATAAAGGAATTATTAGTGAAAATTAAATATTGTAAAGTTTATAGAGTTAAAATTTATAAAATACATTTTTTTCTGCACGGCAGTCTCTCCCGGTAGCCCGTGAAAGTTTTTGATCATGGCAGGAGGTGCTCATAGGGAAGTGGGGATTGGAGGAATTCAAACATCCAGGGGAATTTTAATAACATTTGTAAACATTTGAAAAGCCAAAGAAAATATTAAATCAAATATTTTACAATGCTTTTGGTAAATCAAATATTTTACAATGCTTTTGGTAAATCAAATATTTTACAATGCTTTTGGAAAGCTTCCCTGCCAATCGGTGAAAGAAATGCTCATGGCACAGGAAGCTCACAGGCAAGCGAGGAGAGTGCTGGGAGGATATTGCAATGAAAAATGGAGTGTCTACTTTGACATGGCAGTGTCTCTGATGTATTTTGGGGAGCATTAGGAAATATTCAGGCAAGTAATGTTGCAAAGTGGAATGTTGTTCACGTTTTTGATCTTCCAAGCAGTTTTTGAAGGCTGTATTTGACTCAAAATTGCTGCTCCATGGTTTGAAATCATCCATTGATCATTACTAATACCAAGGAAAAGATTTTAAGTATGTTTGGAATGAATTTTGGTTGCTGATAGCTGCAAAAACACCTTGTCATTGAGAAAAATGATCCCAACTTGCATTGTTAGTAAAAATGTATCAAATTCATTTAAAGAAATGCCATTGTCAACTAGGGCTTCAATAGGAGAATATGGAGTGTCACATCTACAAACAATAATGATTCTGCCATGGTTAAAGTGGAGCTACAAAGCCTGAAGGATGCAAGCTTTCCCCACTAGCCCGTGAGGAGAAGGACTGACATCAGCATAGAGGCATGGGGAAGTAGGGAGGAGAGGTATGAATTTAAATAAATCCATCTTTTACAACTATAAAGCCTTATTTTAAAGCTTTAAATCTTGGGTTGCTCGTGAGCCCAGGTGATTTTTTAATACCATGTGAAAATGTAGCGAGAGAACAGGCATTGGAAGGTAAGCTTGTGGTGGGCCCAACAAAAAGGTTTTAAAAGGAATTCCTTATAAACATTGACATTTGTTGCTCTTGGTGAAAATTAAATGAGGAAAAACATTTGAAAAATGAAACAGTGCTGATAAAGTGATTAAGTGATTTCACTTTTAAAAAGGGAAAAGATTTAAGTCTGTAGTGAAATACAAAAGGGATACAGGTATAATTTTATTTGCTTGATTATAATTTTTAAAGCCCTCACATTTTACAGCAAAACTAATTTTCAAATAGAAGGTAAAATAAAATGTAGGAAGCGGGTGAATTTATTTTACCTAAGGGAAATGTAAAAAGGGAAAATATTCTAAGTGGAATATTTAAAGTATTATGTGCACACCTAAAATATTTTAATTTGCCAAGTAACAAAGTTGAAAGCCTCCTTTATAAAGTTAAATGATATTCTTTGCTTGGAGTAGAAATGTAAAATGCTCTAGGTGATGTAAAGTGCAACATAATAAAGAGCAGAGGAAAAATGAGCTTTCATAGGAAAGACAAAAATAGATCCAGTTGTAGGTAAAACAAAGTGAAATGTGAAAAAAAAATTCACTGCAGGGAAAATGGAGAGCTGAAGAGTAAAAGGCTTTTATAGAAGAAGCGAACATTTGTAGCCCAGGTAAAATGGAGTGAAAGAATTTGTTGGTGGTCAATAGATATTTTCTACAGCAAGGGCATAATGAAGAAAGTCATCAAGAAGGGAATATTTTTCTGTTGCAAATGAATGATGGCTCTTCACGGGAAAAAAAGAAGCTTTCATTTGCAAGGAAAAAAGATGGCAAGCTACATTAATCTAGGGGCAGATTGAAGATTCTTAAGGATGCAAAGGGCAGTTACAAATCAATGGAGAAGAATGCTTCCAAGTGTCACATGAAGGTGTAGTTTTAGGGTTTCTCCTTCTTCTATATTTTCTTTCTTCTTCTCACTTGTACAAGTTCTAAACTTTTGGTTTTAGGGGAAGGAAATAGAAAATGTTTAGCTAGGAGTTGGAGTTTTATTTATAGTAAATGAATGCACAAATTTCCATAACTATGTCAATTAGTTTGAGCAAATCAATGAAAATATTGTAGAAGTTATCTCCATTCTGTGTTTTAAGATAGCAGGTGGATTAAATATATCAATGGTATATTGATTTGTTATTGCAATCTTTTTGCAGTTGTGTGATTTGTGTATGGGTTCCTTCAAGTAAAGAATTAAATTTTGTATGCAAATTACTATGGGTTTGACAGAATGAAATGGACCTTCAAGTATGATAATCTAGTAATATGAGAGGTCACATAATGTAAAGCATTAATTGTTAAAGGGCCACTAATTTTAAAGAAGTTGTTTAAATTTACATTCATGAACTTAGATTTGAGTACATGCCTTAGGATTAGGCACTGATCTGTGATATTGCCCAAATCATTTTCAAGAATAATCTAAATCAATCTAAAAACTTTTTACTTTGATGTTAGTTTTCTTTGTTGTTTAAGTTATTTATGTTCTTTGTATCTTCATGGCATTTGAAAGAGTATAGAGGTTGAATTTGAGAGAATTTCATCTATTAACCCTCTATGTGTTTGAGATGAAGATATCTAAGTTATTGGTTCTCAACAATGTTCAATGCAAATGGGATTATGCTTGAATCTCGTATAATTTACAATACCCATCACTCATATATCTAAGAACTATCCACTATCATAGGTCTATAATTTGTTGTTTGGCATAAGGTTATCATATATTCAAGCCTACAATTAGGAACACCCTCCTAAGTCTTGTGGAGCTCAAAGTGCAGAAGGCTCTCATAGCCTTGTTCATTGGATTTTCTTGTATTCAATCCATTTATAGTGTATAATTATTTGTGCTAAATATTTAATCCCCTAGTTTAGGCATTATGCTTCTCCTTAGGGTTGAAGGTGGCAAGAAAAATAACCAACAGATTGGCGACTCTACTGGGGAATAATTTGAAAGAGTCATTCAATTTGTTGATCTATAATTTTGGGTCAGAATGATCCAAGAACCTACATACTTGAAGG
This sequence comes from Sequoia sempervirens, assembly GCA_007258455.2. Lineage (NCBI taxonomy): Eukaryota > Viridiplantae > Streptophyta > Pinopsida > Cupressales > Cupressaceae > Sequoia > Sequoia sempervirens. Next base: position 398,749,060 of record VDFB02270651.1, on the reverse strand, counting down.
AGATTGTTGCAAGTTTTTTTATGTATTCTTGAAGTCTAGTGCTCTGTTGGTGGAGAGAACTCAAAAATACATAGATCTTGGAAGAAACTTTCTATTGCTTGAAGATCATTTCCTCTTTCAAAGAGGTGGAAACTCTACTTTAATTTCTACATCATCAGAAGAGTTGGTTGTAGCAATTCTCATGTATTCTTCTATTGTAATATTTTTGTATGAAGGTTTTCAATAAATTTTCTAGTTAATAATGTCCCTTATCCAATACTTTGAGATACTAGTAAAAAGGGAAATGAGAAAGTAGGATATTCTGAAAAGGATATTGAGAAGAAATTAGTTGTAGAGGGAATACATTTTATTTGTAAAAATGTATTGTTGTCCTAGTTCTCCCTCTAGAATTTGTAATAACATTCTTATTTCCTCAAAGGAAAGTGTTCACGAGTGAAAGATACGACCCTCTTAATTTTAGTAAAATCCAAGGTTACCCACATTCTGTCTCAAGAAGAATCAATGAATGTTTGCCTAAGTTTAGAGGAGGTTTTGAAGAATCAACATCACAACATGTACAAGATTTTCTTGATGTGATGGAAGACTGTCAAATAGTAGAAGAGGATTCTATCATGAAGTTTTTTGTAAGAACTTTAGAAGATACGACTGAATATTGGTTTTCTAGTTTACCAATGCATTCTATATATTCATGGCAAGGGCTTGAGAAATTGTTCATGGATGAGTTTGGTGAAGTGAATGATGAATTCTTGTCTGAAGAAAGAAATCTACATACCCAAGAAGAATATGAAGAGAAATCTGAAAACGAGGTTGAACTCATGTCATCTATTGATACATTGTGTGATATAGAAATATTGGAGGATTAATCCATCTATGATTTTCATGATAGATTCATGAAAGTTATGTTTGCTATATTAGAATTAGAAAGACCTGATGAATTATTTTTCATTGCTTTGTTCTATGAGAATTGTGAACCAGGCTTGAGTACTATGCTAGCTCACTTGAAGCCCCCTAGCCTTAAATGTTTATATCAATGGTTATCAGTGATTGAAGAAATGGTAGAGAAATATGGAAGTCATCTATTGGCTAGATTATGTGATGGTACTTTTTCAAGACTTAGTCTAATGGATGCGAATGTTGTAGCAAAAGACAATGATAATGTATCTTGTAATGATGAAAGACATGGTGAGATAAATGAAATATGTGAAGTTTCTTCTATTTGCTCTGAAAATGCAAAAATAGAGAGCATATATTATGTAGCAAATGAAGGTTGCAACAATGCAGATGACACTGAAAGTATTTTCTCCTCTATTGACTTTGAATATAAAGTTGAAGATCATGTTGATTCTAAAGTATAATGTCCTCATGTGATGATACAAAGGAGTTTGTTGATCCAGAGAATACTCTTGAAAATGGTGGTATATCAAGTGCAGATGATAAAGGATGTAATGAATTCCAGTTGGATAGATCATTCACAAGTAGTTGTAGTGAAGAAATAAATGATGGTTTTTAGTTTGAAAGTGAAGAAGGTAGCCCTACTGATTGTTGTAGTAGTGTGAACAAAGAAGGAGATATGTTTGCAAGAGGTTCATTGGATGAATCAGTTCAAGTAGTTGGTTATGAGGAGCATGCATATGTTGATAATGATGAACAAGGAACTCCTATTTTGTTTGATGCTTTACCTTCTTCTACTTCTTTTGCTGACTTTGAAGTTATCACTAAATTTTTGCATGAGGATAAGGTCACTCATCCTAGGAGATGTATAATATCATCACTAATAAGAGACCATGTAAACAATAAATGGGAGACTCTATATGCTCCCCCTTTAAATGTTAGTGTACTTGCTACACCAACGTTTTAAGGAAATACATAGGGATATAAATAAGAAATGCACCTAGGACAAGGCTACCTAGCCCTTGCCCCACAAGTGTTGGACAAAGATGATCCAAGATAAATTATGATATGGTGCTCCTTGCAACATAAAATATAATTATGCATAAATTCAATACATGTGGTAGTGAGCATGCTATAATTCTACAACTATCACATGGAAAGGAGTAAAGTAAACAATTGTTAATCTATTATATGATCATATTGACATGAAAGATGATCAAGTCCTTTCAATAACTTATTTAAAGCATATCATTCATTGGTAAGATGTCCAAGTGTTGTATGATATGCATAGTAAGACATGTTTCTACTTTTCCCTTTCTTATTTTCTCAGACATGTGGTAATGTAATCAAACTCAAGCAGAGAAATTTACCTATGGTCCATTTAGTCTCAATTATAGTATGTAAAAATTGTAGCCTCTTAAGTTTACAGGGCTTGTTTTTCTTACTTGATTAAGCAAATATTCGATGTGAAGGTGGGGGATCTTGATAGCCTAATCCCTTAGTTTCTTCAAATTTTATTTTTTCTAGAGAGAATGTACTTCATGGTCATTGTGAATGTCACATGATTTTTCAAAATTCTAAAGCCTTGGCCATAAGTTTGTTCCAAATCAATAGGCATATTGTTAACTTTGTCCATATAGGATAAGAGAGTCTCTGATGTCATAGATTCCTTGTGTTTACTATCAATGTGTGCTTCCATGCTCTTTGATTGACATATACACCTTGTGGTTCTATTTTGGGATGTAAAATATTGAACATGTCAAATTTTGTTACTATTTATGAATAAGAAGACATTGGATTCAATTGACTCTAAATAGGTTATAGATTTGATTGCATGTCATTGACTTTGAAGCCTCCTATCATTTCATGTTTTTATTAGCAGATGCATGGAGGTATTGTTATTTGGTTACATGTTACTCATTTTTTTGGAATGTAAAGGTTAGATAACTATTATCTCACTCCTATTGACCTGATTGTAAAGTTGATATCAGAAATTCCATAAATTTGTACACCATTAACTTTAATTTCATCTATGAGTTCATTTTCAATTCATCCAATCTTTAAATACATCCAAGATTATAAGATTATAATGGTTGTTTCGCTGTCCATTAAGTTTTTTTTTTAAAAGGGGGTAAAAATTTATTAAATCAAATAAAAATCATAAAGCAATAGGCAAAAAGCCCACAAAGAGCCACCAACTGACCAATAAAAATAGTCCCCAAAGGAACCCAAGAAAAGAAGAAATTACAAATAATTGTCCTCCATGATTAACTTTTCAAGGGATAAGAAATACTTTTAGGATAGAAGTCCCCAATCATCAATAACCCAACCCACCAAATTCTTAGAGGCCCACTTTGCCAAGATATCAACCACCTTATTCCATTCCTTAGGAATATGAAAAAAAAAATTCCAAATAACTACATAGATTCACAATCTATTTGACCACACCAACCATTTTTGATAATTAGCACCATCCACTCTTTGCTCATTTAGCATATAACCAAAATTTGTGAATATGACTAAAAAATTGTCCTTTTCCAACCCAAGGAACAACCTCTTTCAACAACATGAAGAATCACAAGGGCCTCCATGAGATTATTAGAATGATTCACCCTTATAAATAGAAAATAAAAAATACCACACCTCCATCACTGTCTCTACCAATACCTCTAATCCCTACATGCCCAGGATTATCCCTAAAAGAGACATAATTTTTTATCTTCAAAATACCTTGAGGAGGAGGGTGCCACCAACCCTCTCAATGAATCTTCCTCTTAGCCTGATGAGGACCATTATGAGTAGAGAATCCAAAACCACTATCCACTAGGTTCAAATTCCTAAAAAAACTCAAACCACCAAAATCCACATACACTAAAAGGTCACATTTTTCTAAGATAGTCTCTTAAATCATGTTGATGATCTTCCCCCATAAATGAGCCCCTACTAGCTTCACATCTTGGAAAATACTTCAATTTATTTCTAACCAAAGGTGACAAATAATAAAATTAGGACCAAAAACCCAAGAAATCTAAAAGAAAGCAATCTTAGTAGGAGGTCTTCCCAAACTTTCCCAAAACTCTAACAAAGAGGAGGCATAGACATAAGCATGTCCCTAAACTCCCCACTAGAAATGCTAAATATTTATAGAGTAGGTACATTGAAATAAAAGGAGTGAAGTGCACTCCTTGTTGGCATATGGTGAGGGCTCCCCTCAGGATTAACGACATGGACTAACCACCTTCCATGGATCCGTTAACTCTGATGATTGTATTAGGCATTAACAGGTCAACCTTTTGGTGCAACAACAACCATGGGTCCAACAATTGGTATCAGAGCCAAAGGTGTTGGGTTTGAATCCCCTCAGGTAACACTAAGGGGGAGATTGTTGGCATATGGTTAGTGCTCCCCTCGGGATTTGTGACATGGACTAACTGCCTCCAATGGATTTGTTAACTCTAACAGTTATATCAAGCATTAACATGTTGACATTTTGGTGCAATGACAACCATGGGGCCAACACTCCTCACTATTATTACACAAAACAAAAATTGAAGGACCCTAGAAGCCTCTCTTCTGTAGATTCTCCCAAGTAAGACATCTATTTTGCATAGCCAACCATAAGAATAAGTTACACTAGGCCAAGAAAATTTAATCTAAACCTACTTCCACCAAGGAACCCCAACCTTCCCATACAACTATATATCCAACTTCATATACCTAGAAGCAATCGAAACTTTTCCCTTTTGATCCAGACCCTAGGCCAAAATATCCCCCCCTTAAGAGAACTACACATCCTACTAGCCAAAATGCTAGCAAGCTCTTGTCTCACCTCCTCACTGGTACCTCTTAGAGGCCACTCCTGAGGATCCTTCCAATGAAACACCTCCACCTGACCCAAGACCTGAACAATTTTGAAGTCTTCCACCTTACTCCAACCTACTTCATTCAAAATATCATAAAGAGTTTTAAAATTAGGAAACATAGATATGATAGGGGGTAACCATCCCAAGAATCATAGCAAAAAAGAGCTTTTGAACCCTTATTTCAAATCCAAAAGAGACCCTCCTTTATCAGCTTTGGCCCTCTTTTGAGGATGTCCCAAATCATAGACCCCCTACTGAGGAGACCATACTAAAGAACATCACAATAATTCACCCCTCAAAGATACTTATGAGTGAGAATTCTAGCCCAATCCTGATCCTAGAAAGCACACCATCGCTAGTATAATTTATTTGCTAATGCCTCACCATTCAAACTAGTAGACTTGAGCCCCATACCTCCCTCCTATTTTCACTTGCAAAAAGAATCCCAATTCACCAGACTCTACTTTGAATTAAGAATATTACCCACCCAAAGGAATTGGTGAGTGAGAGCATCAAACTCCCTAACAAAGCTAGTGAGAGCAACTTGCACATAAAACTAGTTGATAGGAACAAATTGAACCACATAATTGAGGAGGACCACACACCTAGTAGAAGAAAGCCAAGTTTTTGAGTCTAATGACTAACCCTCCTATAGAACTTAACATCCTACCAAAAATATCTGGGTTGAGAATCCACAGTACAAGGGGAATCCCCAAATAAATTAAATGAAGAGAGCCAATTTGAAATTGAAGAATTTGAGCAATCTAGACTGAATAAGCTAAGGTATATTGAAGAAGAAAATTGAATATTTTTTGTCATTAATCTTTTGAACAAAGGCAACCGAATAAGTATCCAAAGCCTTCCTTAAATTCATTGCTTCATTTATCCTGGCCATGACCATTAAGGCAGTATCATCAAGAAATTAGAGATGAGAAAGAGGAAGAAAAATGTTACCCCAACTCCACCCTTAGATCAGCCCTTTCTGAACATAAGACTTGACAAATCTTCTCATGCCCTCTACCATAATAATAAAAAATAAAGGGACAAAGGATCCCCTTGTCAAAGACCCCTAGAAGCTCCAAATAACTTTGAAGTTTCCCCATTAATAAGAACCAAAAAGGAAGTAGAAGTCATACAACACATGATCCAATCAACCCACTCTCTATCAAATCCAAAAGCCAAGAGAACCTTCTATAGAAAGGCCCATTTAACTCTGTCATAAGCTTTATCCATATCTAATTTAATGAACATAAGCCTTTTCCCTAGAGATCATCATAGAATGAATCACCTCAGTTGTAATTATAACTCCATCAAATATTTTTTTGCCAACAACAAATGCCCCCTACTCATTGGAAATAAAAGAACTAAACCAAGGCTCAAGCCTCTTTGCAATTAGATTAGTAATAATTTTATAAATGACATTACAAAGAGAAATGGGTCAAAACTTATCCATGGAGCAAGCACCTTCCCTTTTTGGAATAAGAGCAAGAAATGCGGAGTTCATTTCCTTCAACATTTTCTTATTCCTCGATGACTTCTAAAATACCTCCAAGAGATCAACCTTAATAATCTCCCATAAAACTTGAAATAATTCAATAGGAAAACCATCTAGGCCAGGGGCTTTAGATTTTTCATTTGGAACAAAACAATCTCCAATTCTTGCAAAGAGATGGGCTGAAAAAGAGCCTCCTTCATCTCATCGGAAACCAAAAAAGGAATGCAAGAAAGAATATAATTTTCCTCCACACTCACAATGGGAGAATACTCAATAAACATAGTTAAAAAGAACTAAGAAGCCTCCCAAGAAAACCCCACCTTCAAAGAAAGTTTAGTTCCCTTTAGAGACACAATAGGTGACAATATTTCCATTTCTCCTAGCAACAATAGAGTTATGGAAGAAGGTAGTATTACTATCACCCTCATGAAGCCAATCAATATGATACTTTTGCTTCTAAAAGGTCCTCTTAGCTCCCATTCCTCAAGCACCTTAGTCTCCAAATCCTTCTCTCTAATCAACTCAATTGAAAGAATAAGGTCCTAAATCTAGCGAGTGATATAGTCCAGACAAGCCTGGGATACTATTTTGTTGTGGTGAAGATTCCCAAAATACTACTTTTTCCACTTCTTAATCCCATATTTCACATATTGCAACCTTTTAACAAAGGTATACATAGTTGTACCATATGCAGGCCTCCCTAAATGCCACCAATCAATCATCAACTCATTGAGTGAAAGATCTGATAATCACATGAGATGAAACTTGAAAGAAGGGTTCTTATGAGAACTGGAAGGAATGATTAAAAATTTAATAGCCCAATGTTCAAAACCCCTCCAATATAGGATCTCAAAGCTAGTAGCCCAACCATCACCAACCAAAAAAAAAGATACAAGAAACCTCTCGAGCCTTTCAAAGATAGCAACATATCCACACCTTTCACTGTTCCAAGTGAGAGTACCATAATTTGGTTTCACATCAATTAAATTAAAACAAGCCTTGTTGTCCCTTAGAAGGAGAGTAGAATGGTCAAGCCTAGAAATACCCCCCTTTTCCCTTGCAAACAAGAAACAACATTAAAGTCACCTACTACAATCCAAGGAAAAAGAGAAGCAAGATAACAAACATAACTAATACAAGTTTAGAGTTGAGATTTACCTAGAAGATCAATAGGAGCATAAAAATTAGTGAAAAGGCCAGATTCATTGGATTTTAAACTAGAAGCAATCATAAATATTGAAGAGCTACTCATGGCCCACCATGAAGGAGCAACCTTTCTTGGATTCCAAAAAAAAAGCCACACCACCAAAACTACCAAGGGAACCAACACATTGACAATAGCCACTAGGCCAAATACTAGAAGCTCTATTCAACATGTTGTCTATAGTCAACTTAGTTTCTTGAATAAAGAAAATATTAAGAGAATGACATCTGATTATCTCACCAACAACCTTTTTTTTAGGGATACTATTCATACCCCTCATATTCCATAAAATGACAATTAGTTAAGGGATATATTAAGAGAATTGGTAATCTAAGGGTTTCACCAACCCTTGTCCACCAATGTCTCACCAAATAATTTAACCTTCTCTAGGTCTTTCTTATGTCCCAAATTAGAAGGCTTATTTGAATGCCCCATGATTTTTATGGTTTTTGGTTGTAAACCTAGAGCATGCACAACCCCACCATGTTTACCAAAATCTGAAGACCCTTCCACCAAAGAAGGAATAGAAACCTTTGAGGCATAAATGCCCTTAGGGGCCAAAGGTACTTCAGGATCCTACAACCAAGGAGGTAAATTTGTTTCCATCTGACCATCCTTTAGAGTCATCTAGGATGGATTTTGATTAATATCCAGCCTATCCTAAAAAAAATCACCTCTAAGGATCCACCATGGGAGGGAAGCACATCAGGAATTCCCTCTTCCTAAAATAAATCCTCCAAATATTTGAACCAGTTAAAGATCCCGTCATTCTCTATATCCTTAAGTGTCCCCTCCTTTTTCTTCCAAACTTAATAGACACAAATTCATCCTTGTCCATGGCCCCCTCAACCAAACGACTCTTCCCTTTATCATTGGTAGGAACAAAGTTGGACGGATACCTAGATGTAGTAGCAACTTGATTGAATCGAGGACATTTCCTTTGCAAATGCCCATATTGATGACAAATATGACATTTGAAAAGAAGGGTTTCATAATCAAGGTGCTAAATCTAAGAAGAGGAACAACTACGTATCTCCAAAGAATGTGGAAAAATATTATTTAAGTCTATCTCAACACATATTTGAGTATAAGAGATTATCATCTTATCAAGAGTTTGTTGAGTCAGACCAATCGGTTTTCCAAGCAACAGAGCAATCATATGAAAAATGTCACTTCTCCAAAACTCAATTGGAATTCAAGGAAGACAAACCCAAACAAGAACCCTTGAAGGTAGTTCCTAAACCAAATTGAACCTTTCATGCCATGGTTTCATAAAGAGACCAATTTGATTAAAAAAATAGGGCCCTCCCTCAAAAATCCCTATTTTAGTCTACCATTCACATAAACATAACCAAAAATTAATTATTAGAAGCCATCATTACCTCCATACCCCCTTCAGGGTTCCAAATTCAATGAGCCTGAGATTCAAGACCTAGCAATGAGAGTCGAAGACCCAAGAATTTATAGATTAGAGCATGATTTTTCATGTAGGAAATATCCTTCGAGATAGAATTGGATTGAATCACCAAGATAGGAAAGTCTTGGAATCATTCCAAAAATCCATTCAATTTCTTGATTTTGGGAAAACTATTCACAAAAGGAGAACCATCCCCAACTATTTTTTTTTTTAAATGTTCCATAGCCTTTGCATGCAAGGAGGAAAAAGGATCAACATGATCCATTCCATGAGAATACATAAAACTCCAAGAAGCACCATGTTTCTCCATTAAACAAACAAGGAAAAAGAAGCCATAATATCAAGGAAGGAAACACCACTCTAACAAAATAGAGGAAAGCAGAAAAAGAACTACACGCAAAAGAAATCTCATCTCAACCACACCCCAAAAAATAGAGGGAAACCAATAACAAAAGAGCTAGTAGAATAAAGGAACATAGGGAGATGCCTCAACAAAAATTGCCTCCCAAGCAAGTGAAATCCCTTCCAAACACCACCTATATAGGCATCATGTAGTTGCATTAGGAAATAAATCAAGTAGTGCAGTAGAAAGAAAGATCTAGGGTTTTAAGGGGCTTTGACCTTCATTGTACTTCTAGGCTTTAACACCATATCATTCGGTAATCCTGTATTTCTATAAACCAGAAGGCAAGGCATGTTGCCAGAGAATAATTGATCATCCTTTATATTTACATATGTGTTTGTGTTATTGGTCATTGAGTTTTGATTGTGCTTACTCTTGTTGTAGGGTTGGACAGTCCTATTTCTGGATCCTCCATCCTTGAGTGCACCAAGTGGTATCAAAGTGAAGTTGTGAACCTTTGGGAGATCAAAGCAAGTTTGCAAATTTTGGGAGAGTGAAGGTGGATAGATCGCCGACTTGAGGCAGTTGCACTAGAGAAAGTTTGTGAAGTTGAGTAAGGAATTCGGTAAGATCTTTGTGTGGAAAGATCGCCGAATTGAGGCAACCTACTTGTGTTTGTCAACATATCACCGATTGTGAAGTAGTTGTGACCCTGTAGCCAAATCACTAACTTGAGGTAGTTGCACTGAATCCTAGGAAGAGATGCCACCAAGAAAAATTCATACTACTATTAATGTTGCTAGAAAGATGGATGAGATGGAGATGATGTGAAAAATGAAAGTGAGGTTGGATGTTGTTGAAGAAGATAGAAGAAAAGGCTTAAACCCTAGACTAAATGATGAAAGTGATGCTAATGAAGTTTGAGCTATAGAATGAGCTAAAGAGACCTTGGAAGAGGAAGAATTAGATCAGGTAAAGATGATGAAGGATATTTTGAAAATAGGAAAGTGACCTAGAATGGAGATTGTGAACTATGTTTGTAACCTAAACCCTGAGGATTTGATTGATTGGATAAATGATATTGAAGATCCAGAGAGAGTGATATTTGTGAAAAATAAGCTAAAAAGACATGCTGCAATATGGTGGAAGGAAGTTCAATTGGAGAGAAACAGAAAAGGAAAAGAAAAGATCATGAAATGGGATAGAATGGTGACAAAATTGAAGAACTAGTTTATACCTGCAGACTATGAGATATATTTGTTGAAGATATTTCAAAATTTGAGACATAAGGAAAAGACATGAGAAAAGAAAGAGAGGTAGAGGAGGTAGATTTTAGAGAGGAAGGACACATTCCGGAGGAGAAAGACCCTATGTGGAGAAAAGAAAGGACAAAGATTCATACGACAAGGAAGAAAAGGATTCCAGTTCATACCAGAAGGGAAGAGATGACATAAATTCTTTCTGCTACAATAGATGAGATTACAATTGTTACTGTAATGATGGATACTAAAGAGATGAGAAAGGATATGACAAGATAACTTTTAGAGGAACTTGTTTCAAGTGTGGAGGTGAAGGACATAGATCATTTGAGTGCTTCCAAGAAAGTAAGAAGAATGAAAATCATGCAAGAACTGGATATGTGGAGGAAGAACCAATGAAATCACTGAGTTTTGAAGGGAGTCTTGAGAAGGGAGAATCATTATTCATGAGGAGAGCACTATTCTAGGAGAAAGAAGTACCAAAGGAAACACTGCAGAGGAAAAGTTTGTTCCTTACTAGATGCAAGGAAGGAGGTAAGTGTTCAAAAGTTATCATTGATAGTGGTAGAAAAAAAAATCTAGTTTCTAAGGAAATGGTGACAAAGTTGAATTTGGAAAGAAGGAAACATCTGAAACCTTATAGGATAGCCTAGATTCAAGATGGATGAGCACAAGATACTAGTAAGTGAGCAATGTCTAGTGAAATTCAAGATAGGGTCATATTATGATGATGAAGTGCTATGTGATATTATGCCGATGGATGTATGTCATATGTTGTTGGAGGGTATGTGCAGGATCATCATGGAAAAAATAGGCCCTTAAGTGGCAAAAAATTCAGAAAAATCAGAGTTGAGAAATTTGACGTAAAAATTTGAATAAATTATATATATATTATTTCAAAAATATGTAAGAATATAACTTGTAGAAAATTGAATGTAGTTTCTAAACTACTAGGTTTATTAAAAAAAAAGAAATTTATTTGGTGAAAATTTGAAATTTCAATGCAGTAGTACTTAAATTTTAAGGAAAATATAAGTAGGTGTCTGTCTAACCACCCTAACCACAATAAAATGATAATATTTTTTTATTAAATTTTATATATAAGTAAAGGACTCATGTCTCGATGTGATGCATATTTTTTTGTAATTTTTTCCAAGTAAATAATTAATTATGAACTTTTTATTACAAATTTTAAAAAATATAAAACTTCATTATGTCGACCACCTTAGCTTGGTCAAAAATTCATGATTTTTTTAATCCTATAGTATACGAAGCATAGAATGTGACACATATTTTGGATTCAAAAAATGTGATACTGTTTGAAAGATATAGATGTTTTTTAATCAACCTATCAATCATGACTTTAGTTGTAATTCAAATAGAAAATGAATGATAATTAAATTTATTGAATTCAAAGTAAAGAATAATTTATATCAAGGTGCAAAGTTGAGATTCTCCTTTAAAAACCATTTTTGTTTCATCAATTTTGGGAAAAAAAAAAGTCGTCAGCCACATAGCCTATACATACCCATCATATTGCCACGTTTTGTCCCAGCATGATCCTACACATACCTTGGAAAGACCTTGGAAGTATGATAAGAAAGATATACATGATGGGAGAAATAATACTTATACCATAACATCCAATGGCAAGAGAATCACCTTGAAACCTCTAGAGGATGAACCGGAAAGTGAAGTATGTGGAACAACTAGAATCAATTTGGTAGATGGAAGGAAATTTTTGGATGGATTGAAGCATGAGAACATGTGTTTTTCTTTGATTCCAAGGAAGTGAGGAGACTTAGATGTAGGAATAATCACAAGAGAAGAAGAATCACCGAAGAAGGAAGTCACTGAACTAATAACAAAGTACCAAAATCTTGTATCAAAGAATGTTCCAGAAGGATTACCACCAATCCAAAGTATCGGCGATCATATATATCTTATTCGAGGAGCTAGTTTTCCGAACAAAGCTACACATTGAATGAGGGTATGTGCAGGATCATGATGGGCCAAAAAGGGGCAATATGATGGGTATTTGTAGGGTATATGGCAGACGACTTTTTTTTAACCCAAAATTGATGAAACGAAAAGGGTTTTCAAAGGAGATTCTTAGCTTTATACCAATATAAATTATGATTTACTTTGAATTTAATAAATATTTATTATTCATTTTCTATTTGAATTACGACTAAAGTTCTGATTGATAGCCTAATTGAAAAACATATATAGCTTTCAAAAGGTATCACATTTTTTCAATCCAAAACATGCATCACATTCTATGCTTCGTATACTATAATATTAAAAAAAAAGAATTGAATTTCATGAAGTTTTGACCAAGTTAAGGTGGTCAGACATACAATTTTTTTATATTTTTTAAAAGTTTCAATAAAAAATTCATAATTAATTATTTACTTGGAAAAAAATTACAAAAAAATATGCATCACATTGGGACATGAGTCCTCTACTTATATATAAAATATTATAAAAAAAATGTTATCATTTTATTGTGGTTAGGGTGGTTAGACAGACACCTACTTTTTATTTTTTCCTTGAAATTTAAGTACTACTACATTGAAATTTCAAATTTTCACCAAATAGATTTTTTTTAATAAAAAAATAGACCTAGTAGTTTAGAAATTACATTCAATTTGCTACAGATTCTATTCTTACATATTTTTGTAATAATATAGATAACTTATTCAAATTTTTACGTCAAGTTTTCTAACTCTGATTGTTTTGAATTTTTTGCTACTTAAGGGCCTATTTTTTCCATGATGATTTTGTAGATACCCATGACACTAGCAGAGAAAGAAAAGTTAAATAGACAAATACAAGAAATGTTAAAGAAAGGATTGATCAGAGAGAGTATGAGCCCATGTGTGGTACCAGTTGTACTTGCACCTAAGAAAGATGGAGAATGGAGGATGTGTACATATTCAAGATCTATCAATAAGATCATAGTGAAGTATAGATTCCCATTGCCTAGGATGAATGACATCATGGAAAGTCTAAGTGGAGCAAAGTATTTCACCAAGATAGATCTAAAGAGTGGATACCATTAGATCAGGATTAGGGAAGGAGATGAATGGAAGAATTCTTTCAAAAGAAATGAGGGACTGCATGATTGGTTGGTCATTCCATTTTGACTAACTAATACACCAAGTACATTTATGAGGTTGATGAATGAAGTCTTGAAGAGATTCTTGGGTAATTTTTTCATTGTTTATTTGGATGGTATTTTTATTTTTAATAAGACTAAGGAGGAACATTTGGAGCATATCAGACAAGTATTTCAGAGGTTAAGAGAAGAGAAGTTGTTGATAAACATCAAGAAGTGTAGTTTCATGAAGGAAGAACTAGTGTATTTGGGATTTTTGATATGTGCAGAAGGATTGAAGATGGACCTTGAGAAGGTTAGAGAAATAGTTGAATGATCTACACCTATTAATGTTGGAGAAGTAAGGTCATTTCATGGACTAGAAATTTTTTACTGGAAGTTCATCATAAATTTTAATGGTATTTGCACACTTATGACAGAGACAATGAGAGGAGAGAGGAAGGAATTCAAGTGGACATCTGGAGCACAAAAGAGTTTTGAGTTGTTGAAGCAAAAGGTGACAAAACAACCTATGTTGGCATTACCGAACTTTGATAAGGTATTCCAAGTTGATTGTGCAATAGGAGCTGTGTTAAGTCAGGAAGGGAGACCAATAACTTACTTCAATGAGAAATTGAATGAACCTAGGAGAAGATATTTAGTTTATGATTAGGAGTTATATGCAATTGTTTAGGCCTTGAAGAATTGGAGACATTACTTGTTACCTAAGGAGTTCGTGTTGTATAAAAATTATCAAGCTTTGCAATATTTGAATAGTCAGGTGAAGTTGAACCAGAGACACATGAGATGGGTAGAATTCCTGTACAGTTACACATTTGTGTTGAAGCACCAGAGTGGGAAGTCAAACAAGGTTGTAGATGCATTGAGTAAGAGAAGAAGTTTGTAGACAAAGATGAGAATTGAAGTATTGGGTATTGAAGAACTGAAGCATATGTATGAGGGTGACATTGATTTTGTGGAGGCATGGAAGGCTTGCAAAGAACTGGTGGAAATAGATAGAAGCATATGGTTGGAATACTTCATTTAGGAAGGCATGTTATTCAAGAACAATTAGTTATGTATCCCTAGAAGTTTAATGAGAGATAATTTGATCAAGGAAAAGCATTGCAGAGGATTAGTAGGACATTTTGGACTTGATAAGACTATAGCATTGGTGAGTGAACTATTTTTGTCCACTGTTGTATAAGGATGTTAGGAAATATGTTTAGAGTTGCAGGATTTTTCAAGTTGCAAAGGGAAAAAGTCAAAACATTGGGAAGTATATGGGTATGTGCATGATCATCATGGAAAAAACAGGCCCTTAAGTGGCAAAAAATCCAGAAAAATCAGAGTTAGACAACTTGACGTAAAAAATTGAATAAGTTATCTATATTATTTCATAAATATGTAAGAAAAAAATTTGTAGAAAATTTAATTTAGTTTCTAAACTACTAGGTTTATTTTTTTTAAAACAAAATCTATTAGGTGAAAATTTGAAATTTCAATGCAATAGTACTTAAATTTTAGGGAAAAAATAAAAGTAGGTGTCTGTCTGGACCACCTAACCACAATAAAATGATAATATTTTTTTTAATAAGATTTTAGATATAAGTAGAGGACTCATGTCACAATGCGATGCATATTTTTTTGTAATTTTTTTCAAGTAAATAATTAATTAAATTTTTTATTACAAATTTTAAAAAATATAAGAAACACGTCGTCTAACCACCTTAACTTGGTCAAAAACTTCATGAAATTCAATTTTATTTTTTTTAATCTTATAATTATCTAGAGAGCATAGATGTGACACATGTTTCAAATTCAAAATGATCTTGTTTGAAAGCTATATAGATGTTTTTAAATCAGCCTATCAATCAGGACTTTAGTCGTAATTCAAATAGAAAATGAATAATAATTATTTATTAAATTCAAATTAAAGCATAATTATATTGGTGGAAAGCTGAGAATCACCTTTAAAACCCTTTTCGTTTCATTTAATTTTGGGTAAAAAAGTTGTGACTACATACCCTACAAATACCCATCATATTGCCACTTTTTGGCCCATCATGATCCTGCACATACCAATACACTGTTGAAAGTACAGGAGAGACCATGGGAGGACATTAGTATGGATTTTGTGTTGGGTTTACCTAAGACACCAAGAGGATTTGATTCAGTATTTGTGGCTGTGGACATATTTTCTAAGATGGCACATTTCATACCTTCTAAGAAGATCAGTGATGCAATACATGTTGTAGACCTATTTTTCAAGGAGATTGTGAGATTATATGGATTATCAGAGAGCATAGTATCAAATAGGGACACTAATCTCATTGGATATTTCTCGAAGATGTTGTGGAAGAAGATGAAGAAAGAATTGAAGTATAGTTTATCATTTCACCCACAAATAGATGGACAAACAAAAGTGGTAAATAGGAGTTTGGGAAACTTGTTGAGGTGTTTGACTGAAGGTAAAGCATGAAATTGGGATTTGATGTTGCCACAAGTATAATTTGCATATAAAAATTTGGTATACCAGAGCACAGGGAAGACACCATTTGAGATAGTGACCGAACAACAACCTAGAGGAGTAGCAAAATTAAGGGATATCAGTAAGGAGAATAAAAGGAGTGCGGAGATAGAAGAATTTACAAAATTCATGGAAACATTGGATACTCAAGTTAAGGAGCATTTTGCGAAGATGAACAATACCTACAAGGAGACAATAGATAAGAAGAGGAGACAAGGAGTTTGCAATAGGAGAGGAAGTGATGGTATATTTGAGAAAGGAGAGATTTTCATTTGGGACATATAAAAAGTTGAAGATGAAGAAGTTTGGACCTTGTAAGATCACTAGGAAGTTTGATTCTGGAAATTCATATGAAGTGGAACTACCAAAGGAGTTTGGCATATCACCTATATTCAATATTGCAGACCTATACCAGTATCATGAAGTCCAGAGTCACCAGAAGACATAGAAGTTGGTTTGCTAGAATATATAGTACATCATCTAGAGGAGATTGAGGAGATTCTAGACAGTTGGATGTAGTACTAGAGGAAGGAAATACAAGGAATATCTAGTTAGATGGAAAGGAAGACTGGAGGAAGATTCATCATGGATTACTCAAGTTGAGGTGAACTGCATTGGCTTTCCTCTAGCCCTAGGAAAGTGAGAGGCTCACTTTTTTTCAACCTTGCATTTCTGATGCAGGAGCATCCCAGGTTTCAAGCAATCTTGCATCAACCAAAAATTTCTGCATTCATGTTTTCTTGCATTTTAGTAGTTATCTATCTAGATCCATTCTCATTATTTCATACCGCATTGTACCACATTGTAACATCAAAGCTTGTAGAGTAGTATGTTTGATCTTCATTGCAACATCTACATCATATCTAGAATTCAAGTGATTTGGAATATCAACTGCATTTGGATAGAGAGAAATCCTCGACCAATCTTGTATTTTCAAGGGGGTATGTGCAGGATCATCATGGAAAAAATAGGCCCTTAAGTGGCAAAAAATTCAAAAAAATCAGAGTTAGGCAACTTGACATAAAAATTTGAATAAGTTATCTATATTATTTCAAATATATATAAGAATATAGAATCTATAGAAAATTGAATGTAGTTTCTAAACTACTAGGTTTGTTTAAAAAAAATATATCTATTTGGTGAAAATTTGAAATTTCAATGCAGTGGTACTTAAATTTCAGGGAAAAAATAAGAAGTAGGTGTTTGTCTGACCACCCTAGAACCACAATAAAATTATAATATTTTTTTATAATATTTTAGATATAAGTAGAGGACTCATGCCCCGATGTGATGCATATATTTTTGTATTTTTTTTCCAAGTAAATAATTAATTATTATTTTTTATTACAACTTTTTTAAAAATAGAAAAACTCATATGTCTAACCACCTTAACTTGGTCAAAGCTTCATGAAATTCAATTTTTCTTTTTTTAATCCTATAGTGTGTGAAGCATAGAATGCGATGCATGTTTTGGATTCAAAAAATGTGATAACGTTTGAAAGCTATAGATGTTTTTTAATCAGCCTATCAATTAGGACGTTTGTTATAATTTGAATAGAAAATGAATAATAATTACTTATTAAATTCAAAATAAAGCATAATTTATTTCAGTGGAAAGCTAAGAATCTCCTTTAAAAACCCTTTTCGTTTCATCAATTTTGGGTAAAAAAATAGTCATCGGCCACATACCCATGATATTGCCACTTTTTGGCCCATCATGATCCTACACATACCCAAGGGTGCGGACCTATTCTGTGACTTGTAGAGCTCAAGAGATCATTCCATAAGGATGCACATTCATCAAGGAACCTTAATTCTAATCCCCATCGTGTTTTTCCAAGAATCAAAGGAGATTCATTTGTTTTGGCTGACCTTCACACATTTCATCAACTTTGGGGTTTGAGACCTCTTGAGGTGAACGCAGACCCTTCTGGAGCTGGGAATTAGTATATATGGGCATCATGTAGTTGCATTAGGAAATCAATCAAGTAGTGAAGTAGAAAGAAAGATCTAGGGTTTTAAGGGGCTTCGACCCCCATTGTACTTCTGGGCTTTAACACCATATCATGTTGTAATTCTTTATTTTTGTAAACCGGAAGGCAGGACATGTTGCCAGAGAATAATTGATCATCCTTTATATTTTCATATGTGTTTTTTTCTTGTTCATTGAGTTTCCATTGTGCTTACTCTTGCTACAAGGTTGGACAGTTCAATTTTTGGATCCTCCATCCTTGAGTGCACCAATAATTCATGCATTTCTTATGATTATAGAAAAAATAAATTTGTATTTTCCTTTACATGGAGACAAATATTTTGGTTTCTTTCTAATGTAATTGGGTTATAGTTTTCACAAAACTATGCATTTATGGTGTTGTAAATTGGCATATAATAATAAAGATGGAGTAACAAAAAGCATGCTACAACAATATGTTTTAGTAGTATGACATAATTTAAATCAAAATGGATATGTTTGAGCTGCCAATGTATCCTACTTTGAGTTCATCCCATTTTTTATCACCATAAAACTATGGGGAGATTGATCTTTCATTATCTATCACAATTTTTAGGATGTCAAATCAATCATTTTGAAGCTTTGACTTCATCATTAGGTGTAAAAGTAAATAGAGGCACAAGTAGTGAATTTGAACCCAAGGTGTTGAGGAAAGAGACTACTCATTTAATGCAATATTAAAATACATTTAAATTTTATCTTTTATTTCTTATTGACATATCCCTTTCAAACCTCTCATAGGTGCAAGTGCTAGTAAATACAGTCAAATGTACATCCTACTGACTAGCTAGATGTTTCTTTATACTACTATGGAAGGTTTTTTATGTGTCCATTTTCTCAAATAGATCACTTATACCTATACCCATTTTTTCTTCAAAATAATCATATAGGAAATAGTTAGTACCCATTTTTTTTTAAACACATGCATATAAGGATAGATTAGAACTTCCCTTCATAGACATTTTGAGGCCATATAATATAATCTCCTTTATCCTATTCTTGTGGGTTACTCATAGAATAATGGGAAATTAACAAATTGTTTATATATAAAAACCAACTTTAGACTTTCTGAACCGAATCAATATGTCATTAGTAGGTGGGCCAACTGTCTATTGCAAGGAGTAGGTATAGTCCAAATTTTAATATCATTTTTTTTAGTTTTGATATGAGGTGGTGAACACATATGAGATATCCTCATTATATAACTAGCTCACTTGCACCTAAAAGAGGTGCAAGGGTTGCGTCGATAGTTAATTATATATAAGTTAATATCTTATGTGTATAGAAGATACATTAATTTAACTTACATTATATTATGTATAAAATAATATATTTTTATGGATACAATTTTTGAAATACGATCTTGTCTTTAGGTCAATAATTTATCTTCAAGCTATCATTTCTCTTTGTGAATTTTGCTTCATAGTTTTAGTGGTCAGTTTGTTTTCGTTAAAAAATTTGGTAATTTAACACCAAATTTGTAATGGAGGTGAAATAGTTATATTGATTGTAATTTATATAGAATGTTATAAATTTGAAAATAGCATCAGGTAGATAGAGAAGCCAAGAGTTTTATAAAAGATATTAAAAATGTTCATTGGCATGTTAATATGAGATAATGTCTCAAACTTAAAGAACTATATTTTAATAACTATTGGACAAGGATGCTCTATCATCTAACATTCAAAATTAAATCATTAATAAGCAATTTCTCCTTTGCTTTTATGGCTAGGGGTTTGGGTTCTCCTTGGGTTAACTCACAAGGGTGGTTTTTTTTCTAATAGAGTGGAAAGTGTTTATCAAGTGCCACATAGCATTTACTTGAATTTAAGAACATAAATTGGCTCTTCATCTCAATTTGCATTCCACAATAAGAGTCACAAGTTATATATAGAAGGATAGAGGAATTAGAGGAAGAAATAAGAAAATATGAGATTGAGCAATATTCACATGATGGAAATAACTTCTTTGATCACAATACATTCTATGGCTTCTTTGAGCTATAGTGGTAATTTTTCTATGAAATAAATATAGATGATGGGCATGTGCAGGATCATAATGGAAAAAACAGTCCCTTAAGTGGAAAAAAAATTAGAAAAATCAGAGTTAGGCAACTTGACGTAAATTTTTGAATAAGTTATCTATATTATTTCAAAAATGTGTAAGAATAGAATCTATAGAAAATTGAATGTAGTTTCTAAACTACTAGGTTTATAAAAAGCCAAAATCTAACCAATGAAAATTTTAAATTTCCAATCATTAATGAATTTGGGAAAATAAAAGAAGTAGGTATCACAATAGAGCCACACTAATACAATAAAATGATAATATTTTTATAATATTTTTAGATATAGGTAGAGAGGGACTCATGTCCTCATGTGATGCATATTTTTTTTGTAATTTTTCCAAGTAAATAATTAATTATAGATTTTTTTTATTACAACTTTTTAAAAATATAAAAACTTGTATAATAGAAGCCCACCCCTTAGCTGGTCAAACTTCATGAATTCAATTTTTTCTTTTTTTTTTAATCCCCTCACAGAATTATATAGGCATAGAATGTGAGACATGTGATTCAAAATGTGATACCTTTGAAGCTATAGATTTTTTCAATCAACCTATCAATGAGGGACTTTAGTAGTAATTCAAATAGAAAATAAATAATAATTATTTATTAAATTCAAAATAAAGCATAATTTATATATTGGTGAAATAGAATCTCCTTTAAAAGCCCTTTTGTTTCATCAGGAATTTTGGGTAAGAAAAAAGTGGACAGCCACACTGCCTATATATGCCATCATGTGCCACTTTTGGCCCATCCTTGATCCACTGCACATACTAGGTCTTGGCCTCTATTAAGATGAACAGTAGTAGCTTCTTTTAAGCTTTAATACATTTTACTACTCAATTTTTCAGTTGTAATTACTTCCCACTTGAATTTAGGTTTAATTTGCTCAGTGAAAATAAATCAAACCTCAAAATTAGAAGTAGAATTGAGGATGATTTCTTGTCATGCTTGGTAGGTGATCCAAGCACGAGTTTGCTACTACCTCTTTACCACATAAATTGAGAAAATTATGCCATGACTTGAAGTCATTTGATAAGCAATTACAAATCAATGAAAAGAAAAATAAGCAAGCATTCTAAAGAATACATGTGGTTGAAGACTGGTCCAAATAATCAAATATGGACTATATATTTATTGTAGTCTTCACTATGTGAAAAAGGAATCTTGGGAATCCATCAAAATTGTAAGTAGCTAGCATGAATGAGCTTAAAATATGTTACATTTCAAGCCATTATTTTAGATATTTAATATTCACTATTAATAGAAAATGTAATCATAAAGAATTCATTTTTTCTACATTATTTTGGATCTCAGTCTATATTTGATGAAAACGAAGAGTCCTCTAGTTAGATGAGAACCTAGAGGCGTATAAGAATAATAATTCATGGCTCATTTTGTATTGATTTATGAAAAAAAAAATTTAAACAAGATTAAATGTTTTTTATATCATATTATGCATGTAGCAGATTGTATAAAATATTTGTAACACTATTATTCAAAAAAATTGTACCTTGCTACTCAACATAACAATGAATGCGATTACTGTGATATGTGCATGTACTTATAGCTAGTGTTCCTATTATTAGTGATTGATAAGTTTTAGGATATTCCACCAGTTAACAAAAATATTGGCAATATATATGCACAACAATACCAATCCAACACTTCTACTTAATAATTTTCAAAGGCATTAAGCTTACAATAATTTATGTTCAGGAATTTCTCTTATTTCTTCTCAAATTTTTCACTACTTCTAGCAACATAGATCAATTTTATCTAATAATATCTAGTAGAAATAAATGGGTAACCATCAAGTCCAAAGGATTTATCTTTGTTAAAAGAGAAAATCATATCTTTGAGCTTCATTACTGTGATAGGCTTCAAGAGTTGGTTATTGTCCATTTCAACCGTTGCTTTTATAAGGTTGCTAGTAAATTTTGTTGAGGTTGTATAACTTGGATGCAAATGTTCAAAACCAATAACAAGCTTTTGTAGAGGCACCTGGCGGCTTTACAAATAATTTCAGGCACAGATTAGAGGATCTAGTTGTTGCTTTCCTTTATGGCTAGCACCACATTTATATGTTCTTTGTTGAGGATGCTTTTATAAAAATAGGCTATGCCACTATGTTTCCATCCCCACAAGGATTCATTTTTCTCAATATTTAACACTAGTAATGTTATATTTTTCTAGAGGGAAGCTAGCCGATGTGATCCTTCTTTCTGTTGATAGGCCATTCCCATGGTGAATTCCTATTCCTTGGTCCTTTTTTAGATTTTAGTCTTGATTTCGTCAGTCTTGGTGAAAATTTTGTCAAAGATATTGTAATTCAAAATTTGAATAAATTTTCAATCATGTTCTAAGTTTTTTTTAATGTCCAATTATCTATCCATGAATTTTAAGTTGTTTCCCACCTTAACGTAACTCTCTTTGGTGGCATCAAGATATGTGAGGTGAATGCTTTCAAATTTGAAGTTCAACTCCATTTCTATCTCTTGTTTTGAATTTTTTTAACAATGATCAAATGGTGTGGCATCCTAGATGTGATTGTTAATTTGTTCTTAACAGTGATCCAATGGCTTGTTATCATGATATGATCAATTCTTTCCACAATAAATTTCCTCCTTTCCTTTTATTGGACCAAGTGAAAGATCTATCTTGGAAGTCGAGATCAAGTAGACCAACCCCCTGAATAACCTCCCTGAGTGTTTCCATTATGCTTGTGTTGAATCCATTGCCTCACTTTTTTTTCATTGAGGGATTTGATAGTGTTAAAAATTTAAAATCACCTGTTAGGATGATAGGCTCATCTTTATTGAGGGTTAGCCAATTGGATTGGTTTGAGGTATGTCATTTGAGAATTACATTGTGGGGAATTACATATATTTACTATTACATATATTGGGGGGTTTTCAATTGGAATGAAAAGAGGAAAGAAACTATACTCCAAGGAAGGCTTGCCAAAAAATGATTATATACCTAAATGGATCTTATTTTATCATTGTTTTTTTGGGGCATTGGAGTTGAATAACTTTTTTTCAATGGAGGAGAACCAAATCTATCTCAATAATGAGGAATTTGGTTTGAGCTAGGTTTTTTCGGGTACTCCAATACCTCAAATATTCCACAATATATGTCTTGGCTTCTATCAACTTGGATTGATTGGTTTTGGGTGTTCAAATCTAAATGATTTTGTTGAAGATTTCATCTGGATTAGTCTTTATAATGGTTATGTGGTGTCATCATTTGGTGACTTCCTCTTCTTCTTTCTTTGTCCCTTGCACTTTTGACTATCACATCCATAGACCCTTGGGTATTAAATCTCCAAAAGAGAGTTAATTTGTAGTTGATATATATGTCTTTTGAAATGTGTGATATACGAGATTGATTATGTTGGTCAAAATATTACAAAACCCTGCCTTCCTTTACACTTTGATGGAAGTCCATACCTTGTTCGAAAGTGCCCATTTTGGCATAAGTAGGATGCTGAAAAAATTTGGGGATTTTTACTTTACACATGCCAATTGCATTTTCTTGAAAGTTTTTTGTGCAAGGACATTTCATGAAATCACATTTCTATGAGGAATTATGTCAAATAGTTCAAAAGCCTTGTCATAAAGTATAACAGGGTAAGAAACTAGGAAGATTAAGGCCCTGTGCCTTTTCCAAAAAAAATAATTAACTAGAAAATAAACATTTGACTTATTAGTGGCAACAAGCGGCTCATGGGAATAGTTGTTAAACATCTCAGTGAGAAGAGCAATACAATTCATTTCAAGCTTGGGTAATATACTCTTAATTCAATCCATCAATCTCAGGGACTCAATTAGTAGGCAGGTGAGATGGGCTCTAGGAAAATTCACCATCAACAATTCATTGTTGGAAAATTCACTGTCATGACAAATTCACCTCAAGGAAAATTCACCACCAACAATTAATTACAATTGTTTGTAAAATTGTAAAATTGTCAATAAATTGTAATGGAGGCTCTATTATTAATGGGTGAAAATTATACTTTTGCAAAAATAAATTTGAAATATTGAAAATATATTAAAAAATGTTAATGTGATTAATTTTGTGATGAATTGGTGATGGTGAATTTTCTTTGAAATGAGTTTATCTTGATAGTGAATTTCTAGACAGTAAATTGTTGTGATGAATTTGCCCATATGCAAATGTTGTAAAAATTAAATAAAAAGAAACTTGTCACATTGCAATCACACAAAAATAAGTAATGGTGATTGTAGTAAAACAGAAGCACTGAAAATATTAAAAATTATCATGATTGCAAAGTCTTACATCCAGTAGCAACAAAGCTAATGAGAGAAAACGAGGCATAATTTGCAAGAAAAATAGTTTGGAACCTATGAGTGCAAATTTTTTGGTGAAATGAAACAAACCAAAAAAAGTCTCCCTACAGTTGTTGATTCAATATATTTATACCAAGCAGATAAGATTTTAAGATTTTTTCAGATTTGATCCCAAATCTGATTTGATTTAATCCAAATGATTTTTATAGAAGATTTGGCTTTAAATAGCAACCGTGTGCTGAAAAATCAGTGATAAAAACCACTCAATTTAATGGCAATCCAAAAGTTGTATGATAGTGTGAGACAAAGCGGGAGGAAAGTTTTTGGTGTAAGACATCAGGCATGAGACAACATTCTAGGTGAAATATCGTACAAAATATAGCCTATCAGCTAAACAAGTCCTTCAATCCATGCCTTCAAACGTCAACACAGTTCTATTGAGTAATGATGATGGCGAAGAAGCATTTAGCTGTTGGAATATAATATTCTACACTCAACAGATTTGTCCAAGTCAACCCCACGTTAGATTGAAGACCATCAACTTGCCCCAACGTATATCATCAGCATTAAATTTTGGTTGGTATTTTTGAATTTGAAAATGAGTGTTATTTTTGGGCTTGCAACAACCACAGCATACCTGCAACAATTAATGAAATTAGGAAAATTTGAAATTTGAAACTAAGAGCTCATTCTCATGAGCTTGAAATAAGACAAGACAAAAAGGAATGTCTTAGCAACCGTTGAAGAGTAAGAAGTCGAAAGTTTTTCTATTGAAGTGAAGACCCTGTAGCAGCAGATGAAGTGGATAATGCTCAACACAGAATCAGTAACAACAGCAGTATAAGGAATTTTTTAGTAGACACAACACATTGTCAGTTGTAGCTACATGATTGTAGCAGCTTATATATTTTGGGGTGAGTGTAGCACCTTTTGTATTGGACATTTTTTCAAGTTAGTTTATGTTTATTTTTGCAGTGTAAATAAAGAATGTCCTCTGAGTTTTTGTATTATGAAGCAAATATGGAATATATGCAAAGTTAGTTTTCTGTCTATTTTGGCTTGTTGATGATTCGCTACCTCTATGCATATTCTATGTGTTTTATGCTTTGTCCATCCTATCACAGTAGTGACTTTGTGTTTTATTCCACCCCTGCCTCCCCAACAAGTGGTATCAAAGCCCTATTTTTCTGGGTAGTAATTTTATTGTGGGTGTCTTTGGTAAAGCCCTAGGTTATCTAGGCATTGTTTAGTCTTCTCAAATTTGAGAAATATGGTAGAAGGTGACAGCAAAGGTTGGCAGTAGCCACCGAATTTTGATGGGAAGAATTATGATATATGGGCTAAGAAGATGAGAACCATCTTAGTTGCAAATGACCTATGGGAGTTAGTCACAAATGGGTTCAATGATATCACAGACCCAAATGCATTTGCAGACCTTTCAAATGCATAAAAGAATCAATTGAAGGAGACCCAGATGAAGGATGCAAAATCCCTTAGCTTGATTGAGGCATCTTTGAGTGACGCTATTTTCCCATGTATTGTAGCATCAAACTATGTAAAACAAGCTTGGGATATATTGCAAAATAGTTATAAAGGTACTAAAAAAGTGAGGTTAGCTAAGTTGCAACTCTTGAGAATAAATTTTGAGACTCTACAAATGAAGGATAATTAATCTATTTCAGATTTCCACACCAAATTCTCCACCTTGGTAAATCAGCTAAGAGTCAATGGAGAAACAATGGAAGAGCAAAGGATTATTGAGAAAATCCTGGGAAGTTTGCCTACTAAGTTTGACTATGTAGCTATTTCCATTTAAGAGGCAAAATACTTGTCTCAAATGACTATAGATGAGTTGATGGGTTCACTACAAACCCATGAGCACTGGTTGAATAGATCTGCTCCTTCCTTAGAGCAAGAATTCAAAGCTCAGACCAATCAAAGAGGTCAGGGAAGAGGAAGAAATGACATAGTAGAGTTCAAAGAGGCAGAAGTAGAAACAATTATGGAAGAGGAGGTTTTGATAGTACAGAGGAGCCAAGCAGCTCACAGTCAACAAACCAGTACCAGAAGAAAAACAATAGCTCAAAGCAGAGGTCTGACAAAAGTAATGTGCAGTGTTATTACTGTCACAAATATGGCCATTATGCTAGTGAGTGTAGAAAGAAGTAGTGTGACCATGGAGGCCAAAATGCTAATGTAGAAAATGAGAACAAAGCTGAAAATGACAAACAATCAAATGTTTTCATTGTTTGTAACCTTGTTGAATGCAACAATGATGAAGTATGGTACTTGGAAAATAGACGCAACAACCACATGAGTGGTAACAAGAACTTCTTTGCTTCCATAGATAGTAGTATAAAAAATGATATCAAAATGGGAAATGATGAGAAGGTTCCCATCATTAGAACAGGTGTTGTCAGCATCCAAATGAAGAATGGTGAGAAGCAACAAATCCAAGATGTCTATTATGCCCCCGGCATAAAACATAACCTATTGAGCATTGGAAAAATGGTCCAAAACGGTTACAAAATCCTGATGGAGAATGGAGAATGCAAGATATTTGATAGAGGAGGTAGCAAAAGAGTGATGGTTGTAGTGCAGATGACGATAAACAAAATGTTTCCTCTCAAGATGCACATAGTGTCTGCGACAAGAACAATAGACTATCAGCAACAACATTGTTCATCAGCACTCACAGCAGTTGCACAACAGTCATCAGTCAAACAACAGTTTTCTTTCAAGAAAGTCATCAAAGACCCATCCAAACTATGGAATTTAAGGTATGGGCACTTAAGATTTTCAAGTTTGAGTTTATTGTCTAGAAAAGGAATGGTTAGGGGTTTACCATCCATTGTACAACCCGATGGCAAGTGTGAGGCTTGCATTTTAGGAAAACAAAATAGGTAGTCATTTCAATTTGGGTATTCTAGGAGAGAAAAATCACCTCTTGAGTTAGTGCACTCATATTTATGTGGACCCATGAAAACCCACACTTTAGCTGGAAATACATATTTCATGACTTTTATAGATGATTACAACAGAAAGATTTGGGTCTATTTCTTGAAAAATAAATCGAAAGCCTTTGAGAAGTTTAAATGGTTTAAGGAAGCAGTTGAGAAGGAGAGTGGTCACTATATCAAAGCCCTTAGAATAGATTAAGAGGGAGAGCACTTCTCCAATGAATTTCTGAATTTTTGTAGGAATGAGGGAATTCACAAATAATTTACAACAAGGTATACCCCACATCAAAATGGAGTGGCAGAAAGGAATAATATGACCATTCAAGATATGGTGGAAAGTATGTTGAAAGCAAAAGGGCTGTCACACATATTTTGGGGAGAAGTTGTAGCAACAACAATGTTCCCCACCAAAGTTTTTCATGATTGGATTCCACAATAGGTGTGGACAAACAACAAATGGAGTGTTGAGCACTTAAGGATATTTGGGTGTGTGGCATACACACTCGTGCCAAAAGAGAAGAGGAAAGAATTTGATGATAAAGGAGAAAAGTGCATTTTCATAAGCTATAGTGAGGAGTCAAAAGCCTACAAGTTATACAATCCCATCAACAAGAAAGTAGTAATTAGCAGGGATGTTATATTTATTGAAAATGAAGCATGGGACGGAATGGTGGATGACACCATAGGTATTTCTGTTACAATACCCCTTGATGATGAAGAAGTTGTAGATGATAGCAACATAGGGGGAGCTCAAGAGAGCAATAGCTCAGCAAGAAACCACCATAGAGCATTGGAAAATAACAGCTCTGATGATCTGCAACAGAACAGTAATTCTGCAAGTGTTCAATAGAGACAGCAATCTGGTAGCACTAAATAGAGACAACAAACAAGCAACTCTAGAATTCAACAGAGCAGTAACTCCGACAGTCAGTAGTACAATAGCTCCAAAGGTCAAAGTAGCAACAGTTTAGAAGAAAATTCAAATCCCACACTCGCATCATTGATGCCACATAAGACAAAGAGTGTGAGGGAGATCTATGATAGCACACATCATGTTGATTTTGATGAAAATTTATATTTTTCTCTATTCTCCTATAGTGATCCAACATACTTTGAGGAAGTGGTAAAAGAAGAGAAATGGTGTAAGGCCATGGATGAAGAGTTGGAGGCTATAGAGAGGAATCAAACATGGGAGTTGACCGATTTACCCAAGGGTAAGCAAGTAATTGGAGTGAAGTGGGTCTATAAGACCAAGTGTACTACAAAAGGGAAAATTGAAAGACACAAGGCAAGGCTAGTTGTGAAAGGGTACAAACAACAGCCCGGTATTGATTATCATGAGACATATGCACCAGTTGCAAGGCTGAAAATAGTACGAATAGTCATAGCAATTGCAACACAACATAATTTGAAAGTGTTGTAGATGGATGTAAAGTCAGCCTTCTTGAACGAAGTGTTGAAGGAGGAAGTGTATGTGGAGCAGCCACCTGGTTATGAAGTCCCAAGGCAAGAGGACAAAGTGTATAGGCTCCATAAAGCTCTTTATGGGGTGAAACAAGCACCTCAGGCATGGTACAACATAATAGATACTTATTTGTTGAGCAATGGATTTAGCAAAAGCAGCAGTGAGCCCACACTCTACATCAAAGCAACTAAAGGTGATATTTTAATTGTTGTTTTGTATGTAGATGATCCAATTTTTACTGGTAACAATAACAAAAAAATTGTTGATTTTAAAGAGGTGATGAAAAATGAATTTGACATGATGGATTTAGGTTTGCTGAAGTATTTTCTTGGGATAGAAGTTCAACAAACAGTGCATGACAGTTTTATTTCACAAGCTAACTATGCCAAATAGATTTTAAGAAGGTTCAAAATGCAGAACAAAAAACCTATAACCACACCAACAACAGGTTTGAAACTGTGCAAAAATGACAACAGTAAGGAAGTGAACCCAACCCTCTACAAGAGTAAGGTTGGAAGTTTGATGTACTTGACATCAACAGGGCCTGATTTAATGTATGCAGTAAGCTTGATATCTAGGTTCATGGAGGAACCTAAGGAATCACATTGGAAAGCAGGAAAGAGGATCTTGAGGTATGTTAATGGAACAATAGGATATGGTATTTTGTATGCAGCATCTAATGAGTTCAAGTTGGATGGTTTAGCAGACAGTGATTGGGCAGGAAATGTGGATGATAGGAAGAGCACATCCAGATATGTTTTCAACATGGGATCGGGTGCAATCTCATGGGCATCAAAGAAACAACCAATTGTCTCTCTCAACACAACAAAAGCAGAGTACATAGCAGCAAATGTAGCAGCTTGTTAGGCTATTTGGTTGAGGATCCTTCCAGATTTACAACAAGTTGATAGCACAGTCATTCATTGTGACAATGTGTGCTCCATAGCTCTAACAAAGAATCTGGTCTTCCACGGATGAAGAAAACACATTGAGATTCATTATCATTTCATAAGGGAATTAGTGGAACAAGGTGAGATTGAATTGTAGTATTGCAAATCCAAGTAGCAGCTCACCGATATCTTCACCAAGGCATTGCCAAAGGATAGTTTTGAATGCCTAAGAGATAGGCTTGGAATTTTGGATAGCTTCGAAGGTCAGCTCCAGAAGGAATCAATAGATTGATAGTTGACTTGCAAATTAAGGGGGAGTGTTGGAATATAATATTCTACAGTCAGCAGATTTATCCAATTCAACCCCACGCTAGATTGAAGACCATCAACTTGCCCCAATGTATATCATCAGCATTATATTTTGGTTGGTATTTTAGAATTTGAAAAGGAGTGTTATTTTTGGGCTTGCAATAGCCACATCATACCTGCAACAATTAATGAAATTAGGTAAATTTGAAATTTGAAACTAAGCGCTCATTCTCATGAGCTTGAAACAAGACAAGAAAAAAAGGAATGTCTTAGCAACCATTGAAGAGTAATAAGTCAAAAGTTTTTCTATTGAAGTGAAGACCCTACATCAGTAGACAAAGTGGAGAATGTTCAGCACATAATCAGTAACAACAGCAACACAAGGAATGTTTTAGTAGACACAACACATTGTCAGCTGTAGCTACTAGATTGTAGTAGCTTATATATTTCGGTGTGAGTGTAGAACCTTTTGTATTGAACATCTTTCCAAGTTAGTTTATGTTTATTTTTGTAGTGTAAACAGAGCATGTCCTCTGAGTTTTTGTATTATGAAGCAAATATGGAATATATGCAAAGTTAGTTTTCTATCTGTTTTGGCTTGTTGATGATTCGCTGCCTCTATGCATATTCTATGTGTTTTATGCTTTGTCCATCCTCTCACAATACTGACTTTGTGTTTTATTCCACCCCTACCTCCCGAACATTAGTGGCAGTTGCAGTTTCCACAATGATAACAATGTTTTCTCTGGAATCTACCCAAGCATATCTGTTGAAGGGGAGAATAAGTCACTTGCAATTCTATTTCCATGATAGGATCTTGGGAAAAAATGTGACGGCCGTGAAGGTGGCGTCACCTGCAACCACTAACACCTCGCTTACTGGCTTTGGAACCATATATGTCATAGATGACCCGTTGACGGAAGGGCTTGAGCCCACCTCCAAATTCGTGGCCAAAGCTCAGGGATTGTATGCCACCACCAGCCAAGAGGAACTTCATTTGTTAATGGTAGTCACCCATGTTTTTCAGGGTGGAGAGTTCAATGGCAGTACACTCGTCGTGGTGGGAAACAACACCGTGCTTAGCAAGGTTAGAGAGTTTCCAATTATGGGAGGAAGCGGGAAATTCAGGCTGGATCAAGGTTATGTTCTCCTCCAGACTCACTCCATAGACTTCAAATTTGGCAATGCAATCATTCATTACAACATCACCGTATATCATTACTGATGCTTCAACATAGTTTGCCCTATTTTTTCCTCTGCTTGTTTAGAATTTAAACGCCTGTTAGAAGCTGAAACAATTTAGCTGTTGTTTTTTGGTTTAACAAAGCTGCGTTTATAATGTAAGGTCACAAAGTGTCCAATTACAATAAATGAAAAAAATAAAGTAATTTGTGATCCATCTGCTGATCGAGCTAATAGTGTTTATCCAATTCTTGTAGAACTGTTATATCTTAAGTCTATTTTTATTTTTTATGACTGCCACTTTGTAAATTATTTATTAGGGGAAAGGATATAATTTATAAGCATCGACCAATTGTTATACACGTAAGATCTTGAGTTAAAGATATTAAAAGAATAGAAGTTGGAAAAAATAGAAAAATAAATTTAATAAAGAATCAATATATGTGTACATGTAAATATGGAATTATATCTTTCAAGAAGTATTAAATAAAAGTAAATTTGATTGTAATAGAGGATCATTTTTAAAAATTATTGAGTTAAAAAAAAGAAGTAATTTTTCAATAAATTAAATGTATACATATTATAAAATGTATCATTCTTTAAACACAAAAAATTCAAATGGGTTCATGTTTTTTTTTTTCAATGTTGAACAAAGCAAAGTTACAATGAATACAAGCTATCAATAGGTGGCTGAATGAGATTTAAGAAAAACTATCATTTTCTGATTACAATGATATACAAATAGTTGAAGCTAGAAATAACAATAGTCAATACTTGAGTTGTAGCCCTTTATGGCATAGGCCAAGCATGTTGTTTTTTTGAAGTTATTTAATCTGGTCTTGAATTTGTTGAAGCTAAATCATTTCCAAAACATTTTTCTTGGATAATTCTTGAATATATGAAAATTAAAAAATAACTTGGAAAAATATATCAAAATAAATTTTGAGTACTAGTTCCATGAAAATAGTTTCTAGAAAACACATTATTACATATTACCTTCCAAATATGTCTTAAAATAACGATCTAATTGAATAAAAAATAACATTATTATGCAAAATAAAACCACCAAGAGCATCTTTCTAATTCAACTCATGATAAAAAATAGTATGAAAGTTTTTAAAAGACAACATCCCATTGTTTTTAAACATAAAGACAATCCAAAAAAATGAGTTGTTAGTGTATATATTGCATTTTATGCATACACTTGGCTTATTTTAGCCTAGTTAGGCATCCCATTGACCCTTTCTTAGTGAGGTGTCAATGATAATAGGTTTCTTGAGAGGTATCAACTCACTTTTGACACCTAGATTCCTTCATTCGTGGTTGGCAACTCAATGACCATTCTACTTGTGAGGAGTCATATCCTCATATCGTGGATTTCAGTTGCCTATCTCCTATTTATGTATGCCTTGTTTTCCTAATTCATTGGTCAACTATTATGTAATTGTTTGTTCATTATTCTTGCATGTAATCTTCTATATTGTAGGTTTATTCATGGTATTAGACATGGATTGTTGTAGGTCATGAGGTGAATTCATTTATTTTATTTTTTGGATCATTTGTGTGAGCTAACTGACATTTTTTTAAGGTTCAAATTATTGCAACCCCTGCAATTCATTGTAGCTTTTGACTTTCCTTGTGAGGGTTAATTAAGGGGAAATTTCATGGTGACCCTCTTTTTTTTATTTTAATTTGCAATCTACATAGTTATTTTGCTACAGATCAATTTGTCCATTGCCTATTGGAGAGGCCCAACTAGCTTTTTTGCAAACGTAATTTTTTGATCTGTAGGCCTATAAATAAAATTTTGAGGGTGTGTTTCAAAACTTCCTGCTACGATTTACCCCAAGTTGATTTCCTTGAGGCATTTTTTTGAACCAAGCATTGTGATTAGGCATAATTCTTTGTCATAAGGAAATTAATCCCTTGATTCTTTCCAACCAAAGGGGGATTAAATTTGCTCCATTTTTTCCTCTCTTATTCTAAAATTTTACACTGCAGTTTTTTCTAAAAATTAGAAAAAAAAATCGCAAGAAAGAATAATTGTTTTGTTAATGGTGAAAATTTCAAAGTGTAATAACTTTTTGCACTGTAGCTTGGATTTGAGTTCCATTTTTTTGCAAAATTGCATATTATCACACTAATTCTATATATTTCTCGTTTATGCCTCTTTTGGGTGAGTTAAAAGCACTCCTATAAAGTGCCAAATGGGGAGGGGAACAAATAATTAAGGGAGGTGTTGTGTGTGGCCCATTTACACACTTCCTCAATAATTTATTTTGTGTTACGTTTTTCATTCACTTTTGCATGCATTTCTAAGTTCTTCATTTTTGTATTTCTACAAGAAAATGTCTAATTCTAGTAGCATGGAGGCTAATGTAACTATACAACCCCTAACACCTTTCAATTATCATGATTGCAAGATGAAAGTAATTCCTTTTTATAAGAACAATGGTTTATATAGGGTAAGTATGGGAATGAAGAAAGAACCTACAACAACTAAAGACAAAGAAAAACTTTTCAACAAGTATAATCAATAATTTGGCTTCCTATGTTTAAATTGTCTCATGAATTGTTATTCCATGCTAAGAACTTGAAAAAAACCAACCAAGTTTGGGAAGCTCTAGACAAACTATTTGTGAAAATAGATGAACTTAGAAGCCATGAGTTGGAAAATCAACTCTTAGGTCTTAGTCCTATGATTTTTTCAACTTTACAAGACTTCTTCACTAAATTTAAATTTTTAAAGTGGTACCTAAAATATTGTGGAATTGAAAAGAAAGGGGATTAATTAATCATTTTTGTACTTTGCAAGCTAGGTCCAACATTTTCTATGTTTTTATCAACTTTCTCTCTACTAAAGGGCTCTTCCCACACTTAATAACTTTATTATTGATCTCACAAGGGAGCAAGAAAAGTTAATTAAAAATAATCACTTTGAAGTTTGCTTAGCGTCAAGCTTTACTTGTAGGGAATGAAACACAACAAACTTCAAAAGGGGAGAAGAAGAACATTAAAAATGACAAGGAAATTAAGAAAGAAGGAAAATTTGACAACTCCAAAATAGACTCTCAAAGTAAGAAGAGAGTTGAATGTTCCTTTTCTAAAAATATTGGACATGATGAAAATCAATGCATGAGGAAAAAAATTGAGTCTCTACAAAAAATTATAAAAAATAATAATATAGGGCTACATGATTATATCAAAAGAATCTTCATCAACTCAAGAAAATACTAAGGAAAAAGAGAAATCAAAGGGAAAAGCCTTAGTTGCTCCAACATATTTATCTCCATCATGGATTATAGACTTCAATGCTTCACACCATATGGATTCTTCATAGGTTATCTTTTCATCCTTAGAGCCATCAAGTATGTCCACAGTCACCTTAGGTGATGATACTCTAGCATTGGTAAAAGGGAGAGATTCTTTTAAAGTTGAAGGAGGAACATTTTTCAATGTTCTAAGTGTTCCTTCACTATCAACTAATCTACTTTTAGTGTATCAAATAACTCATTTAGGGAAGGGCATGAGAGTACACTTCTCTCCAAATTCAATTGATATAAGATAAATACAAGAAATAATTTGGTATCAATAGGGGAGGTAAATCACCGATCTAGATTATATATCTTCTCTAATTTTCCACAAATATTTATCCAAAAGCACTACTAACTCATTTAGATGAAGTTAGAAAATTATGGAATGAGTGGTTTGGCCTTCTTAACTGTGGCTAGCTTGAGCAACTATGCCAATAGAATATGGTTGATGGATTACCTAAGGTTAAATTCTCTAAAGGGATTTGTGAAGGTTGTGCAATTGGCAAACATCTAGAAGAAAAATTTTAAAAAGTAAAATCATGAAGGGAAACACAAGTTTTATAATTTTTTCAAAGTGATGTTTCAGGGGCTTTTTCTCATCCATATTTTATAAATGCTAGGTATTTTCTCACCTTTATTGATGATTTCTCACATTTTACATGGGTCTACTTAGGAAAAAATAATAATTTTTTCAAAATTTTCAAGATTTCAAAGCTCTAACTAAAAACTAATTAGGGAAAGTCATAGGGTAAATGCAAAAAGAAGGGGGCTTAAGTGGCCACTTTTTTTTTTCTAAAATTAGGAAATACTAACCTTGGATGTGAAATTGAGGATAGTTACACTCAAAATTTTGAGATGCAACAAGAATAAAGATTGTAGTGCTCTGAGTCTACTTTCTAAACTACTATTTTTTTTTAAAAATAGTTGAGATTAAGGTGTTCAAAAGAGAAGACCATAGAAATTGGTGTTGTTTTTGTTAGAAAAATATAACATAGCAACTTTTGTGGATCCCTAGCATGGTTAAATTCTTTTAGTATTTTTAAAATTGCTTCGGTGAGAAATTAGCTAAGAGTATATAGTTTATGCTCGATTTTTCTAATAATTTTTTAATGAATATTTTTTTTTTACTAATTTTCAAAGTGGACACTTCCTTAAAAAAATAGAATTTTGGTTGTGCTACCCCTATAAATTGTGGAAACTAATTGAAAATTATTAAATTATTATTTTTAATACGTGTAGAATGGAGTCCAATTTCTAAAAATACAATTTATTTGAAATTTTGATGAACGGTTAATTTATAACGAAAAAAGCACCAAACATTGGTTTTTTCAAAAAAATAGACACACAAACAAAATAAATTATAGATCAAAGGCTTAATATTGTCAAAAAGTGAAGAAATTACATCATTAGATAGCTAAGAGAGAGCCTAACATTACCCAAGTGTTAGATTTGTTCGACATTGTAACACGTGCAAACCTGACGGTGAGCACGAAGGCGATTATGTGAAATATTGTAGAATTTACAAAAACCCATCTTTGGACATTGGGAAGGCCCTCCAAGCCTTTGGGTTGGTATTCCAAGGAAAATATCAAGCCCAAGGTTTGGGGATTCCCAAAGAAAGAAATAATGCAAGTGTGTTATAACGTGCTCACGTTATTTCTTAGTTTTGGCATGTATTTTGTATTTGTTCAAGACATGCCTAGAAAGACATAATGTGAGCACATTATAACACACTCGTGCATTACATCTTGATTTGTGTTAAGTACTACTCTATTGAATGTATGTATATATATTTGTATGTGTGTATGTATGTATTTATATATGCATTCTTGTATGTATGCATGTATGTATGTATGCATGTATGTATGTATGTATGCTTGTATGTAGTATGTATGTATGTATCAGTTCATGTATGTGTTGCAAGAATGAAGAAAGGAATGAAGGTGTTGTCATTGATGTCAACTAGTCAACTAGTTATCTACTAGTTGTTGTTGGTTGTATATGTCGAGGATATTGAGAAAATTATATTAAAGAAAGTTTATAGTTATTCAGTTGTTTTTTATTAGGTGAAAAGTAGGTTTTGAAGGGACTCAAAACCCTTTACAACCAAAAAATAGAGCTGCAAAAAGAAAAGCCTGTAGCCAACCAAAAACTAGCCCCCAAACAAGAAACTTCAAGATTTACATTTAGAACTACTCTTGTGGGAGCAGAGAGTCATGTAAAAAGAAGGCTTGGAGAATTTTTATTTTTTTCCCTTTACAGTTATCCAACCTTCTTCCACTTGCGCTACCTTAGCATGCCAAACCAACATACTACTATCCTGAAGAAAATTGTCTGTCACCACAGTCTTAGAGATTTCCTCATTATTTTTTCTTGTAGGCAATGTCTTATCAGAAAAGCTACCAGTAATGGCAGCCAGAGACCCATTATCACACTCATTTGGCATTTCAACATGATAATATTTCTTAGTATTAGCCACCCCTTTATTTGAGACATTCAGAGAGGATACCCCAAGACCCTATGATTCCAATGCAACCACCTCAGAAAAGCTCCTATGTTGCTCAGGTTTCTTCTCAACTGTATAATGTTGTTTAGAGACACCTTTTCACCATGTATCCTTTATTTATTTCTTCTCTAATCCACATTGTGTAGTAGAATGACCTATTTTAAAGCATCTTCGACTGCGAAATGAGACCCCTTCATAGACCAAAGATTGGACCTAAGAACCCTTAGAAGATTTGAGTAAAATCTCAACATAAAACCCTTTTGAAACATCCATGTCCACCAATATACAAGAAAATGTGGATTGAAAAATATTAGAGGATTCAACATCCACCAACAAAAAATCTCCAAGGGCATCAACCACATAGGTATTCAGTTGTTACTCTAGGTAATGATATGTTATTTTCCCCTATGTTTGTGTGGTTTAGATATGTTGGTTAGGGTTGTTGAAAGTTTCTATATCAAGATTTTTGGCTATGGTTCATTCTGAAGTTTGATTTGTGTTCACCAATTGTGAACTATGTTTTTCTATGTTCTAGTTGAGGTCTGGGATAAATGTTGTTGGTCCAAATTTCTCTTTGATGAAGTCTTTTGACTTGCGGTTCTAGAGTTAAGATGTTTTGATTGCATTGGAGATATATTTGGTTTATGGAAGTATCAAGCTTAATTGTTCTATGTGTTTTACATTGGTTTTGTCGACCTTGTGTTAAGCACTATCTTCGAAGTTGATGAAGCATTTTGGTGCAGGAGCACTTGCCAAAATACAAGCACATTTTTGAGGTGTTGTTTTAAAATCTATTTGTTTTGTTAGGAAAGGTCTTTAACACCATTTTGGTTGTGTTTGAGGACCTTTGGGTTATGTGGTTAGAAGTTGAATAAGCTAGGAATTATTTTTTTGGTTGTTTCCTAAGTTTTAGGCAGAAATTGAAAAACACACTGTGTTTTCAAACAGCAAGCTTTTTGCCATTCTTAGGCTCGGGAAAATTAACTTAAATATTTCTTGGCATTGTATATGGGATCTTTCAACCTTTGAAAAAGGTTGGAAGTTTTGGTTATTGGTAGTTTTCAGAAAACAAGAAAGAAAACAGTGATTTTGTGTGGGAAAATCTGCTTTTTCTATTCTTGCGTGTGACAGCTGTAATGAATGAATTAAATAAAGTTTTTGTTGAATGGAATAGCACGTAGTAAAGCCTTCTTAAGTATTTTATCTAGTCCTATAGTTAGAGATTCCATCACTTTCTTCCATTTTGTAATTTACTGTGTTAGTTCTTTTTGTTGTTTTTGACTGGTAAAGTTTAGAAAATGGAGTTTTAGTTTTGTTTCCTGTCCGTACCAGGAAGTATGGATGTTGTGGAAACAAGGAAAAACTCCCTATTTTTATATAGTGTAAATATAAGAGTCTTTTTGAGTCATGTAAGCAGGTTGATGATCTTTTCCTAGGCGAGCTTGTGATGCCTGGTTAGGAAAGACAGTGTAATAATTTCTTCCAACGTTGCAAGGGTGTTTGACCACTGGTAACCAGAGTGTGAAAAGTTTGTTGGAGACCTTTCAAAGTTTTGACAGATGGTAGGAAACATCACCAAGTCATCTGGAGGAAGAAGGAAGAAGACAGTCCTCCTTGTAACCAAGAAAATGCTCAAAAAGCCCTAAAATTCTCAAAATTAGTAATAACTCTGTGTACGGCCTGAGAAGGGCTGAAACCTCTAAAATCTTGAAGAGTTACAAATTTGAACTAGGCTTCCTTCTTTGAGATCATGGTGTTCTTTTAGCTGGGATAAGTATTAAACATTTTACTTGTTGGAGGAGGCCTAATTCTAGTAGCCCTCCCCAAACCCTAGAGTAGGGTTTTGAGAAAGCGATAGGGAAGAGGGGTATGGAGGTGGAACAAGATCCCTCTCTAGACTGTGTTTGAAGTTTTGAAACCTTATACACACCCCTGAAATGAGGTTAGGAAGAATTTAATGATTAACTGGTCTTTAAGTTGATTAAGGGCTAGTTGGTGAAGAGAGGAAAAGCACCAAGAAATGCTTGGTTAAGGGATTGTGAATGTTTTGGAACTTGATAGCAGGGTTGGCAGAAAGGACCAGGGGTGCCTAATTACTTTAGGGACCTATAGGTTGAGTGGTAGAGAGAAACACCAAGGGTTATCAACTGAAGACCCAGAGCATTGAGCCAGTGATTGACTCAATCCAACCTTGTTTCTATCAGATTGGTATTAGAGCCGTGAAATATTTGGGAAAGTAGCTTATATGTCTAAAGTGGAGTCCAGTGAAACCCCCGCCATGGTGACAAATGCACAGTTAGCCAAGAAGGTTGAAGAACAAGAAGAGGACAACAAGTCCCTGAAAGAAAGAATTGAGCAATTGAAGAAGGCATTGAACAATGCAAGGTTGGAAGGAACAGTGCGAAAGGAAGAAGAGGTTGTAGAGGAAGACAAAGTCCCTGAACCTGACCCTATTTTGGAGGAGGAGCCCTTCTTGAAGACATTGAAAGCCCTGAGTGGAAAAGGACTTGAGGGAATACGGTTGTTCTATGGAAAGATGGATCCTAATTTGGTCATGGATTGGATAGATGGAATGGAGAACCAGTTCGAGTGTGATGGAGTCACTGAAGCTCAGAAAGTGAAGGTTGCAAAATCAAGGTTGAGAGGATCAGCTTTGACATGGTGGAAGTTTATTTAGACTAAAAAAGAGAAAGAAGGCAAGTAGCCCATAACAACCTAGAAGGGAATGGTTTCTAAGGTGAAAGAAGCATATATTCTAGATGATTATGAGATCCAACTTCACAAGAAGAGGTAGAGTTTAAGACAAAAAGACCAAGATGTCAACACCTATACTGAAGAGTTTTAGAAGCTTTGCTTGAGATCAAATGTGGCAGAAGATGAGCCTAAAAATGGATAGGTACCTCAATGGTTTGAAGTGGAACATACAGGAAGAGATGGTTTTACTTGGCCCCAAGACAGTCCACCAATGTTATCAGCTGGCTATCAAGATTGAAGATAGGAATAAAAGAAAGCATGATCAGTCCTCTAAGGGCAGAGGTAGAGGCAGAGATCAAAGAGGATAGTGTGGAGGTTACCAAGGAAGAGGTAATGATCAAAGAACCCAAGGAGAATCCAAGCTTACCGAGCATGGAGGTGAAACATCGTCAAGAGGAGGACTTAATAGAGGAAGAGACCTCAAGGGGGTTCAAATAGAGGAAGAGGAGCAGGCAAAAGTAACTCCTACTTTGCCACCATGAAATGTTATCACTGTAATCAGCTAGGTCATCCTGCTTATAGATGCCTAGAGAAAGCTTCATCTAGCAATGAGAAAAGAGTAGCTTATGCACAAGAGGACACCATGAGTGTCAAATCACCTAAGATCAGTCATATAGAATCAGAAGTAGGTGAAAATATGATGTTTAATAGAGTGCTGATCAGACAACCGGTCAAGGAAGAACCCAAGCAAAGGAGAGCTTTGTTTAGAGCAAGGTGCAAGATATTGGGAAAGGTATGCAAGGTCATTGTAGATTTTGGTTCTACAGACAATATAATCTCTGAGGAGGTAGTAACTAAGTTAAAATTGCAGAAGGTGCCTCATACCAATCCTTACAAAGTCACATGGTTGAACAAAGGGCAGATTGTTCTAGTGAATGAGCAGGTTACAGTGGAATTCTCAATTGGAGGCTACAAAGACAAGCTAATTTGTGATGTACTACCCATGGATTCATGCCATATTCTTCTTGGTAGGCCATGGAAATATGACAGAGGTGCTATATATCATGGGAAGGAGAACACCATTGAATTTAAGAAGGATGGAAGAACCTTCAAGCTGCAATCATTGATTGAGGATGATGAAGGGCAGTCCAAGGTTCCTAACATTATGTTGAGTAGTGGTAAAGAGTTCATCAAGGATCTACACCAAGGGAATGAAGGGAATGTGATCATGATGTAGCCCAAATAAGAGGAAAAGGTTGAAAGAATAGTGTTACCAACAATAGTCCAAAACTTGCTTAACAAATACAAGAGCATAGTGAGTGATGGTACACCAGCAACTCTACCACCAAAGAGAGCAATAAGTCATCAAATTGACTTCATACCTGGAGCCTCTTTACCTAACAAGGCAGCATACAAACTCACACCAGATCAAAATCTTGAAGTGGCTAGGCAAGTGGAAGAATTGTTAGGACAAGGTCTAATCCAAAAGAGCATCAGCCCTTGTGCAGTCCCAGTTGTTTTAGCAACAAAAAAAAGAGGTAAGTGGAGGTTATGCACTGATTCTAGAGCAATTAATAGGATCTCCATTAGGTATAGATTCCCAATACCTAGAATTGAAAATTTAATGGATTGCCTTGGAGGAGCACAGTATTACACCAAGTTAGATCTTAAGAGCGGGTATCACCAAATCAAAATTAAGGAGGGTGATGAATGGAAAACAACTTTTAAGACAAATGATGGTTTGTATGAGTGGAAAGTGATGCCATTTGGCCTCTCAAATGCCCCTAGCATGTTCATGAGACTAATGAATGAGGTGCTTAAGGATTTCACAGGGATTTTTGTGGTAGTCTACTTGGATGACATACTGATTTTTAGTAAGACAACAGAAGAACATTTGAAGCATGTGGAAATGGTTCTCAAAAGGTTGCAAGAAGAACAATTGGCAATCAACCTTGAAAAGTGTGAGTTCTTCAAGAAATAACTTGTGTATCTAGGCTTTGTAGTATCCCAAGGAACCTTGAAGATGGATCCAAGTAAGGTGGAAGCCATCCTAAATTGGCTTACACCAACCACAACAATAGAGGTAAGAAGTTTCCATGGTTTAGCTCAGTTCTATAGGAAATTCATCAGAAATTTTAGTCGTATATGTGCACCAGTGCTAGATACTATTAAAGGTGGTCTAAAAGAAAAGTTTAAATGGACACAAGAAGCTGATAAAGGGTTTGAAAATCTGAAACAGGAAGTAGCTACCCAACCTATTCTGTTATTGCCTAGTTTTGATAAGTTGTTCACAGTAGAGTGTGATGCAAGTGGAGTAGCAGTAGGAGGAGTCCTTAGTCAAGAAGGTAGGCCTATAGCATTCTTCAATGAAAAACTCAATGAAGCCAAACAAAAATACTCCACCTATGATCTGGAACTTTATGCCTTAGTGCACAGTCCCTTAGGAAGTGGAGGCATTATTTATTGCCCAAAGAGTTTGTGGTCTTCACGGATAACCAGTCACTCAGTTACATCAAAACCCAAGAGAAGTTAAGTAATAGACATTTGAAATGGATGGAGTACATCCAAGCCTTTGCATTTACCATTAAGCACAAGAAGGGATAGCAAAA
The DNA here is from genome assembly GCA_007258455.2 of Sequoia sempervirens. Lineage (NCBI taxonomy): Eukaryota > Viridiplantae > Streptophyta > Pinopsida > Cupressales > Cupressaceae > Sequoia > Sequoia sempervirens. The sequence goes on along the minus strand of VDFB02270651.1, from coordinate 398,706,640 downwards.
CAAAGTAGCAGATGCATTAAGCAGGAGAATGTTGACAGTCCAAGAGATATAGCTGAAAAGCATTGGATTAGAGAGTTTCAAAGATCTCTATGGTGATGATGAAGACTTTTCAGAAGCCTAAAAGGTATGTTCAGATTTTGAAAATCACTTTCATAGTCAATATGTTGAGTATACACTACAAAATGGTTTGTTATTCAAGGGAAATCTGTTGTGTCCCAAGAGGATCAATGAGGGAAAATCTGATCCAAGAGAAACATAATGGCAATCTTAGTGGGCATTTTGGTATTAACAAAACTTTAGAGCTAGTTCAAAGATTCTATTACTGGCCTAATTTAGCAAGAGATGTTAGAAAATATGTAGAACAGTGTGTTTTTTGTATGAAAGCCAAAGGGGGAGCTAGCAATGCTGGTTTGTATCAGCCCTTGCCTATTCCTAACAGACCATGGGAGTGTGTGAGCATGGATTTTGTGGTAGGTCTTCCTAAGACCAAAACTGGTTTTGACAGTGTTTTTGTAGTTGTGGACAAATTCAACAAGATGAGTCACTTTATTCCATGCAAGACTACACATGATGCAAGTTACATTTCCCATCTTTTCTTCAGGGAAGTTGTAAGAATCCATGGATTGCCATTGAGTATTGTATTAGATAGGGATGTGAAATTCATGAGCCATTTTTGGAAAATGCTATGGAGCAAATTGGGAACAAATTTGTCATTTGGATCAGCATACCATCCTCAGACTGATGGTCAAACAGAGGTGGTTAACAGAGTGTTAGGTAACCTATTGAGGTGCTTGACAAAGGAATATGGATAGACCTGGGATATGGTGGTTTCTCAAGCTGAATATGCATACAATGACAGTGTAAACAGAACTACAGGGAAAAGTACATTTGAGGTTGTGTATGGGATGCACCCAACGGGAATTTGTGAGCTCAGAGACCTTAGATCTCAAGAGAATAGGAGTGGACATTCAGAAGATTTCACTCAGACCATGAAGGAGATTCATGAGCAGATTAAGAAGACAATTACAATAGCAACACAAAAGTTGAAAGATAAAGTTGATGAGTCAAGGAGAGATGTGCAATTTCAAGCGAGTGATTATGTGATGGTTCATCTTAACAAATAAAGGATGTAGAAGGTAATTTCAACCAAAATGTAGATGAAAAGAGTAGGACCATAAAAGGTATTAGCTAAGTATGGGAAGAATGCATACTAGGTAGAACTACCATCAGATTTGGGCATCTCTCCAGTGTTCAATGTTGCTGATTTGATCAAATATAAGGGCATAGTCAGTGATGAGGTTTAGAACAGTCATGAAGTCTTCAAAGACATTAGTAATGTACCCCTACCTAATTAAGAGTAGCCTTAGGCAGAGCAGATCTTGGAGTCCAGGGTGAAAAAGTCAACAAGGAAAAAGGCATACATGGAGCACCTTATTAAGTGGAAGGGAAAGCTTGAGTCAGAGGCTACATGGGTAAAAGAGGATCAATTTAAGAAACTTGGCATTGACCTGAAAATGATCCCTCTTTCCAGTTCTTGATCTTTCTGCTGAGAGGGGGAGAATGGTGCAGGAGCACCTACCAAAATACAAGCACATTTTTGAGGTGTTGTTTTAAAATCTATTTGTTTAGTTAGGAAAGGTCTTTAACACCATTTTGGTTGTGTTTTAGGACCTTTAGGTTCTATGGTTAGAAGTTGAATAAGCTAGGAATTATTTTTTTGGTTGTTTCCTAAGTTTTAGGTAGAAATTGAAAAACACACTGTGTTTTCAAACAGCGAGCTTTTTGCCATTCTTAGGCTCGGGAAAATTAACATAACTATTTCTTGTCATTTTATATGGGATCTTTCAACCTTTGACAAAGGTTGGAAGTTTTGGTTATTGGCAGTTTTCAGAAAATAAGAAAGAAAATAGTGATTTTGTGTGGGAAAATTTGCTTTTTTTGTTCTTGCGTGTGACAGCTACAAGGAATGAATTAAATAAAGTTTTTTTTGAATGGAATAGCATGTAGTAAATCCTTCTTAAGAATTTTATCTGGTCCTGTAGTTATATATTCCATCACTTTCTTCCATTTTGTAATTACTGTGTTAGTTCTTTTTGCTGTTTTTGACTGGTAAAGTTCAGAAAATGGAGTTTTAGTTTTGTTTCCTATTCGTACTAGGAAGCATGGATGTTGTGGAAACAAGGAAAAACTCCCTCTTTGTATATAGTGTAAATATAAGAGTCTTTGTGAGTCATGTAAGTAGGTTGATGATCTTTTCCTAGGCGAGCTTGTGATGCCCGGTTAGGAAAGACAGTGTAATAATTTCTTCCAACGTTGCAGGGGTGTTTGACCATTGGTAACTAGAGTGTGAAATTTTTTTTGGAGACCTTTCAAAGGTCTGACAGGTGGCAGGAAACATCACCAAGTCATCTGGAGGCAGAAGGAAGAAGACAGTCCTCCTTGTAACCAAGAAAAGGCTTAAAAAGCCTTAAAATTCTCAAAATCAGCAATAACTCTGTGTACAGCCTGAGAAGGGTTGAAACCTCTAAAATCTTGAAGAGTTACAAATTTGAACCAGGTTTCCTTCTTTGAGATTATGGTGTTCTTTTAGCTAGGAGCAGTATTAAACATTTTACTTGTTGGAGGAGGCCTAATTCTAGTAGCCCTCCCCAAACCCTAGACTAGGGTTTTGAGAAAGTGATAGGGAAGAGGGGTATGGAGGTGGAACAAGATCCCTCTCTAGACTATGTTTGAAGTTTTGAAACCTTATACACACCCCTAAAATGAGGTTAGGAAGAATTTAGTGATTAACTGGTCTTTAAACTGATTAAGGGCTAGTTGGTGAAGAGAGGAAAAGCACCAAGAAATGCTTGGTTAAGGCATTGTGAATGTTTTGGAACTTGATAGCAGGGTTGGCAGAAAGGACCAGGGGTGCCTAATTACTTTAGGGACCTATAGGTTGAGTGGTGGAGAGAAACACCAAGGGTTATCAACTGAAGACCCAGAGCATTGAGCTAGTGATTGACTCAATCCAACCTTGTTTATATCATGTTTGTTTGGGTTGCCATCATTCTAATTCCACCCTAGGATGTTTTGGAACTGACCTAATTTGAATTTGAAGTTGGATGAATGAATTTGGATCTTTTTTAAATTTGGAGATAATATAAATACAGGATGAGCTAGTAATGGAAAATATACAAGAGCAAAGAAGGAAGATAAGTGAAAGAGTGGATACAACATTTATGTTATTTAGAAATTGTGTGTGAGTTGTGTGTGGTAGATTAGTGCGAAGCTTAATTCTAAGTTTCTAGATGTAGTAAGCAAAAGGTGAACTCTATCATTTATTACAAGTTGATCAAGTAACTGTGGTGGAATCCTTTGTTGCATTGGGATTGTAGTCTCTCTATAACAAGTCTTAATTGTTTTCTTTGTATCTTTGTGGTAGTGAGCCCTTCGGGTTATATCCCTACTGGACAGTGAGTTCTTACTTCAGGCAGTGAGCCTTGTTTCAAGTAGTGAACCTTTTGTAATCAGTTTTGATATTCTTTATAGTGTGAGTTAATCCTCACCATGGTTTGGATTTGAGTTTATGCATTAGCATTTGATGATTAATTATTTAAGTTGTTTTAAGTATTAGTTTTAGTTATTGAATTAAAGGTTAAAATCTATGACAACTGATTCAACCCCCCTCTCTATTATCCTATTCAATAATTGGTATCAAAGCTTGATTCCTTGGTTAAGAGCTTAATTGCTTGAGGAAGGTCTGGGATGGTTAGCAAGATGGTCTTTGATTATTTGAGGTTTGATGGAACTAATTATGGTATTTGCAAAGGGTATGTATAGGATCATGATGGGCCAAAAAGTGGCAAGATGATGGGTATGTGTAAGGTATGTGGCTGATGACTTTTTTTTACCTAAAATTGATGAAATGAAAAGGATTTTTAAAGGAGATTCTCAACTTTCTACCAATATAAATTATGCTTTACTTTGATTGAAAGGCTAATTGAAAAACATTTATAGCTTTCAAATGATATCACATTTTTTGAATCTGAAACATCATGTGTCACATTATATGCTTCACATACTATAGGATTTAAAAAAAAAATGAATTTCATGAATTTTTGACCAAGTTAAGGTGGTCAGACATACGAGTTTTTATATTTTTTAAAATTTGTAATAAAAAATTCATAATTAATTATTTACTTGGAAAAAAATTACAAAAATATGCATCACATCAGGACATGAATCCTCTACTTATATCTAAAATATTATAAAAAATATTATAATTTTATTGTGGTTAGGTTAGTTAGATAGACACCTACTTCTCATTTTTTCATTGAAATTTAAGTACTACTGCATTAAAATTTAAAAATTTCACCAAATACATTTAAAAAAAAAAAACCTAGTAGTTTAGAAACTACATTCAATTTTCTATAGATTCTATTCTTACATATTTTTGAAATAATATAGATAACTTATTCAAAATTTTACGTCAAGTTTCCTAAGTTTGATTTTTCTGAATTTTCATCACCACTTAAGGGCCTATTTTTTCCATGATGATCCCGCACATACTCCAAAGTATTGATGGAAGAATATTTGGAGTATTAAAAATATGATGTGGAGAAAGCTTACAAGAATCCTTACACTCCTCCTGCTAATGTTCCAAGTAAACCTAAAGATATCAAAGCACATGAAGTGAACAATAAGGTGATGTTAATCTTGAAGAATAGTCTAGTACATTCTGAGTTGATTAAGGTTCAAAATTTGAAGACAACTAAGGAATTTTGGGATGCTTTAGAAATACATCCCACATATTCAAATGAAAAAATCTTTTGAAAAAGCTTAAGGAAAAACATGCCTTCTTTTAATTGAACCTTCTAGGGTTATAACCCTAAAAATATATTCATTCATTTCATTTTACTTTTGTTGAGAAGAGGAGAAACTGTACATAAACCATAACATATCATGAATAGTTGATTCATTGAGAAATATGTTTTTGTGATCCCACACAGGTTATGGGTAGACTAAGTTGATTGGATTCTACAACAAGTACAAACTATACAATTGAAGAACAACTAAAAGTGAAACATGAAAAGAAGATCATGTCATCGTTGCCTTAAGGGCAGGTGTAGGGTTGATTTCTCAAGTCCATCTCGATCTTCAGTATCTTTAATCTCTCTCCTGAGTTCTAGAATCTGTAGTGATTGTAAAATTATGTTAGACCTCAGGTCATGAAATCCAAGAACATGTTGAAATTCAACAAAAATATATTTTGTACTCGTTATTAAATAAAATCAATTGAGTCAGACATTTGTGAGATAAATGAAAGAGATACCAGGTCAAATCATAAAGGAATTATTGAATCCATTATTTTTATTGACTTGTTTGTGTCATGTGCAGATATAGGAAAAGTTTTGTTGTTGATTTCTAAACTTAAGCATGTGGGAAAAAATGTGGCTCCCATAAGGGTTGAGCCTAGCATGTTAAGTTGTTGAATAATGAGCTTAATTGAGCTTATTTAAGAGGGAAAAGCAATGTTTAAAGTCACTGTATCAACTCCTCAATGATAGTGAACAAGCATACATGCCAAATTCATGGAGCATTACTTCAAGGAGCTACAAAAGTTAACAACAACAGTGATTCCAGTAGGTTTTTCATCATAAAGTTAATATGGTATTTTAGAGACATCTAGAAAACAATCTTATATGAGAGAAATGATTACAACATCATAATATATATGCATAGCCTTCTATGTAAGTTTTAGGTACTTATACATTTTATGGCATATTTCTCAATCATTACAAAAAGGAAACAAATCATTTGATCCAAATGAGAATGTCATGTTTAGTTATTAAGAGTAAGGATAACTGCAGATTTAGGAAATAACATGATTTAATAATCATTGAAAAATGCAAGCTATAGCTAAAAAGTGTAGAGAAAAGTGTCATAAGGACATCATTAAAGAGTACATATTTTTTGCATCAGAAATAGTAAAAACAAGTATGAAGTTGTATTTGTAACAACATAAAGAACAGGATGCAAATAAATTTTAGAAGCATAAAGAAGTGAGAGTTACAGAGGAATCATAAATGATTGTTCATTGTTCATTTTTAGACACAAATGCTTCTTTGAAAAGATAAAATCATCACTTCAGAAAATAACAAGATAACATTCTAAGATGTTGAAAGGTATACAATATTTTTTCTAAAAGGTGATAGATAATTTATTTACAGCATGAAGCTACATAATAAAGTTTGACCTATGCTTAATCATTATCTCTGCATAAAGTAAGATAACAATTATTTTTGTGAAGAACAAATCTATTTCAAGACTTGTGCTATTATCAGTGCAATTTAAAACTATTATTAAGGGACAACATTTGTGATCAATCTTTGTGAAGTGTCAATGGAGGAATAATCATCATAAATTCATGGAGTTCAACCTAGGGTATGTTTTTTCACCATAATACAAAATGGAGAAACATTCAACCAAAATGATAATACCCAGTTGTGTAAAAATCTTAGGTCACAACCTACTCATGAAGTTTTCAAGCAAGGATAGAAAATGTTCACTTGTTCACTCTCTTCCTTTATGATTTTAGACTCAATCATATTTTGTTTATAGAGTTATAAAAGCTCACATGACCACAACCTTCATGGAGAAAAAGGAAAAACTAGTCAGAATTTGTGAGGTCGCAGCCTACTCATGTATAGAAAGGAAAATATTATTCATTTTCAGATCCTTCATGTTTGAAGGTTTTTGCAGATAAATAGAGAAAATCAAGATTTAAGCTTACCTGAGTTCTTGCTTGGAGAATTTCATCTTAGAACTCATGTAATCCTTGGTTCTTCTGTCTCAAAAGATCGACTAAAGATTACTCATGGTGGAAAAAAAATCATAAACCCTGTGCACATGGGACTATTCTCAGGTTGTGGGTATCCTATGGTGAGAATAGACCTCCCGGTTTTGGGCTAGTTCCCTTTGGATTTTCTTGTAAAACTGGTTTTTAACAGAGGTAAAGGATAAGAGAATAAAGTGAAATTAAAATAGGAAAGTAAGGTGATTCACCAATTTTCAAAATGATTTGCAACTCTGATAAACTCACAAAAAGACTCAATAAAGCTATAATTTCACAACTTAGAAACCTATGCCTGAATAAATGGTTCTAAGGTAAGGCTTTAAATTATGCTTAGAGAAAGGAAAACAATAATGTTTTCACAAACTTCCTATACATGAGAATGAAAGCACAAACTAAGACCTGCACTATGACATGATATCTTATGCATTCAGTATTGGAGGAATTGATAAAATAATGAAAGCATTCAATATTTAATCCTATAACTCACAACTAATACCAAAGAACACAAAACAATAGAGAAGGAAATAAGCTTCTTTATTGAGAAATAAGAAGTATCTGCATTACAAATCTGTAAAACTCACAAGAAAATAAGTTACAAATCAAGGAATAATTTTCTCCTATAGCCTCCTAACTCAGAACCAACCTTGAGAAATGAGAGAGAAGATATCTAGACTTATAGAAAAAGTCTCCAAAATTTGAATTTGAATTTTGGCTCCAAAATTATGATGTGTTGTGTAGCTTCTCCTCCAAACAAGGCATGAAAAATAACTCCACCAAGAGTTGTGAAAGTATCAACAACCTTGTGGGTCATATACAAATGAAAATCCCTCCAAATCAGGACCAATATAACTAAATGTAACATGATGTCATATACTTGATTTCACTCCTTGACTTAAGTCAAGTGAAAAGGGAGTCAAATAAAGCTTTAAAGCTTTTCTTGAATCATGGAAATAATTGAGAAATTAGTGCCAACATGTGGAGTGAAGTTAGGGAGTTTGGAGCACTAAATCATTCATTATTTTATTAATTCCTCCAATACTGAATGCATAAGATATTATATCATAGTGTAGGTCTTAGTTTGTGCTTTCATTCTCATGTATAGGAATTTTGTGAAAACATTATTGTTTTCTTTTCTCTGAGCATAAGTTCAAGCCTTACCTTAGAACCATTTATGTAGGCATAAGTTTCTGAGTTGTGAAATTATAGTTTTATTGAGTCTTTTGTGAGTTTATCACAGTTGCAAATCATTTTGACAATTGGTGAATCACCTCACTTTCCTATTTTAATTTTACTTTATCCTTCTATGCTTTACCTCTGTTAAATTTTTTTATAGATTTGTAATGCAAATACTTCTTATTTCTCAATAAATAATCTTATTTCCTCTATTTTTCTATGTTCTTTGTTATTAGTTGTGAGTTACAGGACTAAATATTGAATTCTTTCATTATTTTATCAATTCCTCCAATAGTGAATGCATAAGATATTATGTCATAGTGCAGGTCTTAGTTTGTTATTTCATTCTCATGTATAGGAATTTTGTGAAAAAAATATTTTTTTCCTTTCTCTAAGCATAAGTTCAAGCCTTACCTTAGAACCATTTATGCAGGAATAAGTTTCTGAGTTGTGAAATTATAGCTTTATTGAGTCTTTTGTGAGTTTATCAAAGTTGCAAATCATTTTGAAAATTGGTGAATCACCTTACTTTCCTATTTTAATTTTACTTTATCCTTCTATCCTTTACCTCCAGTTAAAAAAACTAGTTAGCCATAGTAGAACAGAAGTGAACTATTTGATAAAATGCTTTGGTAGACAAGTATGGAAAATGTGGTAGCATATAAAAGATAGTGAGCTATTTGAAAAAATGCCTAAAAGAAATGTGGTCTCATGGTGATGGAATGGCATTCCATCACCATGAGACCACATTTCTTTGAGGAATTTTTTCAAACTACTCATTGCCTTGTCTATGCTATTGCTTACTATTATGCTTTGATAGATTTCATTGCCTTGTCTATGCTATTGCTTACTATTATGCTTTGATAGATTTTTTTCCAAGAATCCATAGGTTTTTGGAAAGTACCTTCTTTAGGCTTTTATCCATAGCATCAAGGAAGTGAACTATTTGATAAAATTCTTTGGTAGACATGTATGGAAAATGTGGTAGCATATAAAAGGTGGTGAGCTATTTGAAAAAAATGCCTCAAAGAAATTGGGTTTCATGGTGATGGACATCACCATGAGACCAAATTTCTTTGAGGAATTTTTTTAAACAACTTATTGCCTTGTCTATGCTATTGCTTACTATTATTCTTTCATATATTTTTTCCAAGCATCCATAGCATATACAAGGAAATGAATTGTTTGAAAAAATTCCTCAATAAAAAGTTGTCTCATGGAATGCCATGACAAGAAAATGCAATTAGCAACTACTCTTAGTTATTACTTATGCTATGTGAAGTAATTGCATCACTACTTATGTTGAATTTCTAAACAACTATAATGTAATTGAAATTTTTTCATCTATCAACATCTAGTTATTAGTTATGCAATTTGAAGTAATGCTTTGAGTTTGAAAGATGTGCAATGCAATGCAATCAATGATATGAATATAAACTACAAAAATCTATTAAGTACAATTTATTAGTTAAACTCTTTATTGTATTACCTGTGTGAAGCTTTGTCCAACTCCACTAGCACTGGGAGGTGTTCCAGAAAAACCTCCAATATTAGCCTATTCAACATTGAAAATTAGATATTAGAATATCATTCATAAACAATGCTATTCACCTGTAATAAATTTATAATTGTTTACTAGTTACATACCTCAGTGGTAGATGTAGTGGAGTAATAAACAAGTGGAGGGCCAATGTATCTAGTATCAACACTGTGACCCTAAAATTTTATTACAATCATAAAACTAAATTAGTTAATCTTGCATTTCAAAAATGAAATTTAATTAGCTGATAGGCTATTTTGGATAGGGAATCCCATCGGATTTGTCTAATGTCCAATTTTTTGGTGCCAGTTTGTAGGTGCTCCGATGTCTATTTGGTGCACATTCATTTCAACCACAGACGATGGGAGTGAGGCCCCTGTACTATGCATAGTGGGGTGGGTATGGCACCCCTGTCCACGGACCACGGTGTCATGAATTTTCTTGGCATTCTTCCAGGCAAGATGAAATGGGCATTAATGAATGAAACAAACTTCATTAAATAGGTGAGGTTGCAGCGTGTAGGAAAGGTTAGAGTAAAGAGGAGGACGTTCATTCCATTCATGAGGCATGGCATCCCTATCTCTATCTTTGGATTCATCAAGTCACAAGGAAAAAAGAAGAAACACACAACTGCTTGAAGGGAGACAGGTGATGTTTTGAGAGGGAAAATAGAGAGGAAAATGTAGAGAGAGAAGGGAGAAGGATGACATCAAACCCAAGCACGAGATATTGATGAAGTCCATCAAAGAAACGTTGAAGGGACAAGCTGAAGGTTATTTTCTTGGCATTCGAAATATCTAATAAGCAACAATATGGTATGGGATTTGAAATGGAGATGAGTGAATATTGACACAAAAGGAAAGAACGTGTGATTTACATGCTCGGGCATGGCTCTAACTAGCCCTAAGTGAGTCATTTTGGCCTTAAAAGATAAGACGAGTCAACAAGAAGGAGATTTGTGGCCATTAGGAGGGTTGCCCATCATACCCAAGTCAAGACATGGTGGCTGGAAGCTAAAACGGGATGAGTCAAGGTAGGATGGGCATTGTAACAGCTTAGAAACATTAGCTATAGTTTCTATTGTGTCTTGATATGGTGTAGAAAAATGACATGGAAAAAGATATGGTGTGCAGAGGAAGATGGACGCGCAATCTCATGAAATTTGAGAGATGTTTTTATTAGAACATGAGTAATTTCCACCTAAGAGAAGTCACGCGGAGATGAAGAAATTGAGAGAGCTTCAAACCAAACTAGTGAGGCTGAGGAAATGCACATGATCCGACTAGGAGAAGTCAGACTCCCTAAACAGGAAGGAGAGAAACTGATGTGACCACGGTGAAGCTTGGAATCCACTTGAGAGAGGCCAAATTGAGATGTATGCCTAGAGAGAACATTGATTCGTAGCAGAAGGGGAACACCTGGACTGAGGAGGAGAGCCCAAACTAACTGCACAAGAAATAGAGCCTGGCAGTGAAGCAAAATCCCAAACAGAGTGCAAAGGAGTGTTGAAGTGTGGCCCCAAAATCTTCTTGCCAAGGGAGTTGAGACGTAGAAGAGGAGAGGAAGAGGGAGTTGATATAGAAGGTAGGTCATTGTTATGATTGTTTAATTTAGATCTATTCTATTCTGTACAGTTTAGATCTGGTGCAAATTCATTGGGGACAAAATGGTGTCGAAAAATTTCCATTTTGATTTTTTTTGGAAAATTGCAAGGTTTAATAATGTAAAAGGAATTGCACTATAGCAGAACATGAAATATACAAATTGCTAATATTACTGGGCTAAAATATTTTTTTTTTACTCTACCTACTTCCAATGCCCATATTTACACAGTAACTAAATTGATTTAGTTACAAATTAGTTATTATATATTATAACCAACAATTAATCTTTAATAAAGTAAATATTGCTTAGTCTCCCAATAACAATATTATCATTTAATAGATGAATAATTATATATCATTGTTGTTTAAATCAACACATTAATAATAAGTTAATTTTGTTATAATGGAATTAACTTAAATACCTACAAAAGATTTATATATATATTTTATTTTTAAAATAATCTTAACACTATTCACATTGATGTAATTCCAACATACTTAATGTTGATGGAGTGTAATTATGGTGAAAAAAAGTTAGGCCAACCTTAAACTTTTATCCACCAAATTGGGTGATGTGCAACACCTACAATTATTTTACTCATAGCAAAAATGTTTTTTTTTTTTAATATCAATATTAAAATTGGATATAATTTTAAGATCTCTTTTTTTTTCAATAGTATAATTTGATATTACCTTCTATATTAATATTTGTTTTTTATTAATATCACATTTTACTTAAATTCTTATTATTGTGCTATAATATCAATAACTCCAAAATATCTATATCTTCACCTTACAATAATTTTATCCAATAGTACCAATATTACCTTTAAATTACAATTCAACTACAATCTCTCTTCTTGACAAGTGAAATTGCATAATGCTATTTTATCTATTTATTTATTTTATTCTACTTTCTAGAAGAAAGTTACGAATGTAAAATAGGCTAACTCTCAATTTTAATTCCATATAGTGAATAGCATTACCTTGAGTAATTTTCTAAAATATTAATTCCTATATTATTATTCAAATATAGCTATGCAATGTTAATATTCCAGGAGAGGGCATACTAGATTATCATTTCAATAGTAATTTTAAATGGATCATCCTTATACTTGTTGGAATAGATAGCATTAAATTACTGATATATATTTGTTTTTCATAGCTCATAATTTATTATTATGATGACAATTATTATTAGCTATTATCTCAAGTTATAATGGATTTATTTTAATTGTGATGATAATTGTTTATAAACATTTTTAATATTGTTGTATTTAAGTTTGTCTATTAATTTTGATTTTACAAATAATTGTTATAATATTTGAAAACAAAATAAGTTATATTAGATATAATTTAATTGATATCATGAAAATAATGTCTGAGTAAATAATTAAATAAATTAGAAATATTCTTAGAAAGTTTTAAAGTAGAAGAAAACAAATTAAATTAGAGTGAAATACATCTATACCTGTAATTAAAATAGCTTTGTATTTAAGTTTTTTAACTAAATTTGATTATCATTGAAATTGTCATAATAGTAGAAGACAATATATTATATCATAGTAAAATATGACTACATGTTCAAATTTGGTTTTTTTTTAAGCATGCAAAGCAAGTAGTTCATGTTAGTGTTTATTTTCCATATTCTTCTAACTTTAAAACCTTCTTTGTGTTTATTTTTTGGTTCCATTGGTGTTCATTTATCACCTATGTAGGGACCACACTATCATCTGCTTTAGCTACAATGTATGGTGATGGCTCTTAGGGTGCTTATGAAAATATACATAGTTGTTTTATATTAATTGTTCCATGCTTCGCTTATACTACATTTGTGACAAGTACACTAAATCTAAGTAATTGTTATAGTATGTATATGTCCCTTTGCATGTATAGATATGCAAAATGCACTTCTTCAAACATTGCTAGCTTCATTGGTGTCACATTGATGTTATGTCCACTTGTTTTAGTACCTTTACTATGTACTTATTATTAATTTACCTTGACATTTCCAGACCCACAAATGGCAGACTCTTCCATAGGAGATAACGAAGTTGGCCCCCATGTATTAGAGATCAGAAAACAACAAACCCGAGAAAGAGATCGAGCTTACTATGCTCACCATAGAGAAGAGATAACTGCTTGAAGGCGACAAAAAAGATTGCAAAAAAGTCAAGCTAGCCCCCAACATATAGAAGCCCAAAGGCTACAACATTGTAAGAGAAATTGAGATTACTATGTTCATCATAAAGAGGAGATAAATGCAGAAAAGCACATTAGATATTTACAAAAACAAACATGGCAATATCAACATATGCAAACAAAACAATACACGGAAAATGGAACATCATTCAACAACAATGCTAACTTCATGACAACAATGAAAATATTCCAACAAAGAATAGATGCACTTTCCACCCGGAAAACATGCACTATATGCAAGGAATGTTATCCAGGCATGCTTCTCCATTCATCAGATACTAATGCTACTTGTAAAAGGTGTTTTTCTGAGAGAGGCATATGTTTGTTCTCTGCAGTCAACAACATGGACCTAGGAGAACAACCTGTTGTGTTGAAAAGACTAACCCAAGTGGAGGAAATGATCATTGCTAGAGTTAACCCAGTACTACAAGTAACCCACACTCTTGGAGGCTAGTATAAATATAGTGGTCACATGATTAGCTTCCCACAAGATATAAAGAACATTGCAAAAGTTCTCCCATGAAGAATACAATACTTGGATGTACTCATAGTTGAAAGGTTGCATATAGAAGGGCATTATTATGATTGCTATGTAAGTCAAAGTCATATCAGAGATGCATTGCAATACAAATTCAAATATGACCCATACTATAATGATGTTGCAATAAGTTTTGACCAATTAGCAAAAATTCCTGAAGCAAGAACAGACATATCAAACATGATCCATACCATTGAAACTAGCGAAGACATAGTGGTTCCAAATAATGAAATCAACTATGATGGAGATGATATTGAAAATACCACAATAAACACATCATCATTTATGGCTAGATTTCCAAACAGATGCTGTGAATTAGAAATTATTAAGAAAACACTGGACCTTGATGACAACACAAACAACATATTGGCCTAAAATAAACTCATCCCCAATAAATGAATACAATACTGAGGGGTTGCTCAATATGGAATTTCCTACACTCTTTCCAAATTGAGTTACACTACAAATGCAACCATGAATTAGGGAAGTGCACGTGCATGAGTATGTGCTCCACTTGATGAGGTTTCATGACCAAAGATTTGGAAGGCATCGAAGGTTTCAATATTTCATGTTTAATCTTATGATGCGACATCGTAGCCAAGGCCTCGTAGCAGTTTTCATTAAAAAAAATGTAGAAGAAAACATACCAACCACTATTGAAAACCTTCGTGCACACTTGAAAAATCTCCCTGACACACAATTAGCTGCAGAGCTCATGCACTTTGGATCTTCAATGTGGGGCACAAGACCATATTGGAACAAGTGTCATTCTGAACTAAAAAATATGATCAACCAAATAGGGTCTGCCACTCTATTCTTCACATTAAGTGCACTAGACACAAAGTGGCCAGATCTACATCATTTGCTCTCAAATGACATAGCAATGGAAATTCAAACAAATAAACAACACTTAGATAATGTAATAAATAACCCCCACACCACATCATTATACTTGCATCAACAATTCACAGTGTTCCATGAGGAAGTTATTGAGAAACTCCTTGGTGCAAAAGACTACTGGTATAGATATGAATGGCAGCATCAGGGCATTGAACATGTACATGGATTCCTTTGGCTTGAAAATGCACCAGACATGGATAAACTTGATTGGGAGAACAATGCAACAGTTGAACAAGCAAGAACATTTTTTGACAAGTATGTCAGTGCTTGGAATCCTCGTGATGCAGCATGTAGAAACAACACATTTTATCGATCTCTGCTAGACGATCCATGCTTGCTAGACACAACTAGGATATTTACTATAGACCCCTCTCATGACTATGAAGAGATAATCAACCATGTCCAAAGGCACACAAAATGTAGAGAGGGAATCTTCTTATGCAAAAAGGGGAAAAAACTAGAGTGTCGATACAAAGCTCCATGGAAAGAACATATTATATCTACCTTATCATGTGACAACAATGGGAAAAAATAATATAAACCTACAAGGAATGATGATAGGATAAACATACACAATCCAAAAATGATTTCAATATGGAGAGCCAACATAGATTGCCAGCCAATCATCTCACAAGCACTTGTACTAAAATACATTGCCAAATATGCATCAAAAGCAGAGAAAGCATCTAAGACTTGTATTGATATGTTAACAAGAATATCCACAGCCCAAAAAATAGATGACCCGGCCCTCACAGTAAATCAAAAATTCATGTTAGAGATTGTGGCAGAGCGTTATATAGGAGCACAAGAAACATGCCATATGCTTCAAAATTTTTGACTTGTTGTATGTAATCAACCTTTTACATCTTTGAATGTTGGATGGAAAATGTTCCAGAAAATAACAAGAAGAATAGATGAAAGACACCTACAACCTACCTACCTTCATTCCTACATTAATCGACCTCCAGAATTAGAGACAATAACCCTACTTGAATCTGCACGATCTTTCTCCTATTTTGTAGGTTGCAAGGGATGCAAGTGGAAAGAAAGAAAGGTAAAAACGATTGTCAATGTTTTCCCAAAGTTCTACATCCTAGACGATGACTTAGACCAATTTGAAACATTCTACTGGAGCAAGTTACTATTGTACAAATATTTCCGTAGCTTAGAAATAGACATAGGAATTACTAAGGATACAATAATTGCAAACTGGAAGCAAATGAGTGCATCCAAATATGATGTATGGCATGTCACTTGCACCTCCCAAATGGAAGGAAGCACTGAGGATGAAGAAGCAGACATTGAAATTGAGATGGAAACAAGGGACACAATAGAAATGAAAGAATGGGAATTGTTTTCACAAATGGGGCCCTCAAACAACATTGTCCTAAATGAACTTGATATGCTTGGTAGGCGTGAGTTTGATTGCAACAACATATGGGATCAACTTGTAGTGCCCCAAGATCTTCACGAAACTGCCACATAGTTCATAAACATGAAAAAAAAATGCAACCAGGAAGAGCATTTTCTAGGGAAGTATGATGTCCCAAACTATACATTATCACTGAAACAAGAACTAGCACTCAACCATATTATCGACCACAACAAACATCACGCAGATAAACCATTGCACATGATCATTGAAGGAACAATAGGTACAAGGAAATCCTACTTGATTGCTCACATAAGAAAATCACTCGATAGTAATACACTACAACAAAGGAGCCAGCTGCTCACATTAGTGCCTACAGGGGTTGCTGCATTTAATATACATGCATCAACTATACATTCAATGCTCTGGATTCCTATCAAAGAAATGCACCCATTGAAGGGCCAAGAATTAACAACATTTCAGGAAGAGATGAAACACATAAGATATTTGTTGATTGATGAGATGAGCTTCATAGGGCCAAAATTACTATTGAAAATAGATGTGAGGCTACATGAGGCCTTCCCACACCGACAACATCTATACTTCAGTGGGGTGTCGATGATACTATTTGGTGACCTTGCACAACTACCACCTATGATAGAAAAACCTATTTACACATCACACTCAAATGCAAAAACACTATGGGACCAGTTCACGACTGTTGTCACCTTAGAAACAGTATTCTGTCAACAAGGAGAGACTCCATCACAAAGAAAATTTTGTCAAATGTTGCAAAACATATGAAAGGTAGAAGCAACAGAAGATGATTGTCACCTTCTAATGACATGCACAAACAAGTAGCTCACCTCCAATGAAAAAGAACAATTTGAAAATTCAATACACTTGTTTGCTATCAATGATTTAGTTAGACTACACAATAGAAGAATGTTAAAATTGTTGAACCATCCAATTGCAATAAGTACCGCAACAAGCACCAGGACCAGAGCAGACAATGCAACTATTGATGAACAACTTGAAAATCAAGTATTGCTTTGTAGAGGGAAATGCATCATGCTCACAACCAACATATGGACACAAGAAGGACTTGTAAATGGACCTCTAGATGAAGTTGTTGAGATTATTTATAGCCTTGGTTCCGAACGACTAGACGTTCCGCTATATGTTGTTGCAAGGATCTCTAATTATAGCGGGCCACCATGGAATGAAGCTGACCCCTAAAGTGTACCAATAATACATGTATCATTGGGCAGTCAAAGGAAAATTCCACTCGCAATGGCATGGGATATAACCATACACAAATCCCAAGGCCTGACACTACAAAAAGAAATGATCGACATTGGGAAAATAGAAAGGAAATGACACATTTACAACTATATCTAGAGTGAAATCATTGAACGACCTTCGTATTCAACCAATGTTCTCCTTTGAGAGATACTCCAAAATGTAGAATAATCCATCCATGATTATGAGGAAAGAAGAGGAAGCTCGATTACAACTGTCTCTAAGAAGTGAAGTTACACAACTCTTATCCCTTTCTCCCTCACATCTCTCCTATTTATTGGCAGATATCAATTCCACTTTTACAAATTTCTCTTTTGTAGATATCTACTATAGACCATGAAAAAATAAAGCATAAAGCATACATATCAATCAAAGGCATCGACGTCATCAACGGCTTCAACATATTCAACTTCTTATGGTAATTTTGTTCATACATTGGCAAAAATATTTTCTAATAATAGTAGTTCTATAAATTGAATACATAGAAACCATTATACAAGTAAAAAAAAAATCACATCTAACCATTCCATTGTTTTTGTTCTATAGGGCTTGAAGACAAATGGCATATACCATAGAACCTCATCGTCAACCACCAAAAATTGTATTATACATAACCAATCTCTTGAGTTTGTGATTTTGATATGTCATAAAATAGTTTTTGTATTATAAAAATATTTCCTCACAACATACACTTTTTGATTATGTTACATTTGGTCACAAGGTATATCATTAACCAACAACAACTTAACTTAGTCCAATCAACCTTCTAAGTTATAGGCCTTCTTTCATTGTACAAAATATATTATGTTGTAAAACCATTTTGCAAAGCATACCGAGTTAAATTAAGTTCCATTTGTTCATATTCAAATCTTCTCGCATCCCATCACCAATTGAATTTTCCTATAAATTATTAGTCTTATGAAAATAAATTTACATTTTCTTGCAATTCCCCTCCTGCCCTTCAATATATTGTCAGAGTATATTGTGCTATCAACATAACCATTACACCTCGTTGGGGTGCAATCGCTAGTAAATTAAACTCAATGAACTTGCTAACATTTGCTTGAGTATCGATGCCAAAAGACTCATTCAAAATTCTAGTTGCCATCACCATCCCTGCAGCTGTAGACATATCCTAGGCACCATCCTCCTAAGTGTCTGTGGGGTCATATGTACAAGTTGACCCAAAAACCTGACCAAAATGTGGTGGAAGCCTACCCCTTGAAGACTCCCTTGGATGGCAGTGTAATACAAAACTGGCATGCTAGGTGATACTCTGGGTGAAAGAGCTTATAGACTACAAAGTGTCCATCTCAACACTCTCCTTTGTGACAAAAGGGATAATGATGTGCTTACAAGCCAACCTAGCAAGAGCTCATCTCCCTTGCCACTAAGGATCTTGTTGTGCACTAGGTCTATCTTGTGTCGAACCTCCACCTCTCCCCTAAAAGTCCCTCATCTCAAAATAGTTGGGTATTTTGTTCAAGATGAACTCACAGTAGAGTTTCCTCAAGAAATATTAAGAGACTTTACAATTGTTGTATGGTGGATAGTCAAAAAACATGTACCACCTATCCCAAAAATTGTTCCTAATCCCTTGGTGGTGGAACCAATTGATAGGAAACCTCTTGGCATTAAGGTTAAGATTTTGATTTGTGCATGGTTTAGTGAATAGTGAGCACAAATAATATTCTATAATTTTTTCATCTTTTACTTCTTTATATGATAATTTATCTACATAAAATAATCCTCCATGCTTGCCTCCTATCTTCCCAACCACTTAATTATTTTTGAAAGAGGAAAAAATGGGTTTCACAGGAACCCAAAACCACAAAGTTTACAAACAAAAGATAAGATCATTAGAGACAACAAAAGTAGAAAGGATGTAAAAAAACAACAAGACAATTCCAAAGCCACCAAAAAGGCTAGCGAAGGCCACAAACCAAAAAACAAGACAAAACACCAACAACAACTAAATTTGGGCCTTTAATAATTCTACAGTCTCAGCTTCCAAATCATTCATATCCTGAACCCCCCTCTTTAAAATCTGAACCATCTGGGTAGTAGGAGGCGCTTTCCTTTTAAGGTTGGCATGGGTCCTTTTCGAAATACTTTGGTCCTCGTTCTTACTTTTATCCTTGTTCTTTTCTAGGTCAACGACTAACGAGACTTGTTGCATCTTTTCCAAATTTTCAGACATAGCATTGATGATGATGGCATTGTGCCTAGCCATTTTATGGTTTTGTTCCACAACAGTTTTAATGTTATTTTTTATTTTTACCATTTCAACTTCTAGAGTCTTGTACTTATCCTCGATGTCATATTCTCCCATTCCAATACTATTATTTTTATGTTTTCTTTCTTCATTGTTGAGAGCATCCAACTTTAGGTCCTGTTCCTCTGAATTTCTATACAAAGCCCTATTTCTTTGATTAAGATTATTAATTTCTTGATAGGTCCATTTAAAAACCCTAAAAATGCCACCAATTCCATTTCTTGTAGAGGCAAGAATATCAACAGACTGAACTTAGTCTAAGATGAGGTTAACATCATCCGGGTTGGGGGAGCTAGGAAATATGGTACCATCAGCTCTGAAAGAGGAAGGAGGGGAGGGCACAAAATTTATGCTAACTTTAGGGTTCTCAACTTTTTCCTCCAAAGAGTCTACAGAGTATGAGACCAACTTGTTGGCAGGGGAGCCCTTGAGAGCAGGATTCTTTAAGGGGATAGGGAAGTCGGAGTAGGTTTCAAGCTTAACTTTAGCAAGCTTGGGTTTTCTCGGTTGGGTTTTTTTACCAGACAACTCATAGGACGAGTGGGCTTCCACAATTCTCTCCTAGTAAGGCTGATTCTTTGAACCCCCATTGTCTGTGTCATAGTCCTCAGATTTCGTGGATGCAACAGGTTTGGATAAATCCAACATGCTTTGATAGTGTTCATATATTAGCCTAATAAGACCAGGATGAAGAATATGGTATCTCTTGGGATTTTTCTTATGGTCCTCAAGGCTATTACTCAACAAAAAAAAAAGATAGTGAGGCAAAGAAATCTGTACCTTATGGCGGAAGTGGTTAAGAATGGAAAAATGATGACCATAAACTCTGGTGAATCTTTCATCCAGGGTGATATACTTCATAATAACACAAAGCACCTTTCTCCACAATGCCTTGATGGTGCAATTTCAAAATAGCTGTTGGAAATTTTAACCAATTTCAATTTCTCCTTATGCTTCTTAGCGAATTTGATTACTGCCTCATCAAAAAACCTTCTATTGCAATAAAAATTCACATCCTTAGTGGACATACCAGTCACCACCCCTATAATTTTCTCATCTAGTTTCACCTTTCTCCCAAAGAGGATTATTTCACCATTGTTCCAGTTATTCTCAAAATAGTCTGTGGCCATAGTATCAGGCCCATGAAGTTTTTCTAGAAATGGAACCAACCCACCTCTTACAATCTACTTGTAGACCTGATCATTCCTCATGTGCACTTCATAGCTCTTCAACTCAACTCTTTCACTATCCCCCCCATTTTCATTTGCATCTTACTGCAATCTCTACCAGTGTCGAGTACCTATTGCAAATTTACGCAACCTTTCCAATGAACCCACAAAGCATATTGCTTTTTCTTCCTAGCTAAGTAATATGACACGACCCCATAAAATATCTTGATTTTGATGTACTTTTCCCCTTTCCCTTTAATCATTAAATGTATTTGCTTCTTTCCCATACGTAACATCATAATCTAGTAAGGCCCTGACTTCAGTTCTCAAGTCCCTACAATTTTTCCACGTGTTCAATCCTTGCTTCCTTACACCTTCATTCGCAACGTAATCTTCCAAGTTGTTAGCTTCCATGTATATGTGTGATACTTTAAGTTTATCGAACTTTTCTAGAATAGAATTTGCTTCATCAATCCAATTATTTATCGACCAAGAGGGGGGATCCTTCCTAAGAGACAATCAATGATATTTTTAGAATCCCCTTCAAGCCATAAACTTTTTATATTCAAATTATGAGCTAACTTTAAAACTTGATAAGCTCCTATAGCCTCCACCACATGGTTCATTTGATGACCTAGGGAGATGGCCACAAACACCATAAAATTACCATTTGAGTCCCTTAACACACCTCCACTACTGACCATACCCATATTTCCCTTTGTGGCACCATCAAAGTTCACCTTAGACCAGACATTTGGAGGAAAGGTCCAACAAACACCCTCTCTACTTTTCTTGCCTGGCTTGGATGGAAAAGAAACATCCACTTTAATATTCCAATCCTTTGCTATCATTATATCATAAGGAGTACACACCACTGCTTCAAGGTTAAGAGATTTTTGGGGAATCACAATCAAGTTTTCCTTTATAAGCCTATTTTTTTTCAAAGACATTATTCTCTGACATCTGCTTATCCTTGAAAAGTTTGTTATTACATTCTTTCCACACTCCCCAAACAAAAAAAGGGAATATAAATGACCATAACCTTTGAATGAAAGGGTTTTGAGAAGGATCTTTCCATTGTAAAAATAAATTTTCAATGGACTAGGGAAACACCCAAGAGATATTCTAGAGGGATAATAATTTTCCCCAAATTATGGAAACAAATGGGCAGTGGAGAAAGAAGTGGTTAGCAGAATTTGCCTCACACTTGCAAAGGTAACATCTGTTGGGGATTTAAAATCCCCATTTACAAAGATTTTCCATCGTAAGCACCTTATTCTGAAGCATAATCCAAAAGAAAATATTGACTTTAGGAGTCAAGTGTTTTATCCACGCTTTTGACTAGAAGGGAGGGGGAGCTTGAGAAAGGGATAGCAAAGAGACAACTAAAGAGATAGAGTAGTTACCCAAAGGGTTGTCCATCCAAACAAGAATATCATCCTACTAAGTCTATCCCAACCTGACAGTCTTTAAGGAAGATTGAAGCTGAGCCAACTCTTGACTAATCACACATAAGTTCACCCAATCACCTTCATACCAATAATCTTTGACAAGCTCCCAAAAAGTAGCTTTACATAACTCAACCCATCTATTGAATCTTTCAATTTTGATGAGGGGTTCCTTAAAAAGCCATCTATCCTCTCAAAATTTGGCTTGATTGCCACTTCTAATGTGCCATCCTATCCTTGATTCCAAAATTTTTCTACCAACAATCATATCATTCCAGCAAGCTGAGCCACGAGGAAGGATAGGATAATCCAACAATGCTTTGAGGGGAATATGGTTGGCCATATATTTACTTCTTAAAATTTCTTTCCATTCTCCACCAGACGAGAAGGATCTCCATATTTTTTTGACTAGAAGAGTCTTCTTCATAATTCTAATTTTTCAAAGACCTAAACCCCCAGAGGTTTTCGGTCTGCAAACCAAATCCCACGCTATAAGAGGCATTATCTTTCTTTCCTCCGCTCCAGACCAAAGGAATATTTTTTGGATCTTTTCAATGGCCTCATCACATTTAGCAGGAATTTTGAAAAGGCTTAAAGCATAAACTGGGAGGTTTTGAAGAGAAGCTTTAAGAAGTTGAATTTTTCCAGCTTGGCTCAAAAGAGCTCATTTCCATCTAGCCAACTTCTTTTTGAACCTGTCAACCAATGAACACCAAAAGGAATTTGGGGGTTTAATTCATAAAAAAAGTCCAAGATAAGAAGAAGGTAAGGATTCCACTCGGCAACCTTGAGGATTCTTGCAATCTTGAACTTTCTATGGTCAAGGGTATTGAAAAACAAAAGGGAACTCTTCTGTCTATTGACTATCTACCTAGTCACCTTCTCATACACATCCAAAGTTTTTTTCAAAGTCTTAGCCTCATTCACTATAGATCCTCCCATCAACATAATGTCTTAGCCTCATTCACTATAGACCAAAGGAATATTTTTTGGATCTTTTCAATGGCCTCATCACATTTAGCAGGAATTTTGAAAAGGCTTAAAGCATAAACTGGGAGGTTTTGAAGAGAAGCTTTAAGAAGTTGAATTTTTCCAGCTTGGCTCAAAAGAGCTCCTTTCCATCTAGCCAACTTCTTTCTGAACCTATCAACCAATGAACACCAAAAGGAATTTGGAGGTTTAATTCATAAAAAAAGTCCAAGATAAGAAGAAGGTAAGGATTCCACTCGGAAACCTTGAGGATTCTTGCAATCTTGAACTGTCTATGCTCAGGGGTATTGAAAAACAAAAGGGAACTCTTCTGTCTATTGACTATCTACCTAGTCACCTTCTCATACACATCCAAAGTTTTTTTCAAAGTCTTAGCCTCATTCACTTTAGATCTTCCCATCAGCATAATGTCATCAACAAACTGTTGGTGAGAACAAATCAAATTAATGGAAGAAGGACTAAGACCAACAAGAGACCTCTGTTCAATCAATCTCTTAAGATTCCTTCCCAGAATTTCAACCATTATTGTGAATAGAATAGGTGAGATAGGGTCACCCTGTCTTAAACCTCTTGAATTTTGAAAGAATCTGGAAGGAGATCCATTCACAATAATAGATGTGGAAACTGTAGTAACCAATTTATTCACCAACTAAATGACTTTGCTTCTAAAACCAAACCCCCTTAGAATTTTAAATGAAAACTCCCATGCAACACACTCATAGGCTTTAGATATATCCAACTTAAGAAGAAACCTTCAATTTTAGATTCCACAAATGAATGGATATTCTCATGGACTGTGACTATAGAATCTATGATTTTCCTTCTAGGTACAAAGCCATTCTGCTGAGGGGAAATCAGGATAGAAAGGATCCTTGAAGTCAAAACCTTAGAAATTATTTTATAGAAAGAGTTGCAAAGACTTATGGGTTTGAACACCTCAAACTCCATAGCCCCTGGTTTCTTGGGAATAAGGACCACAAAATTAGCATTTAGTTCCTTAAGGAGCCTTCCAAATCCAAAGAATTCCTTAACAAAATTCACGACATCATTTTCAACAATATCCCAAAAACATTGAAAAAAGAACATAGGAAATCCATCTGGCCGAGGGGCCTTATTTCCTTTAAAAGAAAAGACAGCTTTCATGATTTCCTCCTTAGAGGGGATGGCCACAAGCTTTTCATTATCTTCCCTCTCAAAAATCTTAGGGATAGCTTCTAATTAAAAATATTGGTCATTTTGATTGATTTCCCCATTTTCTGAAAGAAGGTTGTTATAGAAGAGGACAACTTTCTTTTTGATGTCTTCCTCTTCCTCAAATTTTGTACCATTAACTTCTATGATAGAGATTCTATTAGTATCCCTATGTTTAGAAGTAGATAAATGGAAGTACCTAATATTTCTATCTCCATCTGAAAGCGACAACACCCTCGATCTCTGCCTCTAGAACTCCTCATGTTTAGCTATTACGTCATGCAATTTCACCAACAACTCATTTTCTTTAACCTTATTATTTTCAATGTATCCTTCCTTCTGAATTTTGTCCTGGATCTTCGTAAGCTCCATTTGAAGTTTGGATTTAATACCAAACTTTTTTCCAAAGGATTCTTTTTGGACCAGCTTCTTAAATTGTGTTTGACTTCTCTCAGTTTTTTAGCAATTCTGAACATAGCAGTACCCAAAACATCAATATTCCACCATTTCTTGATTTCATCAAAAATAAGGGGGTGGGAAAACCACATTCTTTCAAATCTAAAAGTAGATTTTTTCTTCACCTTTATAGGATCTCCCACAAAACTTATGGGAAAGTGATCTGACCCAACTCTAGAGAGAGGCTTAAGAGTGTAGAAATAGCTTATAAGCCACTGATGAGAAATTAGAGTTCTATCTAACCTTACAAGAATAATTTCCTTGCTAGTTCTTCTATTTGACCATGTATATTGGGCCCCTTGCAAGTCCATATCAATCAGCTCCTTATTGTTGATGAAGTCAAAAGAATCAGATTTACTCTTCTAATTCACTTGAGAGCCTCCAAATTTCTCCTCATTCAGAAGGAGAGTATTAAAATCACCCATTACCACCTAGTGGTCACTATCAAAAATCTTGCAGAAAGCAGAGAGCTCATTCCACAAAGTTTTTCTAGCTCTTTTCCCATTGGGAGCATAGATATTCAACTCAATCCAACTAAAGTTGTCTCTGATATGTGTGAATTTAGTAGCCACATGATTATTTCTCTCTAGAAATGGTTCCCCTTTAATGAGGTTTTGGTTCCAAAAGGTAGCAATTCCTCCAGACGCACCATCTGAACTATTTCCTTGGATCCTATAGTTCTAAAACATTTTGATCTTCTCCACCTTTCCTTTGGACATTTTAGTTTCTTAGATGAGGAGAATATCAGGTTTATGATCCCTAACAAAATTGTGCAAAACATACCTCTTATGAAGACTATTGATCCCTCTTATATTCCAAGACATAATCTTCATATCTTACCAAGGGATTAGAGAATCTTCAGAATGGTCTTTTGAACACCATCCACTATGTCCTGAAAGCTTTCATGCTCTCTCTACCATTTACCTAATATTCTACCTTGGCTAAACTTAGTAGCTCCACAATCCACCTTTGCTCTTGTCCTAGTAACAACTCCACTCAAAGTATTATGATGTTTTCTTTTCTCCTTATTTTTCTTAGAATGAGAGACAACTTCTTCCCAATTAGTATCTTCTTGGCTCTCCATATCTCTGCTAGATTCCCATTCCTTATCATACATTCTTCTTTTCTCCCAAGGGAGGGTATCCATTTGGCCATTCCTAAGCTAGTTCAGATTATCACTCAAAAGTTCGGTGTTCTAGCTCAGCTTCTCAAAGGTGTCCTTGACAAAATATGGAATGTTTTTTCCCTGAGTTTAAGAGGGTCACTTGAAGGGGAACATTTTGTAGAAGTAGTATTTAGGATAGGAATGCCAATATCCAGAGATAGACCCTAAATAGGGATATCCTCCAATCCAGGATACCCATTTTCTTTACCTTATGATAAGATCTTAAGAGTGGAGGAAACAAAGTCCTCATCGCTTTTACCTTCCCCTACACTCTCCAAGGCTTTTTCATCATCTTCCTTAGGACCAACAATATCTTCTTCCCCTATTTGGCGATTCTTCTACACATTAGGATCTTTGGGTTCTGTTTCATCATTAAAGTTAGAGGTATTCCTTTGAGTTTCATGATTTCTTCTAAACTCGTCATTAAGGGTATTGGTATTTCTTGCTTGTTCTTCCCCCTAAAATTTCTTTCTCGAGATAGTCTTAGGGTTAGACTAGTGGTTTTCTTTTTCTTTGTTGGCATTTAATGGACATTTCTTAGCCCAATGCCCCATTTTTCTACATTTAAAGCAAGTAAAGGGAATGGAATCAAACTCTATAGTTTACGTCCAGGTTCCCAACTTTGACTGAATATCTATTGAAGAAAGGAGGTCAACATTTTGTGAAACTCTCACATAGATTTGAGCAAACACCAACCGCTTTCTAGCCACTGTCATGGGGTCAATAGACATGTGCTCTCCAAAAGAACTAGCAATTCCATTGAAAATTTCCTTGTTCTAGTATTCCAGAGGGAGACCCAAGAGTCTAGCCCAAACTGGAACATTCTCAAAAATAGAGTTAGAGAGATCCAGATGAGAGGTCCACTTCTTGAGGGCTAGGGAGGATTTTCCTATGACCCAAGGTCCACCACTCCTCACAGCCAAAATATCCTCCTTGTAGGTGAACTCAAAGGAAAAGAAACCTCTAGGAAGAGTAGCTACCATAACCTTCCCATTAGTTCTCCACTTATTTTTGAAAAAATCCCTAACCACCTCAACATTTGGTCTAGGGTCCATGAACTTTCCAACCAAGACTTTTTCCATCAAAGTAATGTTCTTATCAATAATCGAGTCAGGTATAGAGATGGAAAACTTACCTTTCACTAGGTCAAAAAAGTTACTCACTGGAGGGAAAATTGATTTACCATTTGTCTTAACACCAAATAGTGAAGACCAAGGTTTGTGATTTTCTCCTTCCCTATCAACAGTCCCTACCACTTCATTGGAAATTTCACCTTTTTGTCCTTCAAGGGGCCGCCCAGGTTTTTCTTTCCTCTCAAGTCCACCTAAATTTTGTTTCTAGTGTCCTCATTAGATTCATCCTTACCTTTCTCCTCACTCGATACATGCACTGATTGTGCCCGGGATTCCTTAGATCCTGCTCCATTGTTCAGAGATTCGAAATCCTGCTTTTCCCACTCGTGCTCCACATTCTCACCCATTGTTGTTCCAACCACTTAATTGTTTGTTTATTGTATCTATATACATTCTAACATGTCTTGAATTGAACTTGCAAGTTTTCTTTCCGCAGTTGAACTAACAAGATCATTCAACCTCATGATTAACTCACCAATCTTCTTTTTATTGTCTTCAATTACCCCCATTGAATTTTGTCGAGTTCCTGGAGGATGGCGAGGAATTGGTGGAGGAGTTTGTTGTTGTGGTTGTTGAGGATTTTGTTTGTGTGCTAGTTGTTGTGGTTCAATATTTTGAGGAAGGTTTTAGATTCATTAACATCTCCTACAAACTAAACAAATGAATATCAAAACAACCTAAAATTACCTATTTAACAACAAATTCAAAAAATAAAAAACAATGCTTACTTTTTTGACCTCCCAATTGACGTGGCGACACCTTGGTGATGAAATTGTAACAAATCAATGAAGAAATTGCAACTTTAGCTCCTTCTAAAATGCGAGCACACAAATGCAGGGTTTCTTTATCTTTTCTTTGTCTTGTGTGTTCCTTTTAGGGATGACACAAGGCATCGTGACATTCACATCTTTTACATGTTGACCCAAAATTTTTATCTTTATCTTTTATTTTTCTTGTGTTTTCCTTTTGGGGATGATGTAAGGTGTTGATATATTCATGTCTCTTCCATGTTGACCCAAAATGAATTTTCTTTGTTTTCACTCTCTTTTTGTCATTCTTCCAGTTCTATGAGTATTTGGGGAATGATGACATTTTCAATCTCTCTAAAAAATAGTGCAACAAGAACATACTAACCCAAAATCCATGGATCCCTCATGTGTTTGGAAATTCATTTTGGGTGGAAACCCCTCTTTTCCTTTTTCTTGATGTAGCCTTATAAGGAGACATATGATTTTGCATAGGGATTTCCAAGTTAGCTCTCATATCTTCTTTATTGTTAGCATGTATCATTTGCTACTTTAAAGTAATTTCTCACAACATGGTGTTTAGAAATTTCTTTAAAGTGGGGGAATACAATGGCATTATTCTTTTGCATTTTATGTTTCATTGTGCAGTTTTCTTACTTCATGTGATGCGTCTTTCACTTTGTGGATGACATTAGGTGTGATTTCCCTCAAGAGTGTGATCTCTCTTAGCATAGTATATTCCTCTAAGTGGCTTCATGCACCATAGTGCATCCCCTAAGTTGTGAATCTTCTATTCTTTGATTGGTCATCACCATGAGACCACATTTATTCAAGGCATTTTTTAATAATACTCACTGACTTGTCTATGCTATTGTGTACTATTATGCTTCAATGATAGTTTTCCAAGAATCAATAGTTTTTTGGAAAACATATTCTTTAGGGTTTTATCCATATCAGCAAGAAAGTGAACTGTTTGATAAAATTCCTTTGTAGACATGTATGGAAAATGTGGTAGCATGTAAAAGGCGGTGAGTTGTTTGAAAAAAATCCTCAAAGAAATTAGGTCTCATGGTGATGGACATCACCATAAGAGTACATTTCTTTGAGAAATTTTCTTAAATAACTCATTTCCTTGTATATGCTATTGTTTACTATTATTTTTTCATATATTTTTTCCAAGCATCCATAGCATAGACAAAGCAATGAATTTTTTGAAAAAGTGCCTCAATAGAAAGTGGTCTCATGGAATTCCATGACAAGAAAATGCAATTAGCAACTACTCCTAGTTATTTCTTATACTATGTGAAGTAATTACATCACTGCTTATGTTGAATTTCTAAACAACTATATTGTAATTGAAATTTTGTCATCTATCAACATCTAGTTATTAGTTATGCAATGTGAAGTAATGCTTTGAGTTTGAAATATGTGCAATGAAATGTAATCAATGATATGAAAATAAACTACAAAAATCTATAAATTACAATTCATTAGTTAAACTATTTATTCTATTACCTATGTGAAGGTTTGTCTAACTCCACTAGAACTAGGAGGTGTTCCTTTGAATCCTCCAATATTAGCCTATTCAACATCAGAAATCAGATAATCGAATATCATTCATTTAACAATGTTATTCACATATAATAAATTTATAATTGTTTACTAGTTACATACCTCAGTGGTAGATGCAATGGAGTAATAAACTGGTGGAGGGATGGTGTATCTAGTATCAACACTGTGACCCTAGAATTTTATTACAATCATTAAACTAAATTAGTTAATCTTGCATGTCAAAAATGAAATTTAATAAATTAAATTCAATGAACATGCTAACATTTACTTGAGTATCGATGGAAAAATCCTCATTCAAAATTTCAATTTCTATCATCATCCTCATGGTTGCAGACGTATAATGTGCACCATCCTCCTAAGTGTCTATGGGGTCATATGTACAAGATGACCCGAAAACATCACAAGAATGGGGTGGAGCGTACCCCTCTAAGATTCCCATGGATGGCATTTTACTACAAAACTGGCATTCTAGATGATACATTGGGTCAAAGAGTTGATAGAATGTAAAGTGTCCACCTCAAAACTCTCCTTCATGATAGAAGGGATAACGACATTCTCACGAGCCAGCCTAGCGAGAGATCAACTCCCTTGCCACTGAGGATCCTATCGTGAACCAGGTCTATTCGTTTTTGACCCTCCTCCTCTCCCCTGAAAGTCCCTCATATCAAAATAGTTGGGGATTTTGTTGAGGATGAACTCACAATAGAGTTTCCTCAAGAAATATTGGGTGGCTTCACAATTTTTGCATGGTGGATAGTTTAAAACCATCTACCACCTATCACAAATATTGTTCCTAATCCCTTGGTGGTGGCACCAATGGATAGGAAAACTCTTGGCATTAAGGAAAATCTTTTTATTTGTGCATGGGACAGTGATAGTGAGCACAAATTAGATTTTGTAATTTTTTCATCTTTTACTTCTTTATATGATAATTTATCTGCATAAAAATTCCTCCATGCCTACCTTCTATCTGGCCAACACTTAATTTTTTTTTGATTACATATACATGTTTTAACATGTCTTGAAGCGAACTTGCAAGTATTCTTCTTTCCAAGGTTGAACTTACAGGATCATTCGACCTCGTGCTTAACTCAAATTTTTTTAGTGTTTTCAATTACCCGCATTAAATTTTGTTGAGTTCTAGGAGGATGTTGAGGAATTGGTGAGGAGTTTTTTGTTGCGATTGTTGAGGATTTTTTTTGTGTACTTGTTGCAATTGTTGTTCAATATTTTGAGGAGGGTTTTCAAGTTCATTAACATCTCCTACAAATTAAATAAATGAATATAAAAAATTACCTAAAATTACCTATTTAACAACAAATTCACAAAAATGATGAAGCGAGGCGAGAGAGGCAGGCGGGGCGGGAGTTTGAATGTGGGAAACGATGCTTCAGATGATGAAGATCCAAATGGTGATGATGGTTTTTCTAGTTTGCAGGAGCTTCTTCTCTGTGCATACATTTTCTATTGTTTTTCATTTGGCTTCCTTTTGGGCTGTGTTTTTCCTGAGCCTTTACCATTTGGCTTGTGGATTTTTTTGTTGAGGCTAGGTTGGATTTCCTCTCAAGCAGGTTTTATTTTGGGCTCCTCTGTTCTTATTTATGCTTGGATCCATTTGTTGTTTAGATGACTTCTCCTTAGCTTCATGGGTTCTTTTGTCTCCCTGATGGCTTGTGGGCTACTTCTCTAGCACCTTCATTTCTGGGTGGTCGCTTGGTTGGCATTGGATGTTGTTTCTTTCCTTTCTCCCTCCTTAGTCTGCTGGGCTTCCATGTCTTTCTCTTGTTGGATATTCCTCCTTGTGTTTGGCATAGGGGAGTTGGGGATTTTTGGTTTTATGGAGGGATTCCCTTGTCTAGGTCTTGCAAGTCGGTTGGTTGTTATTGTTTGGTGGGTCCTTTGTGTTTTGTGCCTCTTCCTGTTTTCTTGTTTATTTTCTCTTGTGATGGAGGTGTTTAGCCTAACTCTTGTGGGCTATTTCTGATTTTTTTTCCTAGATGGTGTGATTCTAAACCCTTGGTGGTCCTTGATACTTTTTTCTTTTCTAGGGTTTTTGGTTGCTGGGATTGACCTTGAGTTTTTCCTTTTGGCTGGGCTTCTTTGGTCCCTGTTGTTTTTGTTGTTGCTAACTGGTTTTTCCAATAGATTTTTTGTTGTGGGCCAGTTTTTCTTCATGATTATGGGAGCCTTAGCTTCCCTCTCCTTTTTTGGGGTTTCCTTTCTTTTAGAGGTGGTGATCCAGGGGGATACTTTTACAATGAAAATTGAAGTTTTCCCAGCACTCTATAATTCAAAACCATCAACAAGAGCTCAAAATATTGATCCCAATGCAAGTTGAATGGAGTCGAAAGGACTCTGTATGGTCAAGTTATGGCAAGTCAAACTTCAGTCAAACTAGTACCTAGGGCCATCAGAAAATTGAAAAAAATGGTTGACTCATAATAGGTTGAATTAGGGTCAAGTTGAAGATCTCGTCGAGACCTTTCCAATGGTGTTTATTTCATTGAATTCCAAGTTTGTACAACTGAGCTATTGCAAGTCAAAGTCATAATTGACTAGGGTGGACTAGTGGTACATCATGGTGACTGAACATGCCATATGGTACAGATGATGATGTGGACAAACCGGATGTTGACATGTGGCAGGAATAGGTCTCAACTGATGTGTACTTCGTATGGTGACAAAGCTTCGACGTAGAAAATGATGTGTCATGACAAATGAATCAAAGGGTGCCAAGTAGCCCTAACATAAGGTGCCACGTCGCACCCCTCACTCCTCCTCCTATGGAATGTTGCACTGATTTGTAAAAAAAATGGTGGGGGTTGAACCCCCCCGCCTCACATTTCCAATACATCCGCCCAACCGTTACGCCATGCTCATCGCACTTTACCAAATCTGGAGGTCGGTTTGTTTTGTGGATTCAATGGTTTGATTTCAGTTTTAAAATAAATGGTGGTGGGGGTCAACCTCTCGACCACACCACCACCAAAATCTCTAATTTCCAGTGAGCCACTGAATTCTTTTAAGAGCAAATATGCATCGACTTGTTTTAAAGAAGCTTTAAAAATTGAATCTCCCTAATTTTGAATATTTACCCCTTTTTAAGAATAACAAATTTAATCCTTGATAAGAGAAGATTAAAATAAATCTTCTAAAGCTTGAATAGGAGAATATTATAGGGTCTAAAATAATATTAAAATTATATTGAGGGAATTTTTAATAATCTTATTATGTAAAAAGGGAGGATTTTTTAGATTCACATGTAATTTTGGGGAATTTGTGAAAATTCTATGTTATAAATGGGAGATTTTTTAATCATATGGTTAAAGAACATATTGGGTAAAATATTTGTACAAAAAGGGTGGAAATGAGAGAGTGAGGCATCCAAGAGATGAATAGGGAGAGAATGATCGGAAGAATTTTGTGTCCATTTCTGTGCAATGAGAGAATGTTGTCATTGTGATCAAAGGAAATGGAGTTGTAATGTTGTTGAACCCTTGTAATACTGATTTTGGAGCATAATAGGATTGGTCACTCTATTGGAGAGGGGCTCGAAGATGTAGTCAATTTGGCGAACTCCGTTATCAATTGGAATTCTATCTTCTTTCTCTTCCATTCTATTCATCACACTTCTTATTCTTTTTTCAATTTAAGTATTTTTCAATTATGTTAATTCATTTTTAAAACCTTAATTAATTGTTGTAATAGTTAAGTGTTCATAGCAATTGTCATAGATCTTATTTCATATCAGGTGGTGATGGATCTGGATGATTCGGGGTTGAGGTTGCTACTGAAGTTTTACTTGGCTGCGGTGCGTGCTTTGGGTTCTTTTCGGCTGGTGATTTATTGTCTCAAGGATCCTATTGTTTTGGACTCATTTTAGATCAATTGTGGCCTTGTTCTCTTAGTTGGGTGGTTCTCAAGTTTTAACCCTAGACCCCATATGGTTTTTTTCTTGGTGTAGTGTATTCTTAAGGATGTTATGGTTGCTTGCTTGGCTACTATGCTAGATTTCCCCATTGGTCCTATGGATATGTACCTCCCTTGGTTGTTGCTCTTATTGAGGTGGGAAAATTTCCTATGGAGGTTAAGGTTGAGGGTGCTGGTGATTTCAAGATGTGGTGGTTTAGCTGATCATTTCATCCTCTCCAAAAGGGGGGAGCTCACTCCTTTAGAGATGGAGATAGAATTGGTTTCCTGTTACTAGGTGAGATTGTGTTGTATGAAAGCTAAATTCTTGTAGTTTTTTGTTGTGGACCCCAAAGCCCCTATTGAGGTTGGGTGTTTGAACTTTTTGGTTTTGCTTGGTTATAGGGTCTTGATGGTTTACACCACTATGTTCTCTATTTCTTTGGGCTCAAATTGGAATGATCTGAGAGGCTGGTTTGTTGATTCCTGGCTATTTCAAGTGATATTCATTCTTTTGATTATGGTTATGTGTTTGATGGTATTCTTTACCATTAATTTACCTTTTCTTTTGTTGGGCTTATTATTGTTGATACTAAGTAGTTGGTTGGCTACAACTTTGTTGCTTGACTATTTCAAGTGGTTATTGTTGTCAAAATTTGGTTGTTGCAACATTGATGCATTGTTTCCTAACTATTTCAAGTGGTTATAACCTGGTTAAGGTGTAACGTTAGTACCTTTTTTGTTGGTTGTTTGCATCCTATGCTGTCTTCCTGATCTTTGATGGTTGTTGTTGTTTGAATGCCAATGATTTGCTATTTTTTTTTCTAATATCAGCTTGCTTGCCTTGGGTTGGGTTTCAGATCCCATCAAAACTTTATGTACTAGGTTTTGGGGCCCCATCAACACCTATTGTTTCCCACAATCAAAATCAAAAAATTCACAAAAGAAACAAACAATGCTTACTTGTTTGACCTCCTCGTTGATGTGGTAACATCCTGGTGATGAAATTGTAACAAATTGATGAAGAAATTGCAAGTTTAGGTCCTTCCAAAATGCGAGCACTCAATAAATTTTCTCCTGGTAAAATTGTTGTAGAGGAAAATCCTTGTAAAACTAGAGACTTATCCAAAAATCAATGTCCAAACACAAAACTAACACAAGCAAAGGGGGCAAAGGATGAACAAAAAGAAAAAAATTGAGATAACCCAAAAAGAAAAGGGGGGTCCTCATTTTCAATGTGGTGTGTGTGCAAGGCACAACACACACACATGAGGTGAACATGGAGCAAACATGAAGCATAGAGCATATAACAATAATGTTAGTACACATTATATAAAAATATAAGTTAATAAGGTAAGGATACCTTAGTATGGAAGTTTTTCCCAATACCAAACATCATCTCTTGAATGCAAAAACACATAGATGAATTATAAATATAGTCAATACAAGCAAAAAGAGGGTACTTTACTCTAAAACTAGATTTCTCTATCACTAGGGGTCATGCACATTAAAAAACCCCTATGGACCACAGGCTAAAAATTCATGTTTTGATAGGTGACCATAGATATGATAAAATAAAGTCCCACAAATTGCATAGGCTAGCAATTTGTGTTATGCTAGGTGGCTTATAAGGTACACAATATAGGCTAGCAACTTGTTTTATACTAGGTGATTATGTCTATGATAAATAAAAGACCCTATTATTCACACTAACTAGTAAGTTGTTTTATGCTAGGTAGATTATAGAGTACATGGATCCATAGGATAGCAAGTTGTGTTATGCTACGTGGCCCTATAAAATACAAAAAATCATAGGATAGCAAGTTGTGTTATGCTAGGTGACCATTTATAGTTCATAAATATTTACCATCATAGGGAATGGTTTAACATATTTTGGGATAGATTGATAACCACACCTCAGGTGGTATTATGAATAAAACCACCACAAAGGGGACACATCAATAAATCTGCAACGATCTAGAGATACAAATAGATGTGTGAATTTATAAGATGGAAAGGAGATATTTCTCCCTTGAAATATTGTCATACTTGTTATTTTGATATTTTAAGGACAACAAGGGGAAATAAAGAAGAGAGAGGTCCTCAAGAAGGATGCACACCTCCAAAAAAAAAAATCCTTTCCCCCAAAGTGAATAGGTGAGGATAACCATGCTAGAGACTATCATGTTGCTACCATAGATGAAATATTGTTGAAAATAAGATATACCACTATGAATGGTAATGAGTAAAAAAATAGAGCTAAAAATTTCATGTAGAGTGAGGAAAAACCCCATAGAGTAGAGTTTATCAGTTATAATTTTAATAAGTGTAATATCACAACAATTGAGAAATTGTTGTATTTTGTTGCTCAAGGCTTGACATTTGCCAATTTCCAATGACCAAGAACTAGACGATATGCATAAAAAGAATGATTTGTATGAATATGGCTATATAAATTTATTACATGTTGGAGGAGGAAGAGTAATCAAGTGAGCTTTGAGAAGCCTCAAGAAAATATTCTATTTTTAAGATAATGGATAAGGAATAGGAATCCCTCCTTTTTCTTGTGAAGGAAGGTTTTGTTGCTCACAAGAGGTGTTGGGATAATGTGTCTCAACCTTGTAGGGTATGTGCAAGATCATCATGGAAAAAATAGGCCCTTCAGTAGCAAAAAATTTAGAAAAAACAAAGTTAGGCAACTTGACATAAAAATTTGAATAAGTTATCTATATTATTTTAAAAATATGAAACAATAGAATCTATAGCAAATTGAATATAGTTTCTAAACTACTAGGGTTTTTTTTTTTTAAATCTATTTGGTGAAAATTTTAAATTTCAATGCATTAGTACTTAAATTTCAGGGAAAAAATAAGAAGTAGGTGTCTGTCTGACCACCCTAACCACAATAAAATGATAATATTCTTTTATAATGTTTTAGACATAAGTAAAAGACTCATGTTCAGATGTGATGCATATTATTTTGTAATTTTTTTCCAAGTAAATAATTAATTATGAATTTTTTATCACAACTTTTAAAAAATATAAAAACTCATATGTTTGACCACCCTATCTTGGTCAAAACTTCATGAAATTCAAATTTTCTTTTTTTATCCTATAGTATGCAAAGCATAGAATGTGATGCATGTTTTGGATTCCAAAAATGTGATATCATTTGAAACTTATAGATGTTTTTCAATCAGCCTATCAATTAGGACTTTAGTTGTAATTCAAATAGAAAATGAATAATAATTATTTATTAAATTCAAAGTTACAAAGAATAATTCATATTGGTTGAAAGCTGAGAATCTCCTTTAAAAACTCTTTTCATTTCATCAATTTTGGGTAAAAAAAAAGTAGCCAGCAACATGCCCTACAAATACCCATCATATCGCCACTTTTTGGCCCATCATGATCCTGCACATACCCTGCAATTACATAAGTTTCTATTCGTACATAAGGTACTATTCATATGATGATGATGGGAGAGGGGGGTGCGAGGGGTTCTCCCTACGAGCAGTTCAGGGGGATCATCCCCTTGACTAGGAGTTCGAGTGAAGTGTGCCCTAGTAGGGGCTTGGGGGAAGTGCCCCCAAAACGAAAATCTAATTTTTATTTTATTATTGTAAATCTGGATCATTCATCATTAGGTCTTAGATCTGATGATTCATATTTTATTAGCTTTACTTGGCATAGAAGGAAACCTTATTTTATGAGGGAATTTTATTATGAGTGTATTTTGATGTATTCTAAGAGTTTGGTAGCGGTTGTGTTGCCTTTGTATCTCAAGTTGATGATACTCCTATGAGAAGCTTTCTTTGAAAGTATATTGTAATCTTTGTGATTCAAAATAATATATTTGGTGTCTTTTAGAGTGTGGGTTTTTTCTCTTGAAAGGGTTTTCCCCATGTAAATCACTGTGTTGTAGTATGCATGATATTTATGTTTATTTTTGTTTAAGTTTTTGTAATCGTTAAAGATCTGTAATTTTTTTGCATTATTCTCCTCTCAAAGTTAATGTAGGATGTTGTTCCACTACCTTAGCTTCCTTACAAGAGGAAGACATAAATGTATTAGATAATGAAGCAAGAGATGTAGGAAAAAGTATATGTTGGAAACCTAAGCCCATTTTGGCAAGGTGTGGTGTAAGATTTGTAGGAACCTCAACTCCTTTTTCCATGTTTTCATTGTATTCAATTTTAGAAAGGATTTTGAAACCAAGTCCATGTGATGTGTCTCCAACTCATTCAGAGAAGGAGAAGTTAACTTATTAGTCTTTTCTAAATGAGAAGTATGATTATTTCTTGAAAGATGAGTAGAAACATTGACATGAGAAGAATAATCAATTATTTTGCATGAATGTGGATCTTTGTTGATTACTGAGATGTTAAGATGATGGGGATCATTCTTATATTTAACCAATACATGAGGGATGAAATCTAAAGAGTCCCTATTTCCATCATGGGGTCATGTTGTTTTCCACTTTGTCAATGTAGGAGTTGAAATATTAGATTTAATTTTGTTTAGAAGATTATGAAAACGAAATAGATGACTCTTTAGGTTTATATTGTCATATATTTTATGCTTGAATAAAGGAGGCTGTAAAAGATAATAAACTTCAATTATTACTGAAATATGTACTCAAAGATGAAACAATATTTGAGTAATTATTGTTGTTAGAAGCATTTGGAATGTTGATATTAAATATTTGAGAAGAGAGACAAGAAATTTTGTCAATGCTACCATAACAACCTTTAGATCTTTAGGCTTTGATGGATATTTTATATTCTCTAATGAATAAAATTATAAAACCTAACAAGCCCCAATCATTTCCAAAGGGTGAAATTTTCATTGATTTATTATTATCATAAGAAGGCAATGGTAAAATTTTTGAAGATGGAATTAAAGTTATAAGATATTTACAAATAACTTATATTGATGTCCAACTTCTACTTGTAATTTTGTTTTTGGATTTGGATCCCCTTCAACCATATGTAGCTTATTATTTCATAAAAAACTTCATTATACAATTAAGACTAGATACGACTACCCCCATGGAATGAATCCATGATTTACTGAGAAGAAGGTTATATGAAAGAGAATCAAGCATGACATGGATAAGGGTAGGCAAGGTCACAAGTCCAACCTCAATGGGTAATGTTATTGCACCCAATGATTTTTTGTTGACATTATCAAATCCAAAAATAGAAAGAGTATCATTTTTTATGAGATACATATCTATACCCATCTCATGTAAGATGCTAATGGTAAATATAATAATACCTAATGTATTATCAATTAGAATAAGCTTTACTCTAGTTCTATGAACGATGACAAAAAATCATAAGAGGGTCATGCCATTGAATTTCAAGAGGAGGTAATTCACATTGAGAGAATGATATATCTAACCTTGATTATTGTATGCATACAACAAAACAAGGATACTATGCAAATTAAATAAATTACAAGTGTTGAAATTTTCAAGGTCACCAAAATATCAAGTCGGAAAGTAGTCCTACATCTAACTAGAAAATTAGCCTAGATCCACCTTTCCATTTTTCCTAACATTGAAAAAAATAATAATTAGGGTTTGGTGATTGGTTAACTACCTCAAAAGAGATCAAATATGTTAGGTTTGTGTTCCTTTGTTGCAAAGAGATAATATTTCATGTGTGAATTAATTAATCCAATTCATATAAACCCTAGATCTAAAAATGTAAATGATCACATAGATGAGAACATAAAATTGTAGAAACACATACAAATCTAAGAATTATAGATAGATAGGCACATGTACATGAATATTAAGCCTAAAATGTAGCGAAAGGGTTGTTGTGCACCCTAGTCTAGGTGCTTTGGAATGTTCACAATATTGGTGTAAATAGGTTATTTACTTGACTAGTTCATTAGTATTTCCTATTTACATGTTAAGTTTACTTATGTCCTAAGTATCTTTCTAGAAGTATTAGTTGTATAGATAAGATCTTATCATATCTTTTCTATTTGTATTTTATTTAATATTGGTTACCTAGGTTATTTAATATTGTTGAGGTAATTTTCTAATTGTATCTAGGATTAAGACACATGTCAAGGTCTTGTATAATCCTATCTTAGAGTAAGAACTTTAAAAGTAGGGAATCATTTGTACATTTCATATTCAATCTTGTAATTTTGCATCCATAGTCACAACAAGATATTCTTATCATTTCCTCTAATGTGAAGATATTTTGGTCTAGAAACTAGTCCTAGGGTTGTTGGGAGTTTGCAATTAAATCCTACATGATATCAAATCTCTAGTGTTGTAGATTCCTTCCTAGATTAGAGAATTCGTCTTGGATTGAATATTTTTATGGGAACATTTTGGGGTTTCAAGGACCTCATGGTTGAATCCAAGGAATCAAAGAAGGTCAAGTTATCCTTTTTTTCCATCAAATTTCATTTATTTTTGTCAGACCTACAAGGGTTTCAAGTAGGGTTAAAGTTACCAAATATAAGAGGTAGCTGATTTTTTAGAGTACTTTAGGCCAAAAAGACCCTACCATCACATCAAAAGGCCCAAAAAATTTAAGATCGAATACCAAATCATTAAAATGAACACTTTTATCTTGAGGGCATCAAAGGTTCTTTTCCTATTTTTCAACATTCATAAAAAATCTGTGATATGGATTTGTATTGTGAGTCTTCAGTATTGGGTTGTGCAATTGGCATATTCCCAAAATATTCTTATGTGTACAATGTTTTCCTCAATTCCAACATAATATTTCATACCCCCTTGTGTCATCAGAGGTCAAATCAACATAAATTTAGTGGTACATACCATTACAAAATATTAATAAAATGGTTTTTTTTTTAATATTTGGTTTATGGAAGTTTTTTATTCTAGGCCTTGGTCTTAGCATATATGAGTAGAGGATTTGCTCATAGCCACAAGGGATTAGGAGCCTAGTAAAACAATCATTTCCGCTTGCTTGCAAGCCACCAATCTAGGTGGCTCTACCCAAATCCACCACTCAGGTGGTGACATAGTGGAGATTTCTTTTAAACTAACAACACTTAAACTTTGTAGTATGTGGTCATATTATTGACAAGGTGTCAACCCTACAGGGGCTAGAATTTTGTCCACCAAGCCATAAAATAGAGATTTTTCATTTTTTAATAAATTTTGATCGAGGAGGCCAAATTTAGAAAAAAAATTGTTAGAAAGTTGGCTCTATCATTTTTATAGTAGATTAGGTGATTTTTCAAAAAAAATCCTTTTGATACACAATTTTCTAGATTGAATTCAGATCTTGTTTTTTGGATCCTAAGCTCATAAATTTTTACCAGGGTCTCTAATTTTCATGATTCTTATAGCATTGGAAAGGTACTAAGGATATTTATTCAACCATCTATGCACTTTTTCCTTTCTCTAGTTCTTTATTGATGGTTATCCTTCTAGATTTCTTGAATATTTTGGTAGTTGGGAGGGTGTTGTTTTGATCATTAAACTTCATTTCATCCATAGTTCATGTATTGATCTTTGATTTTGTCATCTAATAATTTTCTCATTATTTTATTCATGGGTTATGCAACTCATCCTTTTGTAATAATTCTAACTAAAGATGATTTTGAGTCTTGGAAATAAGGCACCCTAACACATTACAAGTGGCTCAATATTTTTCCTAATCTATATGGACTAATACCTAAGCTTAAGATAACATGGAAGAAATAAATTTGGGGTAATAAGAATGATCATATGATAGGATTTACTAAATTTAGTCTCAATGCAAGCATCTTCAAAGATACCTACAATTATATTTCATGAATCTTGTGCCCCTGAACAATTTCAACCAAGATTTGGAAAATTTTTGGAGATACACAAATTCTTCCATTCCCAAATGATCCTATATAAAATTTCCTCATTCCACTTGATGGAATTGACAATTTAAATTTTTATGATGAAACCTTGGAGGAGTTTTAATATGATGTATAAAATAAGTATCTTCATGATTGAGCGACTTCTCTTGCAACTCATACTTCTCAAATTGAGGTCACACATTCATATTTTTTTCATGATTAATTGAGAACTTCCACTAATTCATTGCAATAGGTGGATTCATCAAAAAAGTAACCCCCCACTCTTCTGACTTGTTCAAGCCCTCCTTGTGATTTTGGCTTAATGTTGGCTTGATTTATTGTTGCAATGTGGATAATACATTCACATTAGGTCTTGGGCCCTTGTGAATTAAAAGGATTCAAATGGTACCTTACTTAAGAGTTGTAAAGTGTTGTAACACACTTTAACACTTTTCTAAGGTCTTGTTAATGTATTTCATCTAAAATAACCTCTTTTCATCATTTATAAAGCCTTATTTCAAAGTGTTGTAACACACTTTCACACTTTCCTAGGTTTTCCATTAATAATTGGGCTTTCTTGTGCTTTAAATGGCCCCATTTTTCATCCACGGGACTTATTTATGTGTATTTTTGAGAATAATCCTAATAAATATAATTTAAAACATCAAAATCTTGAAACCCACATGAAATTCCTAAGTTGGGACTCATTTACCATTATGGGTGAATGATTCCCCTTAGGTGGGACCCATTTTCCCAGGGTGGCAAATGAGTCCCCTTTAACTCAAAATTCAAATTTAATTTAAATTTCTCGCAGCTTTTTATTCTCCAAGATCTAAGGTCAGATTGTAGTTTTGTAATTTCAAGAATTATTGCATAATTGAGTATAAATACAAGGTTCTTTCTCTCATATTCACCCCAAGAATTCAAGTATTCATACCTAGCATTCAAGTATTCATGCATATAGTTCACGAGAGAATTTGAGAATTCAAAAGAGCATTCAAGGTATTTCAAGGGTAGATTATCAAGAATTCAAGGGCATTCCTTAAGTTTCAATCATCATGTCAAATATTGTTTGCATCATGTTTTTTTAGAGCTAACAATAGTGGTGTAGGATTGTGTGATTCAAGAAAGCATCATATTCAAGATCTATCAACATCAAGCTAGATTCCAAGTCCACATCCATTGGAGCCATTGATTACATGTTTGCAACACCTTATTGCAAGGGTTTGGTGAGTTGCAATGTCATTATTTTTTCATTCATCATTCTCTAATTTAATTCATTCTATTTCAAGGGTTTAATTACCAACAAGGGGTTTTACCAAGGCAAACCCCTATTCACTAACCCCACAACATTTTCCCCTCTCTTTGCATGTGATTTGTAGGTCTAGGTTGTAGATTTATCAAGGAGCAAGATTGGAAAAAATT
The DNA here is from genome assembly GCA_007258455.2 of Sequoia sempervirens. Classification (NCBI taxonomy): domain Eukaryota; kingdom Viridiplantae; phylum Streptophyta; class Pinopsida; order Cupressales; family Cupressaceae; genus Sequoia; species Sequoia sempervirens. The sequence continues at coordinate 398,663,859 of VDFB02270651.1, read as the reverse complement.
TCATCAAGTTTTCAAAGAAATTAAAAGTTTTGAAAGTTGTAAAAAAGCCTTGGAGAAGCTTAGAGAAGGTCTATAGGTTGATTTTTTCAATTTCAAACCCAAATCTAAATCAAGAACAAAAAAGAAAACTAAGAGCTCTACAAAATATAGTTTTGAATTTCTTGAAATCTAGAAGTGGACTGATTCACCACTATTGGTGAATGAGTCCCACTATACCTATTTGTCAAGGATTTTTGTAGATCTAAGTACCCATTTGTCCAAAACCTATTCCAACATAGTTTACTCGAAACTGGACTGATTCACCCATCTTGGAGTATGAGTCCTAGTTAACATTAACAACAGATTTTCAAGATTCTAGAATTGCATTTTGCCTTCTTCAGTTTCCTAGGTGCACATTTATAGTTTCATAGTTTTTTGTTACATTTTACTTGCATTTATAGGTCATTTTCCATATCACACTATGTTTTCCAACATTTTGTGTTTTCCAAGTTTACACTTGGTGGTGAACCCCTTTTATTAAATTCAAACCCTAGATCAACCCTATTGTTAGATTTCAATCTCCTTTGCATTGAAATATTGACGGTTATTATTGGGTGGAACCTTTGTAAAGTGGAAGAAAACCTAAAGTAAAAACCCATCTTCTCCTCCCTAGTCTTTTTTTGGAGGTTCTATCTTGGTGAAATTGACTTTAGGACATCATAATTCTAATTTGGAGTGCATTTACATCCTATAGTTATCTTTGCATTAAGATTGAACTGCACTTTGCATTGGTTAATTTGCATTCTAGGGTTTCAAAATTTGCATTAGTGAAAACCTCATTTAGCTTGCATTATTCCATTCAATTCCATTGAAAATTTCTAAAATTTTGCATTTGCATCATATACTTGCATCAGAAAACATAAAAAGCATAAAATCCAATTTAAAAATTATGAAAATTCTCAAAAAAAATAGTGCCTGGACTCATTCGCCACTTACGGAGAATTAGTCCCTTTGCATATTTTTCATTGCATTATCTAGCATTTTATCTTCATTTTCTAATTTTCTGTTTGTTCTTTCTACATCTCTGTTTTATTTTCCTGTTAATTTTAGTTATAAGCACTTCATTTTTCTTAGTTTATATTGCATTTGTGCTCACCCCACATTTAGTAACCTTTGCATGAGTGTTTGGTGTCGTATTTCTAATACCATAGTGAGAAGAATTTTGAGACTCGTGGCATCTCATGATAGCACAATCATTGTATATCTTGGGTTATTTAGAGCTTCCACTCCTAGTATTGACACTAGTACACTAGGCATGGATAATACCCTTAGCAAATCTTTTGCTTCAAGTAGCATGCAAGTTGAACCAAGGAATGATAATATCATGCAAGAGAAAATAATTCAAATTCATGATGACTTAGTAAACCTACAACATCAAATAAGCCTTGAAAAAATTTCAGCTACTGCAATTCCTACAACAAAAAAAAGCTACTGCAATTCCTACAACAAAAACATTCACTGTATGCTTGAAAGTGAAGATGGCCTTGACCTTGTGAAAAACATATTTGATATCTTTGGAAAATATCTTGCTTCAACCCCTAGTGTTCCTATACAAAAAAACAATGTCATAATCCAAGGTGGAGCCCAAACTCCTCCCCCTCCAACAATAGCCTCAATACCTACCTATAGCACTCCTCAAGTTACAACAACAATGCAACAAGTTAGTAATGTGATTCCTTCCTTGGGTATTCCTGCTAGCATCCCTAGTTCCTATATTGCATCACACATTATATCTTCTACCATATTACCAGCTATAAGCATTCCATTCACTTGTCATACCAATACATACACTCCATCACCACTTTCACTTCCATATCATACTACAAGTAATGATCCTCTCATAACACAACTTTTTCAAACTATTTCATCCATGCAAAAAAAAAATCCACTATAAATCAAAATCAAAATGGCCCACCCACACATTATGGAAAAAGTAGTCCACTATCTTTGGAGATATTGTGAACAGCGATGCCACAAGGTGTAGGGGTACCTCAATTTAAGAAATATGGAGGGAAGGGAGGTCCTTTTAACCATGCTGATGCCTACACTACCTTATGCAGTGACTTTGTCCTTGATGATAAATTGTTGGAAAATTTTTTTCCTAGGTCCTTAAAAGATACTGCCTTGGAATGGTTTTCTTCTTTACTAAACAATTCAATTTGTTCATTTAATAAACTTTTTGATGAATTTTTAAACCATTTCCAAGTGCATATGAATCTCAAGATGACCTTGGCCGATTTGATGAGATGCAAGAAAAAAGATGAAGAAAAGATTACTGATTTTATCTCACACTATCAGTCGCTTTATTCCCAAATCCATGTCAAGGTCCCCAACCCACACCTTCAAAAGATTTTCATAGAAAACTTGCAAACTAAGATCCAAGAAAATATCAATATGATGAAATTCCAATCCTTCATGCACCTATGTACCACACTCCATGATTACCAAAATTTGGTTAGTAGTTGAGATACACGGTCCACTTCTAGCTAAATTCAAAGATCCAAGCCCAAAAACCAAAACAATGGGTTCCTTCAATTTAATCCTCCTCAACAACCAACTCAAACGTTTGTCAACAACCAAGTATCTACTATCAAATCCATGGTGCCCTTTAGCTATGGATATCTAAAAAGACAATTCACTCCCTTGCCTGACACCCTTCATAACACAATGTCCCAACTTTTACAAAAAAAATATTACCTTGCCTCCTATTAAAATACCCAACCCTAATAATCCTTTACCCCAAGCTTTAAATACAATACTTATTTCCACTATCATCGAAAAAATGGACATGACACAGAACATTGCAAGCATCTTAAACATATTGTACAAGACCTCATTGATTTTGGTTGTCTATCCCTTAGGGGGTATTAGCGATCAAGCCAATAAGTCCATTGCCCCTCTGAACCAAAACATGCAAATTTTCACCAATCCAATGTTGAAACATAATATTTCATTTTTCAAAGCCAACAAAACTACCAAAAATGATGTGATGAATGTTGATACAGATGATGAAAACAATGATCTTATTCCAAATGATATCAATGTCAATCCTATGGATGAAATGATAGGAATGATAGATGTCATCACTCATAAGGGCCAAACTAAAATTCCCCTTGACATTGCTTTCTTCTCTAAGGATATATTTAAAAAAAAAATTGATGGTACTCTCTACAAAGCCGGCCATATCTATGAAAAGCCCACTAATGGGATACTAATAGATCCCGCTTATGGAGAGAATGTGATCATCAAAAAATTCTTAGTATTGCATGAACTTTATCAAGACACACAATGGTTTTGCTTTCCCTATTATATGATCGATCACCTTACCATTACAAATAGGACCAAAAACATTAGTTATCACATTCTCCATCATCCCAAAGTCGAAACAATTTCGTTTGAGGCTAGACCTTCCATGGATTCGTTCAATGAAAGGAATCCCTTCGATTGTGCACAAATGCTTAAAGTTTCCCTTTAACAATGAAATATTTACTATTCACCATAGTGGCTTTAACCCCTTGTCTTCCCAAGGAAAATTTTCCTTAGAAGCCTTTTGGCCCAAGGTCATGGAGCCTATCAAGCAATGAGAAGACTTATTTTTCATATCTTACCAAAAATTCAAAGCAAAGAAAATAGTTAAACTATCCTTCCGAAACATGTCCCCCTCTACTTCTACACCTTCCATCCTTGATGAAACCATGCTTGAACCTAAAAAAGACCCAAAAAACCAAGACCAACACAAAATATAAACCCCAAATATGTCCTACAAATGACCAAGAAACAATGAAACTAACCCTATCACACCCCCTAGAATCAAACAAGCTTATAAAGTCAAGGAGAAAGTGATCGAACAACCTCCTAAGGATTCTTTTGTTCCCCCCCTTAGGGAAGAAAATAAACCTATGGTTGATCAACCCAATCACACAAAAATGTAACTTGAAACCAACACCAAAAGAAATAAAAGTGCTAGGGGGTGTAGGCATAGACGTCATGCTCTTGCTCACAAGTTACATGAAAATTCAAAAAAAGAAAATCAAAATCCGAACTTCATTCAAGCAATGCATGATGACTCTCCCCAAAAAAAAAAAATGACCAAATACAACAATCACAACAAGAGGTGAATTATTTGATGGAAATTATCATTCATCCTCCAGTTGTTATTGACTTGGATGAAAATGAAAAGACCACTAAAAACGACGAAGAGGTGCATAACGAATTGAACACATTGTTTTCCTCTTCCATGAGCTTAAATGAGAAATCTCCTATACAGAGTGTTGAACCTAGTTCTTCTCCTAGTGTGGCTCTTTCCCTTATCCCTTTGGCTATTTTCCTACCTTTAGTATATAATGAACATGATTGGGAGGTGGATGACTTGCTCATAGGTTGAATCAAATTTTCCTTACTAGTCTTTTGCATTTTCTTGTTCCTTTTTTTCTTTTTTTTTTGTGATTGCATGTGTGTAATGTGATCCCTTGTGATGTTTTGTTTGATGTTCTATCTCTTTGTGACATTCCTCTATGTGTACCTTCGTTCTTATCTATGTCATTCATTGATTTAAATTTTTATATTTATCTTTTTCTTGTGTTTTCCTTTGATGTCGCAAGGTGTCGAGACACCCTATGTCTCTTCCATGTTGAACCAAAAGGCTTTCTTTTCCTTTTCCTTTTCCTTTTCCTTTTCTCTTTTTGATTTTTTCTTGTGTTTTTATTTTCTAGATGATGCAAGGAATCAAGACATTCATGTATCCTTCATGTTGACCTAAAATCCTTTTCTTTTTGAAATGAATGATTTTGGCACCCTAATCCTTCCTTGCTCTTTTAGGGTTTTTCACTTAAAAAGGGAAAGATGGGAAAAAATGCATAAGATTTCACTCAAGACTAATGTAAGGATGGATAGAAAATGAATGTGAAGTGTTTGTAGATATGTTTTAATTCTCATAAATGTAGATAAACGAATGTAAACTAATCTAATGCAAGATGCTGGAAAACACAATGTTGATTGCAAATGTGAACTAGAAACTCAAGCAAATGAAAATAGAAGTTGAAGAGACTAATCATAGTGCACCTAGAAGCATATTGTTGTTACTAGAGAGTTTTGGAATGTCCCTAAACTCACTATTAATGACCACTGGGACTGATTCACCATGCATGACAAATCAATCCTGCTTCTAGTGAAAAGTTTCAGAAATAGGTTTTTGACTGCTGGGAGTTGAATTCTAACAAAACCACTTTTCAAGCCTATAGATGGGACTCATTTGACATGGGTGGTGAATTATTCCACCTAAAGGAATATACAAAATCAAGAGTAGATTCTGTGGAGCTACATCTACACTTCCGCTCTCTATAGGTGTTTGCTTCTGAAATTGTCAGATTTAGGTCTAAAAATGCCTTTTTGTTGATATTTTGACTTAAATAATGAAGAGATGAATTGAATTACTTTGCAACTTGATCTTCAATTATTTCCAATATTTCAAAGGACCTAAATCTCAAAACAAACAAGAAGAGAAGAAGAAATGTTGATGTTAAGGCATGGGGGTTTTCCTTGGTCAAACCCTGTTTAGGTAATTAAACCAAAATGATAAAAGAAAGGATTGAAACATGCAACAACAAAATATAATACCTTTCCATGATGATTGATCTTGAAATTTTGCAACATAACATGTAGAATCTACCCTTGAAATTCTAAAAATTGATCTTTTAATACCTTGAATGATAAAACCTTAAGTTGCTTGGCTTGAGATGGAAGATTGGTGAATGAAGAATGAAGAATGAAATAGGTGAATGTAGAAGATGGTAGAAGATAAGAGATGTGAAATGAGGAGAAAAAAACTTATTTATACACACTTGTTCCTTAGTAACCCATTAATATCTCATCATATGGTGACATCAAGTAATTTTGAATAAAAACCTGACAAGAAATTTAAAATATTTTGAAATTGGAGCCAAGGGGGACTCATTCACCACCCATGGAAAATGGGTTTGACCTAAGATCTGAAAAGGAGTGTCAGGAATTAAGTTGTACATTTAATGTTGTTTATCGGGTTTACATTCAAAAATGTACTTAATTAAGTCATATGAGGGCATAAAGGGGTCAAACAAGTCATAAGAAAGGTGTAAATAAGGAGATTATGCCTAGAAAAGTGTAAAATCTTGTTACAAGACTTACAAAACTTCAAAATAAGACTTGATGATGTGTAAAAATGAATATTTAAATGAATTATAATAAAAAAGAGTCTAGAAGAATGGAGAAATGTCTTACAACACTTCACAATACCTTCACAAGACATCATTAAATGCATTTTATTTAGTTTGCAAGGGTCCAAGACTTAGCCTGGATGCATAAAATGACTCAAAACACCTAAATAGAGGCCTCATTAAGTCCAATTATTATGAATTAATCCCATGTCAAGAAAAAGGTCCTTTTTTCTATGGCACATTTAGCCCCCACTCTAGTGATATGATGAACCTACTCTAAACTCACACTAAAGTAAAAATTAAAGAGAGATCGTCATGTACAAATACAAATGACAAGGAATGAAAAAGATAAAAGAGGTTGTGCAAGCCCCCAAGATCTAAGATCATAAGTCAAACCATCAAGATACAAAATCATACAATGATAGGAAGAATAGAATAAAAATGAGGTGGAAAAGATGTACTCACTCTAGGGCCACAAAACTTCAAGTCATTTGTGGGGTGAGAAGGCCACAACATACTCACTCTAGGTCCATGAAGCTTCTAGTCATCCATGGGGTGAGAAAGCCCAAAAGGTAAGATACATACACTAGTTGGTATGCACTAACAAACACAAAGGTGGCTATGGGGAAAATTCATGCTGCTAGGTGGGCTTCCCACTCAACCATATTGAAATTATACCTCTTGATAACTTTAACAATGTGCTACAAAGCAAAATAATGTTCATAAAAGAAAAAAGGTACCACATTCATGCAAGTTGTGTTATGCAAGGTGGCAAAAAGGAATGCAAAAATGTAAAATGCCAAAAAGTGTAAAATGTAAGAGATGTTCAAATGAGTCTTGTTCAATTCATGCAAGGTTAGTGACTTCAAGAACATTGTGTCTAATGTCTCCAAGAGAGGACCAATTGAAGAATAGTATATTCACAACTTAGAGTATGCAGTGTGTTGCATCAGGCCACCAAGAGGAATGTAATATGCTAAGATAGATCACACTTATGAAGGACATCATACCTAATGTTATCCACAAAGTAACAAATGCATCATATAAACAACAAAGCTACACTAGGAGCCAAGAATGCAAATGAATTATGGTAATGTATGCCCCCCACTTTAAAGGAATTGCTACACATCATTTTGTGATCAATTTCTTGAAAGTATAAGAGAAAGAAGAAGACATGAGAGCTTACTTGGAAATCCCTATGCCAAGTCATATGTTTCTAAGTTAGGCTATGTCATGTCAAGGAAAATGAAAAACATAGAAAGGTTGGATGTCACATGTGAGTCAATCTTAAGACATGTCATTCACATCTCAAGCTTGCTCTTATATATTCATTAAAATTTAATGAGTAGTTGAAAAAGACAATCACAAGTGGCATACAAGGGATAAGGATATCTAACTCTTTTCCCCCCACTTAGTGTTAGATAAAGGTGATCCTAGAACATTTGCTCTTTTTTCTTGTGTTGCTCGTCTATTTCCCTGGGTTTTCTTTTGCTATGCTTTTGCTCCCAATTTATCATTATTTTTCTTGCAATTATACATGTTTTCCATGGCTAGTTTTCCTTTGTTATAATCTTGAAAGATTTTCAATAGTTAATACCATTAAAAGCATAACAATACATTGTTAACCAATGAAAAATTTAGTAAATAATTTTACAAATGGTGAGTATGCTATGATCCTACAACTATTGCATGGAAAGGAGTACCAACTAATGTTATTTATGTGAATAAGGAAGAACCTTGGAAGAGTCTTGTGTGATAGTATTGATGGTGAGTGAAGGTTTGATGATCTTGATCATACAACAATAGCCAAGACCATGAGTCATTTGTTGTGTGGTAAGCTCTATATGGTTGCAAATATCTTGTTCGCAAGCACCAAATCCTTTTCCATGATATCCTTGTTGTTTAATGAGTTCATACCCTTTTCCATAAAGTTGTTTCATGGCTTTGGAATTGGGTGGTTGTTCGTTATTGTTTTTCTCAATGGTTATTATGGAATTTTCTTTGTCGTTTAAAGTGTTGGAGGCAAATTCTTTCAAAAGGTTGTTTGAATGTTGCATTGACATGATGGTTGGTTTTCTGTGTGTATTTCCTCTTTTTTGTGTGTCTATGTATTCACCCATAAATGATGGTGTGAATTATAAGGATCCCCAATCATCACCAAATAATTTAGATGGTGATTCCTCACTATTGTGTTCAATTTCAAGAGGGTCAATATTGGATGTTGGAATCAATGTTTTTAGAGCTTGACTTGTTGCTCCTTTGTTAAGCTTCAAGCAAATTTTAGGCTTGGGATCTACTTCAACTTGATAAATGTTATTGTTATATACATATTTCATTGTACGATGAAGGGTTGAAGGCATTGCATTCATCTCATGAATTCATGGCCTACCTAAAAGAATATTGTATGAAAGAACATAAGGCATGACATGAATAGGAGTTTACAAAGTAACCACCCCAACCGTAATAGGAAAAGTGATTACACTAAGCAATTGCTTGGTTGAATTATCAAATCCATGAATAGAGACGTAATCAAGTATTATTTGTGACCTATCAACATGTAATTGATCAAGGAGACTAACACTACACACATTAAGGGAAGAACCATTATCTATGAGAGTGTGTTTGATACCTGTTGCAATTGAATCGAACAATTATCATAAATGCATCATGTTGTTTACGCAACTCCAAAGGAAGGATCTCATGTTGATGAAAGGTAATTTCAAGGTTCATTTTGTGGATGAGAGATGCCACATCATTCAGAGTGGTATCAAGAGGAATTGTCATTTCTTTTAAGGATGTTTGAAGAATGTTGTTGTAATTTGGTGAGTTTTGAAGTAAATCCCAAAGGGAAATCATTGCAAGAGTATTCTATAATTGTTCAACAAGATCATACTTCTTTGTGTTGGGGATGTAACGAGGAGCACTAGGCAGATTAGGTAAGGGTAAAGAAGGTGGGGTTGGTTGCAGCAATTGCGGATTGTTTTGGGTATTATATGTATGAGAAACGATATTATAACTCAGTTGTTGCAATACATTAGTTTGAGGTGGTTGAAGGGTGTAGTGAGGTTTATTGGAAGGATGAAACGAATGCGAAGGTGGGTAAAGTGTGTAGCGAGTTTTGTTGGAAGGATGAAGTTTATGCGAGGGTGGGAAAAGGGTGTAGTGAGGTTGAATATTGTTAACATCCCATAACAAGTGAGATTATTCATTGTCTTTGAAGGGTATGTTATTGTTTTCTTGGGTCATAATATCCTCCATAGAAGGAGATTTCTTAGGATAATAGGGTATGTGAAGGATCATCATGGAAAAAATAGGCCCTTAAGTGGCAAAAAATTCAAAAAAATCAGAGTTAGGAAACTTGACATAAAAATTTGAATAAGTTATCTATATTATTTCAAAAATATGTAAGAATAGAATCTATAGCAAATTGAATGTAGTTTCTAAACTACTACATTTTAAAAAAAAAAAATCTATTTGGTCAATATTTGAAATTTCAATGCAGTGGTACTTAAATTTTAGGGAAAAAATAAGAAGTAGGTGTCTGTCTAACCACCCTAACCAAAATAAAATGATAATATTTTTTTATAAGATTTGAGATATAAGTAGAGGAATCATGTACCGATATGAGGCATTTTTTTTTTGTAATTTTTTTCCAAGTAAATAATTAATTATGATTTTTTTATTACAATTTTTTTAAAAATATAAAAAACTCGTATGTCTGACCACCTTAACTTGGTCAAAACTTCATGAAATTCAATTTTTCTTTTTTCAATCCTATATTATGTGATGCATGTTTTGGATTCAAAAAATGTGACACAATTTGAAAGTTATAGATGCTTTTCAATCAACCTATCAATCAGGACTTTAGTCATAATTTGAATAGAAAATGAATAATAATTACTTATTAAATTCAAAGTAAAGCATAATTTATATAAGTGGAAATCTAAGAATCTCCTTTAAAAACCCTTTTTATTTCATCAATTTTGGGTAGAAAATTAGTCGTAAGCCACATACCCATCTTATTGCCACTTTTTGGCCCATCATGATCTTGCACATACCCAACAACAAACCACATGTTCATGACAATTAAGGTTTAGTTCATCCAAAATAAATTCATCGCAACCAAGGGGGTTATTAATGGTTGAATGTGTTTGATTAGGAGAAGAATCTATGCAATCATTTGGTGTTTGTAATGTATCATTCTCTTGTTCCATATTATCTACCCTACTAAGAGAGCTTGTAATATGTACATCTAAGGTTGAAATGTGCAAAGTAGCTTCATCACAAGTGGGAGAGGTATCAAGAGAAGAAAAAGCATCGCATTCTTGTTTTTCAATTATTGGATCCTTGTTTTAAGTTATGTGTTCTTGGATGGGGAAACATTAGGAAAGGGAGCAAGAAGATTCTCATGATTATCTTTAATTACCTCCCTTTGTCCAATAATGTCTTCCAAAATAGGGGAAGAAAAATAAAGAGGATTGTCATAGGTCTTAAAGATTTGATTTTCTAATGTCAACATATCCTCTTCACAAATAATATGATTACCATGATTATTCACAAAAATATTCTCACAAATAGGGGAGGAGTTGGGAGATGAATCTATGGTCTCATCGTTGTGTTGTGTTGTGTGATCATCATGGTTACTTAGTATGATTTCCTCTTCTTTAGTAATTGTAACATCATGAAAACAAAAGCAGATTAAAGCAATAACAAAATGCAATTAAACTTGAATCGTAATCGAATGCTAAACAACAAAGCACAAAGAAATCTATAAATATAAACAAAGAGCAATCTTACCCAGTATCTACATCCTTCCATGATTGACCTCGATTGTCCTTCTGAATTTTATTGTGATGGTATTCTTGCCCTCATATTTTTGGTAAGTGTTCATGTATAGCCTTGATGTATGTGATTATAGTGAAATATCGAACATTAAGAATTGCTCCAAAATTCATACAATTTTGGGAGAAGTAAAATGATGAAAGACAGATCAATTTATAGAAAATTGATCATTCAAATGATAGACCAAAATTGAAAGATAGATAGATGATTTAGATTAAAGGATTCGACATGCATTAAGATAAGTGTTAGTATTGACATGAGTGATAAAACCTAAGAATAGAGATCAAGATTAAATAATGATTTAATCTCAGGTTGAGAGTATTCGAAAGTAGAAGAATAATGTTTGCATGAAAAGCATAAAGATAGATTAATAGAAATGATATGTTTGAGTGCACGCATGAATTAAATTAATTAAATAAAGTTATTTAATTAATAAATGTGTGCATGTAGAAGAATTAAAACAAGATAACTGATCGATTAAGACAGAGAGTTCATTCGTGAAATACAATCAATCATTAAATCAAGAGATAACTGACTAATTTAAATAGATCTCGAGTCAAGTGGGAATGAATAATTAGATAACTTAAATCTTTATCTAAATATAGAGGAATGTGCTAAAAATATACTTTTATGAATTACATGATTATTTAATTCAAGATTCGACATTTAGGGATTAATTAGATATATAAGATTTATTTAATTGAGTGAGGAAAAAAGGTTAAATGAATAATTAAAGCATTAAAGTATTTATTTAATTATAGTCGAAAATATGATTAAGATAAATTAAATAAGAATTTATTTAATTTAAGGAGGAGAAAGTTACTTACTGTCATAATTAAATAAAGGATGTTTATTTAATTAATCAGGATAGAATAAAGATAATGTGAATTAGTTAAATAATTAAGTTAATTTAATTAATGGATGAATAAACGTTAAAGTGAATTAATTAAATAATTAAAATTTATTTAATTAATAGATAAGAAAGGACTTTAGAAAGTAATTAAATAATTAACATTATTTAATCATGACCATGGCAATACAAATTATGAAGAAATTGAAGTCGCAGGCTTAGACCAAATTTCAGTGTCTACATTTTTCCCCTCTTTGATACAATGCCATTTCAGCATTTTGTCAAAGAAAATCGATCAAAATCATGCCCCAGTCATGCCCCAGTGTGAAATAGGTGAAGGTATGCCCCCTCGAAAAAATTGACAAATTTTTGAAAAAATTTAAAATTTTTGGAAATAGTCTCAATTAGTCAATTTGATAGCTAGAAATGCAGTGGAGTTGATAGAAATGAATTTCAAGGTGTTAAGTACGTGTACGGGTCAATAGAAGTTGGAGGTTTACATGGCCAATAGACAAGGTTGGAGGAAATGCCACCAAAAACCCTAGGTATAAATAGAAAAGGGGTGAAAATCCAATTCGTTTGAATCACCCTCCTAGTTTACAAAATTGAAAAAATTTCTCTCAACTTTTAGTGACAACAATGTCTCTAGTTCCATACTCGCATCATCACGCCTATCACATCTGGACATTTAGGCGACCTACAGATGCGAGCCCCCCGGTATATTGTCCAAAACCAGCTCTTGAAATTTTCATTTGCATGCCTTTTAATGCATTTATTACATTTTTTTGTAACGCGTCATTTTTTTATCAAACCGCATATGCGTAAGTAAATGACACATCTATATGTAGAAGGTCACATTTGTAATTTTACATTATGTGATAGTGTAGGGTTTTTAGCAGGTTAATGCATTTGTATAATTCCATCACATTTGCATTCAATGGTAGCGCATATAGGAATATGTTACGCATTTGTCATTTTAAGCCACATTTGAGATTTTGAATGATGATTGTTTGTGCAGGACTACATTTGTTATGCATTTGTATTTGTAAAATGCATTTTCATTTTAGAGTGACACATATGACAATTTGAGAAGCATGTGCAAATTTAAATGGCGCATGTGATATTTTGCAACGCATTTGATTAGTAGAGAAATTTGGAACCTTAGACTAGGATATATTGATTCTGACATGAGGCATGCATAATTCCACTGTAGGTTTTATTGGATCCTATATTTACCAAATAGTTGAGACCATTGACTTTCAACTTCCATGATAGTTTGCGGAGTTGGGAGAAATGGTTTCTGTGGCACTTGGTTTGCATCATGTGACATTCATGACCACTATTTGGGAAAACCAAGGACTGTTGACTACATTGTGCGAGTGGTGGCATTCAGAGACATTTTCATTTCATCTACCTACTGGTGAGGTGATAGTGACATTAGAGGATGTATATAGGATACTGAGGCTACCGATTAGAGGAGCTAGAGTGATGTATGATACATAGAGGGGATTTGCGGAGATGTGTAGATACTATCCCCATGATGACATTAGATAGTTGAGGATTGACCATTATGAGGTTAGATGGCGCATGCTAGTGGAGAGATATGATAGGATAGATTGTCTATTATGTACATTGATAGGAGGTATAGTTCTTCATGACCACCAAGGTCATGGATTCCCTATAGGATGGGGGGAGATGCTTGTAGGCATGCTCGAGAGATGGGTCGTTTATGCCTAGGGCCCTCACTTACTAGCCATTTTATATTTTCATTTACATGATATAGCCTACAGAGAGGCACAATCCATGAGCTGTGGTACCACGCTCCTGATGGTATGGGAATGGGAACACATAGCCATTTTTTGTTTGCCTATTACAGTAGAGGTTCAATAGGGATCACTGTATGCCTTCCAATATGTGGGGGAAAACATGCAGATGCATGTTTGTGATACTAGATACTACAGACATTGCATCGACATGATGGTTCACTTTATTTGGAGACCATATATGGATTTCCCATAGTGGCTAGATGAGGATGGTCATTTAACATTTTTTTGACAGACATAGTACCTAATTGGACAGATAGTCTCACATGTCCGCATCATTGAGAGGAACCTCCCAGATCATGTATTGAGATAGTTTTTTGAGGTTTAGGATGAGCCTCGAGGTCAAGCGAAGTATGCTAGATCTTCTAGGGAGATGACATTGTGGGGAGCTAAGATTCATGTAGTAACAACAAAGGAAAACATTGATGCCTTATAACCAACACAGTGGGGGTAGAGAGGCAGAGCAACTAATTTGGGCATGACAATTGCATATGATACATAGTGGGTGGATCATAGGCCAGTTTCATTGATAGATTCAGACCAAGATGCTCCTGTAGAGAGGCACGAGATAGGACCACAAGGAAAATGTGGTAGAGGCAGAGGTTAGAGGGGTGGAGGTGGTAGAGGGGATGGTGAATATGGAGGAGGTGGCCGGAGGGGTGGTGGCAAGGGGAGATGTGGTCATAGAGGACGAGGCCCACATTTATCACCCATCCATGAGGAGGAGAGGGAGGGAGAGGATGTTCCCATGCTTGAGGTTGGTGGAGGTGTGGAGGAGGTTGTGTTGGGGTTGGCGGAGAGGAGCATAGAGGACAGGAGGATATTCCAAAGGAGCATGTAAAGGAGGAGGCAGGTAGGGAGGAGGCTAAGGTTAGTGCCCTTGATTTGATTGTTGGTTACCAAGATGATGATGATGAGGATTAGGATATGGATGATTAGGAGTGTGAGCTTAGAGATTAGATTTTAGAGAAGATGGAGGATGATGGGATGGAGAGGCCTCAATAGGATGACATAGGTCCTATTGATTAGGATACAATAGATCTGCATGCATAGGTAGCATCTCTGGAGGAGAGGATAAGGGTACTGATGTCAGAGCAGGATGCCCTATATATGGAAAGGGACATGGCCTATGTGGATAGAGACCAGTCCATAGCTTAGAGATAGGCAACCAAGTAGCAGTTTATAGAGATTAGAGCATTTTGCAATGGGCTAGATGATTCTTTTGCATGGGAGTTAGTCAGAGTTGTGGAGAGGGCTTCATATTATAGGGACTTATATGAGGCAGAGGTTCCTCCTGAGAGATGGGCTCCCAATTTTTCTCAGGCACGTAACGATAGATCATAGAGCAGGACTCGCAATAGGACAATGAGTACAAAGGGGGTTGAGGGACCCCACAAATCTGGACCATATGATAGGCCTCCTTCTACACACAACTCATTAGGATCCCACCATCATTTTCCTTCACATTCTATTCATGGTAGTAGTGGGAGTTCCAGATAGGGACAAGTATTGATATTTATTGAGACATTGTATTCTATCATAGAGCTTGCGGGCTTCATATTTATTAAGACATTATAACATTGTGATGTGACACTTTTTTTCTTTTTGAGTGATATATATATATAGATATATGATTTTGGTGGTGATTCTCATGATATGCAGTTCTATGTATGACTATGCAGTCTTTTATTTATGCACATGTTCTATATGATATGCCTATGTTATGGATGAACATATCTACCTTATGATGTGTTTATGCAGCCTATGATGTGATGTTGATTCTATATGATGATGTATGCATTTATTTCCTATGGTATCGATGGATGTTTTGTATGCAATTTATGATTATGAGATGCAATGTGATGTTTATATAGACAATGCTATCTTCATGTGATGTTATATGTCTCATGATGATGGATAAAATGTGATGCATATATTTACAATTGTGTTGTACATGTAATGTTGATGTTATGTAATCTATGATAATGAATGCCTATTATGCCATGATTTCCTAGATATGATATATACCTATGTTTCTTTGGTTTTCAAAATGCAAGATATATGTATGATTTATGATGTATGATTTTTACATGATGTTTCTAACATGAATGCATATGCAGGATGTTTAATATTTTTGTGTATCAAAGGACTCTATCATAATGCAAGAAAGAAGAAAATTTTAGTGTGAAAAGAAGATGAATAATAAAAGGCATGGTTGTTAGTATTAGGAATCTTCAATATTTTTCTGAATCACAAAAGGTTTTGTACTTTATAATCATTGGGTGGTAACTAATACACGTGGAGACAAACACCATGATATGACATAGATCAAGGTGTGCAAGGTCATCCACTTGCTAACAATGGATAGTTGCAGACAAGGAATGTCCCAGCTCATACTAAGGGCATAGTTGCCCCAGTATTTTTGTCAAGACAAACCACAAATAGCAAACAAAAAAAAAAGACAGGTCATGAGACATCATCGCTCCTCTAAATCCTTCATGGGACATCCTTGAGGAAACTAGTAACATGACTCAAAATCCACAGTTAAAAGACAGTCGACAAACAACAGTAAAAAAATATGGAATACTGATGCATTGTTGCTTCTCTAAATCTTTCATGGGACATCCTTGAGAAAGCTAGTAACAAGATTTCGATTATAAATTCAAATGAAATGATAAGATAAATAAGCCATAAAGTCAAAAGGGAAATAAAATATTTTCCAAAACTTGATCTGTTTGTTTGATTGTTTTGATTGATAAGACTCGGTTTCAGGAGAGACACATACCGTATAAGACATTGAGTTTGGTTTCAAATTTATGACTATCCACATAAGGCATGAAAAAATCCTAGTTTCAGAAAGACACGTATCATATAAGACATTGAGTTTGATGTCATTGATGTGATAACCTGTGTAAGGCCATGTTGATTTGTTTGACAATGTATGTATGTAGGAAGGACTCATCCTGTATAAGACATAGCTTGTTTTTGTTGATATCTATATTCAAGAAGGACTCATCCTAAATAAGACATAGGTTGATTGTTTTGATGATGTTTGTTTCTGGAAGGACACATCCTGTAGTAGACATAAGTTGATATGTTTTGGGTTGTAGCTTTGGCAATTTAATTGATCTAACTTGATGAGATTGTTGACTTGTTGATCTTGTTGATGCGTGAGTTGACATGATGTGCTGAAAAATTGACTGTGATGAAAAACCCTAAAGGACTGACCTAGTGCGGCCTTGAGGGCTCATTGATTGATATCCTTTCCTACGTTATACACGAAGAGACCTTGTAGTTCGACACGACCAATGACCTTGTCATATAGACAAATGGATTGAATCATGATTTTATATAGATAAACCTAAAAGGACTGACCTAATGCCTTGAGGGCGCATCGGCAGATGGCCTTGCCTATGTTCAGTCACAAAGGCAACGTAGTTTGACAAATGACAAAGACTGAAAAGTGCAACTGACCCTAACTCTATTTTTGGATTTTTGACATGTTTATATTTTTTTGTCTTTTTGAATTTTTTGGATGTTTTTGGATTTTTTCAGACATTTTGTAATGTTTTTGGATTTTTGATGGTTTTATGTCTTGTGGATAGCCAATGTAAGAACCAATATTCTGCAAGTCAAGTGCTTTCCCCTCAGTCGAGTATAATACCAATTGATTATGAATGGGATAGGATGGGGGATATGAAATGCACTCAATGTCAATCATTCCAAGTTATGGGAAGGACTACCATTTATTATGAATGGTGTGTACAAGCAATGAATGGAAAAGATAGGTGACATGTAGAGGGATAAGCGATATGTATAGGTAAGTTAGATTAGAATAATGGTAGAAAAATGAGCAGAGTTAACTACACATGGTGCCTATTTGCCAAGTTTGCACCATGGTACTTATCCAAAGCACCTCCGAGGTGGTTCTCACTATTGGATGACTTATTTTTCTTTACTATTTTCTTGATTTTCTAGAAAAAATTATGTTACCAAGATGCCTGTTCGCAGGTTTTCACCTAAGTAATGATTTTTTTTATTTTTTTAAATTTTTGTGTATTTTTTATAAGTAAGACAAGGCTCTCAGAAGCTATGTAGAACTTCGTCAAATGAAGACTGTTGATAGGTGATAACAATGGTTCTTCTTTAGGAGTAGAGAGTTGATATGCTCCTGATATAAAGGCTTCTGTGATAATGTAAGGTCCTAACCAGTTAGGGTCAAACTTTCTTGGTTTCTCTCTTTCAGCTTGATTCTTAGGATTCTCCATTAAGACTAGGTCACCAATGCCAAAGTTTCTATTCAAGACCTTCCTATTGTCGCTACGACGAAGATGATTTTGATATGCTGGAGATGATCTAATTTGTTTTTTCTTCATTCATCTAGGAGTTCTACTTCATGTAGTCTTGAAACTCGGTACTCTTCGTCGTCAATGTTCCCTTTCAAGGATACCCTTAGGGAAGGAATCTCCACCTCAATAGGTAAGATGGCATCAGAGCCGAATACTAGGGAATATGGAGTGGTTCCAGTGGGAGTATAGATGCTTGTGCAGTAAGCCCATAAGGTTGGATTAAGTTGTAAATGCCAATCTTGACCAACATCATTGACAGTCTTTTTGAGGATTCTAATGATAGTTTTATTTGATGCCTCAGCTTGGTCATTACTTTGTGAATAATATGGGATGGAAAAATGAAGTTGGATATGGAACTCTTCATAGAGATGACAAAATTCTTGGCTTTTGAATGGATGACCATTATCTGTGATAATGGATTAAGGAACACCATACCAAAAAATGATATAGTTCAAGATAAACTTAGATATTTGTTTGTTGGTGATGTAGGTCATGGGAATAGCCTCAATCCACTTCGTAAAATACTCAATGGTAGTAATTATGAACTTATTGCCATTGGATTATGTGGGATGTATCTTACCTATGAGGTCGAGTCCCCATTGGGAAAAGGGACATGGTGATGTTATGGGGCGGAGCTCCTACACTGGTGCATGTATCGAGTCTCTGTGTACCTAACATTAAATACATTTCTTAACAAAGACATATGAGTATTTTTCCATGGTAGGCCAATAGTAACCCAATCGCATAATCTTTTTAGCTAAGGTAGGACCGCTAGAATGGGATCCATATGTACCCTCATGTACCAAGGTTGCTTGTGCTTCATTAGTATCGAGACATCTCAGTAGGGTATTATCTAAGGAATGTTTATATAGGGTGTCTCTGATGATGGTGTACATGGCTAACTTGCAAAGGAATGTCCTACATTGGTTATTAGAAAGGTCAGGTTGTATGATTTCAGCATAGAGGTAGTCATAGATATCTTTATACCATGGGGAATTAGGACCAACAATATCACACACCATCTCTGAATCTGGGATGTCATAGGCAAGGACCAAAAGTTGTTCTACCAAAAACTCAAAGTTAGGCACATTGCTTGGTATGTCATGGAGTGAAGCAATAGTATCCATGGCATCTGCTACCCTATTTAGAACACAAGGTATTTGATGAAAGTAAACCTTGTCAAAGTACTCCTTGAAACTATCTTCCATGCATTTGTAGGGACTAAGCTTTTCATCCTTAGTCTCATCATCATCATTTACCTATCAGATTACTAGTTGAGAATCACCATAAACCTGTAGGTTCTTGATCTTCCATTTGACTACCATGTGTAATCCTGTCACAAGAGCTTCCTATTATGCTATGTTGTTGGTACATGGAAAGGAAATCCTAAATGACTTAGGGATAGAATCACCCTGTGGTGTGATAAACAAGATACCAGCCCCTGAGCCATTATTCATATAGGACCTATCAAAGTATAGTTTCCATGTTGTGCCTATATCAATGGTGAATATGAACTCCTAAAGAAAATCTACAACTAAAGGGTATTTTCTTGTATCAATGCATCAGCTAATTGATCAACAATGACTTGTCCCTTAATAGCCTTTCTCTCTACATACTGGACATCATACTCACTAAGTATCATTACCCATTTTGTTGGTCGCCCTATTAATCCTGCTTTGCTTAGGATATATTTTAAAGGATCTATCTGTACAACCATCATTTTTTGATGGTTCAACATATAGTGCCTTATTTTTTGAGTAGAAAATACTACCACAAGACAATCACATTCAATGGTATTATAGTTAATCTCATAACCTACCAAGGTATGACTGATGTAGTATACCACCCTTTCATGACATTCATCGTCATTCTATGCAAGCAATGCTCTAAGTGATCAATGGGTTGATGAAATATAGAGAATCAATGGTCATCCCTCAATAGGTGTCATTAAGACTAGTGGTGTGAGTAGATAATACTTAATCAGTTGAAATACCTCCTGACATTTACCTGTCCACACAAAGGGTACTCCTTTTCTAAGTAAATGTTGAAAGGGATGTGTCTTATCTACTAATTGCATTGTAAACCTTATGATGGATTCCAGTCTCCCTTGTAGTGTCCTTAGCTGACTGAGATTAGCTAGTGGAGGCATGTCTATGATTTCTTTTACCTTGGCTAGATCCACTTCAATTCCTCTTCTAGAAATGATATATCCTAATAGCTTGCCTGATTTCACTCCAAACACACATTTCTTGGGATTTAATCTCACTTTATACTCTTCTAACCTTTGAAATATCTTATTTAAGACCTTTAAATGATCATCCCTTGTTAGTGATTTAGCAATAAGTTCATTGACATAAGGGTATGTGCAAGATCATGAAGGGCCAAAAAGTGGCAATATTATGGGTATTTGTAGGGTATGTGGTTGACGACTTTTTTTTACCCAAAATTGATGAAACGAAAAGGGTTTTTAGAGGAGATTCTCAACTTTCCACCAATATAAATTATGCTTTAATTTGAATTTAATAAATAATTATTATTCATTTTCTATTTGAATTACAACTAAAGTGTTGATTGATAGGTCGATTGAAAACATCTATAGCTTTCAAACAGATCACATTTTTGAATCTAAAACATGCATCACATTCTATGCTTCACATACTATAGGATTAAAAAAGAAAAATTGAATTTCATGAAGTTTCACCAACTTAAGATGGTCGACATACAAGTTTTTATATTTTTAAAAGTTTTAATAAAAAAATCATAATTAATTATTTACTTGGAAAAAAATTAGAAAAAAATATTCATCACATCTAGACATGAGTCCTCTACTTATGTCTAAAATCTTATAAAAAAATATTATCATTTTATTGTGGTTTGGGTGGACAGACAAACACCTACTTATTTTTTCCCTGAAATTTAAGTACTACTGCATTGAAATTTCCAATTTTCACCAAATAGATTTTATTTATTTTTAAATAAACCTAGTAGTTTAGAAACTACATTCAATTTTCTATAGATTCTATTCTTACATATTTTTGAAATAATATAGATAGCTTATTCAAATTTTTACGTCCAATTGACTAACACTAATTTTTCTAAATTTTTTGCCACTTAAGGGCCTGTTTTTTCCATGATGATCTTGCACATACCCATAATCCTCCATAAGAGTGTGTATAAGGTCATGAAAAATAGTGGTCATGGCATGTTGATAGGTTGATCCATCATTTTTAAGTATGAAGGGAATGCCATTCTAGTAATACGTTCCCCATGGACATGTGAAAGTTGTTTTATTTTGGTCTTTAGTTGCAATTTTGATCTAATTATATCTTGAAAATCCATTCATAAGGGACAACATCTCATACCCTGCGGTCATGTCTACTATCATGTCAATGTTGGGTAGAGGGAAGTAATTTTTAGGGAAATCCTTGTTGATATCTCTAAAATCTGTGTAGATGTGGATGCTTCCATGTTGGTTTGGTGACTAGTACCAGATTGAAAATCCAATCTACATAGTCAATTGATCTAATGAAGCCAACGTCTAACAGTTTCTTGAGCTCAGCCTTGACTAGTAAAGCAATCTATGGGTGCATTTTCCTCAATTTCTGTTTCATTGGTTTCACACCTGGTTGTAAGGGAAAATAATCTAGTACAAGTTTATGATCCAACCCAGGCATGTCTACATATGACCAAGAAAAATTAATGTCTTTTTGTAAAGAAGTTGTAGAATTCTGGCTACTCTTCTTTTTTTAATGATGTTGCAAAATATACCAGTTGGGGATTCTCTTTTGTACCTATGTTAACTTCCACTAATTCTTCAACTAGCATTTGTGACTTTTACTATGCAACAGGGAGAATGTTCAAACCTCCATCCTTAGGTGCCTCAAAGAGGTTTTCGCCTTCAGATGCATCCTTATGGTTTGCTTTTTATTGACTAAAGGTTCCTTTTGGTTTTCACCTAGAGACTCATCATTTTTATTTTTGTCATTATTTTTCTTATTTTTGCGACTGGAGGGTTGAATGGATTCCCCAAAACATGCTTTGTTGTCCAAATCAATGGTAAATCCAGCCTTGTGATCACCACTAGGTATGCCTTCTCATAATCTTAGGAACTCAACAATCACTTTGTCATTCTCAAAAATGTCTAAGATGAGTGTGTCTTGTTGGTCCCAATCAATAAGTTGGGTATAGACTAAGGGCATGTCATCATCAAAGTTGTCAAAGTTTAACGGGGTCAAGGTAAAAGTTGAGTTGTTCATATAGTCACAAAATTTTTGTACCAAGTCCTCTTTGCTCTTTTTCTTAGTTCTAGGTAGATTTAGGGATGGGCCTAATGCCAATGTTTGGTTATTTGAAATAGGTTTATCAGGTTCCCAAGAGGTAGGATCAAGAGATTCTCAATAGTAATGTTTAAACCATTCCTCTTTTGTCATATTCTTTGGTGGACAAGAATTTAATGGATTTGGGGAAGATTTCAACATCAAGTCAAGTTCTCCAAATAGCTTATCAAGGTCCATGGTAGAGGTGGAGGATAAGGAATCCCACTCATATTTGTTTGAGTCGGGGGAATCATAGTAGGGTTGATCAGATTATTTGTCATATGTCTCAATATTTTTTGAAGCACTTACTTCCTCGAGTAAAGGTGATGTGGTATTAGGAACACCAATCTAAATTGGTTGAAACCCAAGCCCTAAGCCTTTCATCCACTTAGAAACAATAATTGGTTATGTCCTCCCATCTCGATGTAAGCCTAAACCACTATGTCCATTATATCCCTTGCTCTGCATGATTGTGAAACCTTTTCCATATTGATCTGTAGGAATGTGAGCAAGTGAGGGAGGTTCTTTAGGCTCTTCTCTATAGAACCAAGTGGTCACATCTTCTACTTGTATGGATTCTTTGCTTAATTCTCCCCATTTTGTAAAGGTTGTTGAGGGAGGAATGTGTATGGTGACCACTGATTGTCTCCTATCTATTGTAGGGAAACTACATGATTTAGGAGGAATCCAATGGCTAACACAATAAGTTGTCTTCATGTGATATTATCCACAACCCTTGTCTTGGATCTCAACCCTAGGAGTGGAAGGTAATGATGGTGAAGTGAATGTTCTAGTGAGAGTGGATGGATCGACATAATGAGATGAATTGGATGATGAGGCTTCTTGGTTTATAGGCACTTGGTGGTGAGGTGTCTCTCGTAGATTTGTACACTATTGGAATGGATTTGGGTCACCATCTATTGTTATTTTAGTGCCATTGTAAGGGAATTTTAAACATTGATGATATGTGGAAGGGACTTCCTTCGTGGCATGAATCCATGGTTTGTCTAGTACAAGATTGTATGGAAGGGTGAGATCAAAGACTTGGAATTTTGTCTCCATAACTGCAAGACAAATTCTAATAGGAAGTGTTACCACCCCCTTTGATTTTCATTCCCCATCATCATAAGCCTTAATGAAAATGCTTTTGGTTGTGTCTACACATGCTTCTGGGAAACCTAATTCTTTAATTAGTTTTAAAGTGCAAAGATTTAACCCTGCTCCACTGTCTACTAGAACTTGTCTAACTTTGGTTTTGTCAACAAGGACTTCAAGATGTAATGGGTCATTATGATTTGTCTTTTTAGTTGCATAGTCTTGTTTAGAGAATGTGACATGATGATTATTGGTCAATTAGTCCACCATTTCCTCAAAATGATTGACATTGAGATCATTAGGGATAGTGGTGCCTTATAAAGCCTTATCTAAAACTCTCGAGTGTATGATCCATTTTATGGTAATGGTATTGACATGGTCATTGGCGACTTAGATAAGATTTATAATGGGGCCACTATAATCATGCTTCACACTAGCATATTGGTGGAATTATTGGTCTTGTTACCTGAAATGGGGTCTTTTCCTTTCATGTGGTCATGTAGTGGATCATAAAAGACTATGTGACTAGTGTTTGAAGATGTCACTTTTTGTCCACTAACATGAATAGTTTCGTTCTCAAAAAAGTCTTGTATGATTTTTTTCAGTTGACAAAAATTTTGTAGGCTATGTCCTTTGGTCCGATGGAAATCACAAAAGGAATTATCATCCCACCAACATGGTTTGAATTTCGTTGGATCATATTTTCTTGGCTCTTGAAGCTATATAAGATTGTGTTGCAATAGTTGTTTGAAGACTGACTCTATGGGTTCCTCGAGGGGAGTGAATTCATGTTTCTAAAACCTTCTCTATTGTTGTGGCCATTGGGTGTTTTGGGAAGTGTTGGGGATTTGGTTGATGACGTTAAGTGTGTTGGTGGAGGGGTTATTTCCCATAAGTGTGATAATCAGTCCTACTTGTAAATTTTTAGCATCAACTATCCCATTGTTGGTAAAGTTTTTATTCCAGGACCAAAAAAATGTTTATATCATTGAGGGTGTTTTTCATAGTTGGATTTATGTTGGATGTTTGTGTCTTAAGTTCTCCTTTTTCAATGAGATATTTTTCTAGTATGATCCCCTTTTCCACTAGTTTTGTAAAGGATGTGCAACAATGTACCCTTAAGTTACTTCTCAATTTTGGGTTGAGGTTTTCTTGGAACATAGTGACCTATTTCTCAGGTATCTTGAGAAGACATTAACTGGCTATAATTCTCCATCTCTAGAAGAAAGTGATAAAATTTTCCCCTTCATCTTGTGTAGTATGACACAAGGTTGCTATGTTTATTTCATGGTCAATGTTAAAGGAGAAGTTTTCATTGAGTTTCTCAGCTAGTTCGTCCCATAATTTTATGCCATAGTCAAGACCTAAAAATCATTCTAGTGCAATTCCAACAAGACTTCTTAGAATGAGTCTCATAAGATAGGTGGGGTCATAGGCGACATCTATCCACATCATGGAAAATTCCCTTATGTGTTCGATTGGATTTCACTTTGCATTGTATTTGGGAAAGTTTAGTATGATATACCCATGAGGGAAAGGTGTCATGTATAATGTTTTATTTAAGGGAAGTGGGCATAAATCTTTTGCTGAAAAGGTTTTCTTGTTAGATACTGCCATGTTATCCATCTGTGTTTGAAGTGCATGCATTTGTGTTTGTAGGTCATCAACTTGAGTTAATGATGTGTTAGCTGGATTATTTGGATCTATGTACGTGTTTTGGAATCAAGTGTTGTGTGATGGGTTTTGGTTAAATATGGGTATGTAAATTGGGTTTGGATTTAGAATGTTAGTGAATGGGTTTTGATTTGAAATATGTGAGAATGGATTTTGATTCAGAATTTGTGTAATTCAGAGTTTGTGAAAATGGATTTTGACTTAGAATCTATAAAGTGTGGGGTCGGTTTCCATATTGGAAAGAGGGTATGCCTCTTGTCTATGAAACACCAATATTTGGTATAGTACTAATGATGTTGACACTTGGTATAGCTGTTGTCTGTGGAATGCTACTAGTGACGTCAACACTTGGTATAGGAGCTATTTTTCTAGATTTTTTGTTCCCAACAAAAGGATGGAAGGGATTGGACAATGATGCCCCTATGGTAAAATTTAGCCCCTATGTTGAGGTAGGCATACCAAATGGAGTTGTGTGTATTTTTGAATCACTTTGTGTGTCCTCAAAATGGTATAGCAATAGTCACTTGGGGTATATCAACACTAGTGGTAGTGGTGTTTTTTCCTTGGGTAGATGCAGTTTGTAGGGTACGAGTATCAAAACTAGGAGGTAGTTTAGCACCTTTCACTAGTAATTTGGCTAAGTATCATTGAGGATGATTTGCTAGATAATCATCTACAAAGGAATCAAACTCAGGGTTATGTGCAGCAGCATCTATGTCTTCCATGACAAGTCCTTGTGGGTCCCTAGTGGTGAATTTGTCTAACAAATTTTTGTGAGTTCTCGATGAAGCTACCCCTACAAAGGGGTTTGAGAACAGATTGATGAATTCATTTGGATCAACCATATTTTCTCTTTCTTTCCTTTTTTGATATTGTTTCAACCATGTAATGTAAGCTCAAACTGCAAGTGATGCAAAAGCTAAGTCTATGGATAGTATGAATCTAATCTATGTTTTTGGAAATTTTCAAATATAAAGGATGAATGTATGCAACTATTTTTTTGGTATTTTCTTTGCAAATAAGGTATGTCTAAGATGACACTATTTTGTGGTGACAGTGTCTAAATATGCAAAGGCCTAAGTGATCAATTTAGAAGTTTCTAAAAGAGGTTATCTATCAGCTAAAGCTTAACCCAGGTTTCAATTTAGTTTTGACAAGGAACCCTCATAGGACTAGGACTAAAAGATAAGGTGAACTCCCAAACTTGAATGATGAGCTAGAAGGATTCATGTGTAGGACAAAAGATATGATGACTAGGTTCAATGACAACGTTTGTTGAATCAAGGGTTTATCCAAAGCGTGAAAGGTGCCTATCAAAAGATTATCTCTCTAAAGGAAATAAAGACCCCTAAGATGAAAGTAAGATGTAGGACTAGGGTACCTATTGCTATGACTGGATGATTCCTAAAGGATGTAATCATGAAAGTTTTGAGCGAAATTTCTAGTTTATGTCCAAGAATCAATGTAAAAGGATAAGTTAGATATTGGTTTGACTATTTATTCTTAGTTTGTGACAGTAAATTCTCATTTTTTGATACTCAAGCAAATGCGTTGTAGAATTTAATAGTTGCGATTTTCTCTTTCAGTTGCAATTTTTTGGTAAATTCAGTTTTATGTATTAGACACATGCAATTTTCTTTGAAGAAGATGTGACTCAGGGTATCAATTGCAACTCTGGATTGATCAAATGTGGTTTTTAAAACTTTGGATATATACTGGTAAAGGTAGATCGATTATGTGACAGGGGAATATACATTGTTCCAAACAATAGATGTGGCTAACCTATTCAGATGCCTCACAAAAGGTATCAATTATGGGTTTTCTAGTAACAGGGTAATGACAGATGCGACTAAGATATCATATGCGGTTTTATCCTAAGTAGATGAGAGCTATTCTGACAAATGTGACTCAAGTGTAAACAAATGTGACTCAAATTATGGGACATGCAAATTGGACTCAATTTTTGACATATGCAACTCAAGTTTAGACTCAATTTTTGACAGATGCGACTCTAAATAACCATTGCGTCTTTCTGGTGAACAGTTGTGGTTTGTTAGTGAATTGTAGTGTAAATTGACTCTATTTTGTGATCAAGTTTTGGAAAAAAAAAAAAAAAACATAATATATTTTAGTTTGATTTGGACACAAAGAAGGTTTAATTTAGACAAGCACAATCCTAGGCTGTGTAGGATAGTATTTACTAAGTTCTCACTTGGGTTTTCCCAACTACACTTATTCAAGGAAAATGGCTAGTAGCTTGCCCCACTGGCTCCCCTCCATGGCTCAACACTTCATTCAGGGTATCCAAGCTACAATACCCATGAAACTCCCCTAGCATAATTCTCATCTCCACAATGAACTGTAAATACATGCGATGGCTTCACAGGTCTGACCTACTGCACCAGTAAATAGAGGTTTTTTGGCTTACTACAAACACGGGTGTTTAATTCGGGCATTCCATTTGTGGGGTATCATCCATGCAGCGAGAAACCATTGTTTCCCTTTTTGTCAGAACAATACTCGTGATTCTTGAGTTTTCCTCAAGAACCCACTTTTATATACTGGTTGGAAGTCACTTGGGTTCATCGTGTGACTGGTCTAAGTCATCTTGGGGTGAGTACTTTTTCCCACCAAGCCATGCCCAATTTATAGAGTCAGTAACTAGTTCTCTTACACCCAATATCACATGAATGTGCAAGGGGAGAGGATAATTCGATATACCGAATCATGAGGGTAAGAACAGAGTGTGCTTTCACACCAAACACAGTAGACAATAGTAAATTTTAAACCAAATGACAATTTTCTAATCTACCAAACATTTTGTTTCAAAAATAAAGTCTTCGACACATGTCTTGTAGAAAAATTCATTAATAGTTTTCAGATTAATCTTTGGCAGTCATCCTATAGAAAGGGTTTTGAAAACTTGTCTTTTATGATATGTCTTGAAAACATTATGTTAACTCCCTCAAACACATGTTGAAAATCAAACAATTAGCTAAAACAAAAACACAATGAAAGACTAAAAATTGAAAATTGAACCCAAAAATTTCACCAGTCAGATGTGTCGATCAGAGAGGCAGATGCGTTGCAGATTTTTACTGGTCAGTTGTGGTTTGATAAGTCACAGATGTGTCAAAATTTTTTAGATGCAACATTTTCTTCATCAGATGGGTATGTGCAGGATCATCGTGCAAAAAATAGGTTAAGTGGCAAAATTAAAAAAGTGTTAACTTGACGTAAATATTTGAATAAGTTATTATATTATGTAAAATAGAATTTGTAGAAAATTGAATGTAGTTTCTAAAATACTAGGTTTATTTAAAAAAAACTATTTGGTGAAAATTTGAAATTTCAATGGAGTACTTAAATTTTAGGGAAAAAATAAGAAGTAGGTCTGTCTGACCACCCTAACCATAATAAAATGATAATTTTTTTAAGATTTATATATAAGTAGAGGACTCATGTCCATGTGTGATGCATATTTTTTGTAATTTTTTCCAAGTAAATAACTAATTATGAATTTTTTTATTACTTTTAGAAAATATAAAAACTCATGTCGACCACCTTAACTTGGCAAAACTTCATGAAATTTATTTTTTATTTTTTTAATCCTATAGTATGTGAAGCATAGAATGTGACGCATGTTTCAAATTCAAAAAATATGATACCGTTTGAAAGTTATAGATGTTTTTCAATCATCCTATCGATCAGGACTTTAGTCGTAATTCTAATAGAAAATGAATAATAATTATTTATTAAATTAAAATTAAATCATAATTTATATTTTTGGAAAGCTGAGAATCTCCTCTAAAAACCCTTTTTGTTTCATTAATTTTGGGTGAAAAAAAGTCATCAGCCACATACCCCCATAATATTGCCACTTTTTGGCTCACCATGATCTTGCACATACCATGTGGTTCGTAATATCAATTGTGTCGTTTCATCTGTCAAATGTGTCATTTTGTACAATACCTACAAAAATTGAATAAAAGTGTATGGATTTGTGAAAAATGTGTCTTCACGTCAGGTTCACCAATGTAACATCATGAAAACAAAAATAGGGGTATGTGCAGGATCATGATGGGCCAAAAAGTGGTGATATGATGGGTTTTTGTGGGGCATGTGGCTGATGACTTTTTCTTACCCAAATTGATGAAATGAAAAGGGATTTTAAAGGAGATTCTCAGCTTTCCACTAATATAAATTATGCTTTACTTTGAATTTAATAAATAATAATTATTTATTTTCTATTTGAATTACAACTAAAGTCTTGATTGATAGGTTGCTTGAAAAACATTTATAGCTTTCAAATGGTATAATATTTTTTGAATTTGAAACATGCATCACATTCTATGCTTTGCATACTATAGGATTAGAAAAAAAATGAATTTCATGAAGTTTTGACCAAGTTAAGGTGGTTAGACATACAATTTTTTTAATTTTTTAAAAGTTGTAATAAAGAATTCATAATTAATTATGTAATTGGAAAAATATTACAAAAAAATATTTATCACATCAGGACATGAGTCCTCTACTTATATGTAAAATCTTATAAGAAAATATTATCATTTTATTGTGGTTAGGGTGGTCAAACAAACACCTACTTATTTTTTCCCTGAAATTTAAGTAATACTACATTGAAATTTCAAATTTTCACCAAATAGTTTGTTTTTTTAAATAAACCTAGTAGTTTAGAAACTGCATTCAATTTGCTACAAATTCTATTCTTACATATTTATGAATTAATATAGATAAATTATTCCAATTTTTACGTCAAGTTTCCTAACTCTGATTTTTCTAAATTTCTTGCCACTTAAGGGCCTGTTTTTTCCATGATGATCCTGCACATACTCATAGATTAAAGCAATAACAAAATGTAATTAAACTTTAATTGTAATCTAAATCTAAACAACAAAGCACAAAAAAAGATATAAACATAAATAAAGATCAATCTCACCCAGCATCTACATCCTTCCATGATTGACCTTGATTGTCCTTCTCCATTTTTCCATGATGGTATTCTTGCCCTCAAAATTTTAGTAAGTGTGCAAGTATAGCCTTCATGTATGTGATTATAGCAAAATATTGAAGATTAAGAATTACTCCAAAAGTTATACAATTTCGTGAGAAGTAAAATGATGAAATCTTGACAAATCAATTTATAGAAAATTGATCATTAGAATGACAGGCCAAGATTGAAAGATAGACAGATGATTCAGATTAAAGGATTCAACATGAATTAAGATAAGTGTTAGTACTGACATGAGTGATAAAACATAAGAATAGGGATCAAGATTAAATAATGATTTAATCTCAAGTTGAGAGTATTTGAAATTAGAAGAATAATTTTTGCATGAAAAGGATAAAGATAGATTAACAAAAATGATTTGTTTGAATGCACACATGAGTTAAATAAATTAAATAAAGTTATTTAATAATAAATGTGTGCATGCAGAAGAATTAAAACAAGATAACTTATCGATTAAGACAAAGAGTTCATTCGTGAAAGACAATCATTCATTAAATTAGGAGATAACTGACTGATTTAAACAAAATTTGAGTCAAGTGGGAATGAATACTTAGATAACTTAAACATTTATATAAATATAGAGGAATGTGTAAAAAATATACTTTTATTAATTAAATGATTATTTAATTCAAGATTTGACATTTAGGGATTAATTAAATAAATAAGATTTATTCAATTGAGTGAAGAAAAGGTTAAATGAATAATTAAATAATTAGAATATTTATTTAATTATAGTAAAAAATATGATAAAGATAAATTAAATAAGAATTTATTTAATTTAAGGAGGATAAAGTTAATTAGTGATGTAATTAAATAAATGACGTTTATTTAATTAATCAGGATAGAATAAAGATAATGTGAATTAATTAAATAATTAAGTTTATTTAATTAATAGATGAATAAATGTTAAAGTGAATTAATTAAATAATTAAAAGTTATTTAATTAATAAATGAGAAAGGACTTTAGAAAGTAATTAAATACTTAACATTATTTAATCACGACTATGGCAATACAAATTATGGAGAAATTGAAGTCACAGGCTTAGACCAAATTTCAGTGTCTATAGTAATGTTATGTCTAATAGGAGAGGTAAGAGGAGAGAAACAACTCATATTTCCACAACTCTCATCAATCGGTTCTTGTAGCACTAAAATAGTTGCTTCACAATTATGAGAGATAATAGGAGAAGAACAAATGTAAGTGTTATGAGTATCCAAGATTTCTTTCACTAAAATAACCTCATCCACAAAAGGGGAACTAGGAGAGGGATCTATGATGAACAAAAAGAAAGGGGAAAGGACCTCATATTCATATGCTTTTAACAAAAGTTTCTTACAACATGCAATAATATCTACAAAGAGAACATGCAAGATGAGAACTATAGAATTTTGTATTGAAAACATGATGGAATGATTAATCTACAACCTTGAAATGTAACGATGCAATTGAAGAATAATTTTTCATATTTCAAAGATGACAATTGACTAATTACGATATGTAACACGATGAGAACGCATACTTGCAATGGAAACTATGCATGAAATGAGCTAATTTAGACTAGATTTGATGAAATGCATGCTACAAAAATGCAACTAACTGATATATACAAGTTAAGGCACCAATTACAAGTCTAAAAGAAAATTTCTAAGTTTTGTAAAATGTTGTTTCAGGGGTCAGAAGGGACTAATTCACCCAAGGTGGCGAATGAGTCGTTGTATGGACTTTTTTCAAAAAAAAAAGATTTTTTTGACTAATTTTGATGATTTCTGAGTGCTATGATGCAAACCTAAATGGAAAATGAAAATTTTTAAAACTTTTCAATGATTAAAGATGCAACAATGCAACCTATTATGCAATTTTTATGAATGAAAAATTTAACACCTAGCATGCAAATGAATCATGCAAAACCTAATGCAAGCTAGATATATGATGATGGAATCCAAATAAGAAAAGAGAAGTATTCAAAAATTAGGTTCACCAAAATGAAACGAAGGATTTTGGCACCCTAATCCTTCCTTACTCTTTTAGGGTTTTTCATCTAAAAGGGGAAAGATGGGCCAAAATGCATAAGGTTTCACTCAAGATTAATGTAAGGATGGATAGAAAATGAATGTGAAGTGTGTATAGATATGTTTTAATTCTCACAAATTCAGATAAATGAATGTAAACTAATCTAATGCAAGATGTTGGAAAACATAATGTTGATTGTAAATATGAACTAGAAACTTATGCAAATGAAAATAAAAGTTGATGAGACTAATCAGAGTGCACCTGGAGGAAGATTGTTGTTACTGGATAGTTTTGGAATGTCCCTAAAGTAATTGTTAATGGCCACTATGACTGATTTTCCATGCATGGCGAATCAGTCTTGGTTCTGGTGAAAAGCTCTAGAAACAGGTTTTTGACTATTGGGAGCTAAATTATGACAAAAACACTTTTTACGCCTACAGATGGGACTCAATCGCCATGGGTGGAAAATTAGTCCACCTATAGGAATCTTCAAAATCAAGAGTAGATTCTATGGAGCTAGATCTGTATTTCCTCTCTCTACAAGTGTTTGCTTCTAAAATTATCAGATTTGGGTCTGAAAGTGCCTTTTTGTTGATATTTTGACTTTAATAATGAAGCTCGATGACTTGAATGACTTTTCAACTTGATCTTAAATGATTTCCAAGATTTCAAAGGACCTAAATCTAAAAAAACACAAGAAGAGAAGAAGAAATGTTGATTGTTAAGGCATGGGGGTTTGCCTTTCCTGTTTCAGTAATTAAACCAAAATGATGAAAGAAAGGATTGAAACATGCAACAATGGAATATATTACGTTGACATAATGACTGATCTTGAAATTTTGCAACATAACATGTAGAATCTTCCCTTGTAAGTCTAAAAATTGATCTTTTAATGCCTTGAAATGATAAAACCTTAAGTTACTTGGATTGAGATGGAAGATTGGTGAATGTAGAAGATGGTAGAAGATAAGACATGTGAAATGAGGAGAAAGACACTTATTTATATACACTTGTGCCTTAGTAACCTGTTAATACCTCATCACAAGCGAAATCAAGTAATTTTGAATAAAAACCCGATAGGAAATTTAAAATATTTTAAAATTGGAGCCAAGTGGGACTCATTCACCACCCATGGCAA
Source organism: Sequoia sempervirens (assembly GCA_007258455.2). NCBI lineage: Eukaryota > Viridiplantae > Streptophyta > Pinopsida > Cupressales > Cupressaceae > Sequoia > Sequoia sempervirens. The sequence goes on along the minus strand of VDFB02270651.1, from coordinate 398,630,502 downwards.
ATGGGTCCCACCTAGGATCTAGAAAAGAGTGTTAGGAATTAAGTTGTATCTAATGTTGTTTATCAGGTTTACATTAAAAAATGTACTTAATTAAATCATATGAGGGCATAAAGGGGACAAATAAGTCATAAGAAAGGTGTAAATAAGGATATTATGCCTAGAAAGGCATAAAAGCTTGTTAGAAGACTTTACAACACTTTAAAATGGGACTTTATGATGTGTAAAAAGGAATATTTAAATGACTTATAATAAAAAGAGTCTAGAAGAATGTAGAAATGTCTTACATCACTTCACAACACATTCACAAGACATCATTAAATGAATTTTATTTAGTTCGCAAGGGTCCAAGACTTAGTGTGGATACATAAAATGCCTCATAACACCTAAATCAAGGCCTCATTAAGCCCAATTATTATGAATTAATCCCATGTCAAGCAAAGGTCCTTTTTTCTACGACACACTTTTCTTTTACCTTTTCGCTTATCTTTTTATTTTGGCTTTTTTTCTTTTGGCGATGACACAAGGTGTCGAGACACCCTATGTCTTTTCCATGTTGACCCAAAAGGCTCTCTTTTCCTTTTCTTTTTGGTTTTCTCTTTTTTACTTTGTCTTGTGTTTTTCTTTTGGGGATGATGCAAGGCGTCAAAACAGTCATGTTTATTCCATATTGACCAAAAAGGTTTTTCTTTGTTTTCGCTCTCTTTGTGTCATTCTTCTAGTTTAATGTGTATTTGGGGGACGATGACAGTTCTAAGTTCTCTTGTAACATTTCAACAAAGAGAATATTGACCTCAAATCTATAGATCCCTTATGTGTTTGGTGTATTCATTTTGGGGGAAACCCATTTCTTTTCCCTTTCTCTTGCATGGTGTAGCCTTACTCAGAAACATATGACTTGGCATAGGGATTTCCATGTTGGCTCTCATGTCTTCTTCCTTGTTTTCTTTTTTCATTTTCTACTTTAAAGTAATTTCTCATAGTAAGGTGTTAGTGATTCATTTAAAGTGGGGGCATACATTGGCATTATAATTTTGTATTTTTCCTTTTTCATGGTTTTTAGTGTAGCCTTCTTGCTTCATATGATGCGTTTGCTGCTTTGTGGATGAAATTAGGTGTGATGTCCTTCATGAATGTGATCTATCTTAGCATATTGCATTCCTCTTAGTGGCTTCATTTGACACACTACATCCCCTAAGTGGTGGATTTTCTATTCTTTGATCAGTCCTCTCTTGGAGAAATTAGGCACAATGTTACCTAAGCTAAGACCTCGCATGAACTAAGCAAGAATCCTTTCAACATTTGTTGCATTTGTCATTTTTCATTTGTTGTTATAAAACCACCTTGCATAACATAGCTTGCATGACTATGGTGCCATCATGTTTGTTCATGAGCTCCAAGCATACGAAGTTTTGCTTGTCTCATCAAGCTCAAAAATCATTTTTGTGTGGCACCTTATTAAAGTTATCAGGAGGTATAGCTTTTGTATGGTTGAACAGGACGCCCAATTTGAGGTGTGAATTTTCCTATAACCAATTGTGTGTGTGTGAGTACATACTAAGCATGAGTATATGTTTCTCAACTTTTAGGCCTTCTCACATGGCAGACAACCATAAGTTACATTGCCTTAGAGTGAGTATGTGTTTTCCAAATAAACAACCTAGATCTAATCCACATCGTGTTAGACAAACAATTGAAGCTTGATCTGATCCTTTTATTTTCACCTTTTCCTCTGTGGAATTTCATTCTTGTGTCTTGTTGTTCTTGATATCATTTTCATGTGTGTTCCTTTGTGCTTATGTTGGTTTTTCATGGGATCTTGATCTTGGGGGCTTGATCACCCCTCTTGATCATTTTTGTCCCATATTTCTAGCATTGGTACATTTCAACCCCTCTTGATGTGTGTGTTTTTCTACTTTATTGTGAGTTTGAAGCAAGTTCATTCTCTCACTAAAGTGGGGGCTAGATGGAGTCGCAAAAAAAATTAACCCTTCTACTTTTTTCTGACTTGTTTGGGCCCTCCTTGTGATTTTGTCTTAATTTTTCCTTGATTAAATGTTGCAATGTGGATAGCACATTCACATTAGGTCTTTGTCCCTTTTTCATTAAAATGATTCAAATGGTACCTTACTTAAGTGTTGTAAAGTTTTGTAACACACTTTCACACTTTTCTAAGGTCTTGTTAATGTATTTCACCTAAAATAACCTCTTTTCATCATTTACCAAGCCTTATTTCAAAATTTTTTAACACACTTTCACACTTTCCTAGGTTTTTCATTAATAATTAGGCTTTCTTATGATTTAATTGGCCCCATTTTGTATCCACATGCCTTATTTATGTGTATTTTTGAGAATAATCTCAACAAATATTATTTAAAACATCAAAATCCTAAAACCACCTCAAATTCCTAAGGTGGGACTTATTCGCCATTATGGGTGAATGTGTCCCCTTAGGTGGAACCCATTTTCCCAAGGTGGAAAATGAGTCCCATTTAACTCAAAATTCAAATTTAATTTAAATATTTGGTAGGTTTTTATTCTCCAACATGTAAGCTCAGCTTGTAGTGTTGCAGTTTCAAGAATTATTGCATAATTGAGTATAAATACAAGGTTCTTTCTCTCATTTTCACTCTGTTGATCATCAAAGCTTGGAACTCTCCGATAGTCTTCTAGGAAATTTAGTGAGTGGGGGACCAATTTGCACCTTACTAAATACCTCCAAGATTTTTATAGAAATTCGGCTCTTCTTTAGGGGTTTGGAGAAAAGGTTAGAAGGAAATGTAAATATAAAACATAAAAAGGGAGATACACCAACGATTTTACAACATTTCAAACCCAACCATTTCGATGATTGATATAATTAGACATAGAATGCCACAACCCTTCATTTTTTGAAAGAGAATGAACAACAAAGGCTAACAACAAGCACGATGTAGACTTTCAAATCTCCGCTTAGGGAGTGTTCATTAAGGTCTAATCAAACATAAAGATTTCAAGGGGTAATAGAAAGAACATTTAGAAATTACATAAAGTCCTTCTTCTAATACAACATAATACAATAAAAAACAACCCATCAAAAAAACAGAGAATTCCAATGACATAATCCAGTTTTCACAAGTCACTATTCTATTATATGAGCATACAACATGGAAATCAACTACTTACACTATTCAAATTTAGCTTGCAAGACACAGTATTTCAATCAAAGTGATAATGTAAAGAAAGAAATATTGAAAAGAGCCATACATGCATAGTCTCAACAATTTCTCCTCAATAGTTCATGCTTTAAATATCAAAGGAACTTTAAAACAAAGGTTAGATGCAAATCCAATAATAGTTTAGGCCTTAAAAGATATAACATGCCAAACATACTTGTAGTTCTACAATTATGCTTCTAAAAATAATTTTATATCCTAAGAAAACTAAAGAAACTTTTCCTTAGCCAAGGAAACTGAAACTTAGAATCCAACCCCTCATTGTGTCATCACTTCTCTTATATAGCTGTAGAAAAAGAAAACACCACCTCAACACATAAGTTAATACTACTAGGTGTTGACAATTAATGGCACATGATCTGATCATAGATCCTTGATTAGGTTGCAACAATATTTTCTCATCAATTCTCAGCTGCCGCATTAATGTATTTCAGATATTTAGAAAAGATAGAGGCCTATAAACAATCAAATCCTAAAAACAACAGCCTAGAAAAAAGGTCCACTTGACCGATGACATCACCCAAAGGAACCAACTCAAATATTTTGTCCCAAAAACCAAGAAAGAGATGAATCCCCATCTAGAAGAAACCATTCCCAAGTGATAATAGAGTTGAGAAAGAGGATACACCTCACACTCAACATCATTAACCATGGGAATTACACTCAAACCTGAGAGTTCTACAAAATTTTGGATCTTGTTTTGAATTGCATTAGTGACTTGCTCCATTGTCAGTACATCTTCATCTAGTGAAAGAAGAGGATGCATCCTGAAACTAACCAAGATGCCAAAGTCCTTCTTGATCTCGATGACCCACTTATTCAACATCGTCTAATACTCTTTACATTTTTTGTAACCCTGTCATAGTTGATCTCATTAGCTTTGATGGAGGCGGTCCGTCGATCAGGAATCCCCACTCTTTCTAGGACATTGTTAGTGGCAATGCACAACTTGGAAATGAAACTTTTTGATTCTACCACTTGAGATGAACAATTCTATGTAAATTGATCTGCATTTGGACCAACCTTGGCATTCAATTCCCCAAAATCTCTTAGAAATTGTAAAGTAGGCCCAAGAATAGTAATACCAACTACAATCTGCTCCCAATGCATGGATATTAGCCTCTTCATTATCGAGAGGGATCCAGATCCTCGTGCAATAGCTATCTCTTGGTTAAATTGAGCCTCTCTCATCCTTGTGCTTTCTTCCATTTGATATTTCTCCCGAAGGGCGTTTGTTAATTTTGAGTTCAGCCTTCTGAATTCTTGCTTTGAATCTTCTGCTTCTATTTGAACCCTCTAAAGATCATCAGAAGTTTGGGATTAGGCATCATTTAGCTCTCTTTTCAAATCTTCAATTTCATCACAAAGCTAAACCTATTCACTCTAAACTTCTGCAAGCAACTTAGACATGTCTCCTTGCCGGCCTTGAATTTTCCTTACATGGGTCACTTTAGCTTCTCTGGCTTAGATCTCATTGTGCAGTTTGCTCACCATTTCCTTTACATTTACCAACTCTACTTTGCACTTCTTTAATTTCCTATCCATCCTCTCATAGTTAGCATATACCACCTTTTGAGTTTCTTTGGATAAGGCCACTTTGTCGTGTGAGTGAGTCTCATTCAAATCCAAGCCCATGACATGAATATCATAATCCTCCATATGTATTTTCCCTTCAGACTTGGAGTTAAGTGGCTTCATGGTAGTAATAATTAGATAGTTTCGCTCTTCCTTGTAACAAGCTTCAATCTTCTTTGTAGGGGGCTACTCGGTATTTTTCAACAATATTTTTTGCTTCTTGGCCTATTGGTCCTGTTTGGTGGCATCAAAATGACCCTAAAGATTCTAAGGGACATCGACGCTCTACGTTACAATGGAAGCACTAGGAGGCAGTCAAAAAAGGGTGATGGAAGAGGATACTTCAGATGTGTGAGCATGAGGGGACGCAAAAGGTAGTGTGATCATGGAAAAGGGTGGAACACCAAATTAAGCAAGGGAAAACTAGTAGGGGTGAACACATAAAAAGGCTGATGGAGAGGGGATTTCCCCAAAGTGGATGGGTCATGAGTGACGAGTAAATTTTTGGCTTTAACCATTTCAATGGGCGCCCTTGATAGGGAAATTAAAGACAACAACAACAACAATGGATGACACTCTTTTGATGCACAAGGTAGTTTCAATGGGTTCATTGAAAATGGTAGGGGGTGCATTCAAGATTACTAGCTTGGGGTCTGAGGATGGAAGATTCCTTTCCATGGGAGGAGGCAAGGGTCTAACCAAGGATGTATAAATAGGAAGAAGAGGGGGAGAAAAAATTACCTAAGCCGCAATGGTCAAAACATTTTGGAGGACGAACTCTGCTTCTTCTTCTCATTGGACCGGTATATCAAGGGAACCTAGGTCTTGGATCCTTCTTCTCTTTATATGACGAACTACCACATTCTGATCCTTTAGTGGTAGATCCTCTTGAAATTTGGCCTTCAGTGGCCACAACGGATCCTCTTGGAGATCGTTCGGTCCTTTTACCTTTACTTCAGGTGCTTGAGGAGGACAGATCTTGTGAATCCCTTTGCCTTGAGTCTCTCTAACCAGTGGATTCTAGAGGTTTAGAAGCCTAAGGTGGAACTTGTTCCTCATCAATTTCATGGTTCATTTTGGGATTTTTGTTGTCGGAATCAACCTCTTTATCATATGCATCCTTGAATTCATCATCAAGTGGCTAAAAGTTACTGAATGGGGCACCTAGGCACCTCATCTCCTATCAGAACCTCTAGAATTCCACCTTTTTCCTTTCTAACCATCCCCTACACTTCAGCTATTCATTGAGAGATTTTCCCATCGGGATATTCCTCTGGTACTCTGCTTGCGGCTCATAGAAACTTAACCATTTTGGTTGTTCCTCTAGAATTTGAGCTAGGTCAATGTATATCTCTGCGCTTTCTCAACCCGGGTTCCTCCTCTGGAAATACTCCCTAACCTCGTGTTTCAAACTGTAAACCATGTCCGGGTTATAATTCCACTTGTCACAAATGAGGAGCAAGCTTAAGTCTACCAGTTAATTTTTGATCTTGTCCTCGACCTTTTTCTTAGTCAGTATTACTTGAGTCTTAGCAATTATGAGAGGAAGATTGTAAATTTTTGTTTTGTTCCTCCTAAGACCATAAATCATGTCAACAATGATTACTTGGTAGAATTCCTCTAATGCAAAGACTTTATCTGTTACAAATCTGGGGAGTTGGAAAGAATCCCCAAGAAAGCCATGAAATCTAAAAAATGTGAAGTCTTCACCCATGAAATAATCCAGTGGGGTCTTTGGATCTTCTATCCATTCTATAACCTCTTATAGCCAATGGGGTGAGGCAACAAATCCTGGAGCATTAGCCTCATAAAATTATTTGTAAACCGATAATAATCTCCTATCTTTGAAAGCATAGGGGTCCACACAAAAATTTGCTAAGGACAACCCCTTTCATCTAGTCTAGACATTGGTGCATTCCTCCCCAGCCACTCAAAATTATAATTCAAAAGAAAATGATCCAGGACAGAAGAATACCTAAATTTAGACTCAGTACTACAATTCTTCAGTTGTTCCCTCATGTTCCCAGCTATTGCTTTAGTAAAATAATAAAACCTCTAGCTTCTTTCCCTTTTGAGTGCTATAGCTAGGCCAAAATGGAAAGGGTTGAACTCTTCATCATTATCAAGGCCAAAAACCCAATCCAACATTGAGAACACAGATTGTGTGTCCTTAAATTTCTTGTGCAAAAGAGGCTAGTGGATCTTCGCTCTCTACGGTCTTTCCTTTTTCTCATCTTCATAAAAAATTGTTTTCTTGAACATGTCCTCCCCTAGGGCATCCATCGACTCTTCATCAAAAATCTCAGTACTCTAGCTCATAGGCATACACAGCATATCTCGTATTGCTTTGGTAGAAATGACAATCTTGACCCCACAGCCCTCAATGGCCTCTGTATTTTTGTTCAAATTTTTTGCACATGCATCAAAAAAATTTGGGCATGAATGTACAAAAGGTAGCATAAACTATGGCAAGCCACTATTCCAGAGCCGAAATGTAAAACTCTCTAATGGTTCATGCTCCAGCATCCTTTGAAATGCACCTTCCTTAATATTTTTAGGGTTAGCTGATAATTGAGGGTCAAAAACATTGTCAATGATATCTTGCACCACCTCTCTTTGGATGTGTT
>VDFB02270651.1:398535798-398622988 GCA_007258455.2 Sequoia sempervirens | reverse complement strand
AATAGATGTGGCTAACCTATTCAGATGCCTCACAAAAGGTATCAATTATGGGTTTTCTAGTAACAGGGTAATGACAGATGCGACTAAGATATCAGATGCGGTTTTATCCTAAGTAGATGAGAGCTATTCTGACAAATGTGACTCAAGTGTAAACAAATGTGACTCAAATTATGGGACATGCAAATTGGACTCAATTTTTGACATATGCAACTCAAGTTTAGACTCAATTTTTGACAGATGCGACTCTAAATAACCATTGCGTCTTTCTGGTGAACAGTTGTGGTTTGTTAGTGAATTGTAGTGTAAATTGACTCTATTTTGTGATCAAGTTTTGGAAAAAAAAAAAAAAAACATAATATATTTTAGTTTGATTTGGACACAAAGAAGGTTTAATTTAGACAAGCACAATCCTAGGCTGTGTAGGATAGTATTTACTAAGTTCTCACTTGGGTTTTCCCAACTACACTTATTCAAGGAAAATGGCTAGTAGCTTGCCCCACTGGCTCCCCTCCATGGCTCAACACTTCATTCAGGGTATCCAAGCTACAATACCCATGAAACTCCCCTAGCATAATTCTCATCTCCACAATGAACTGTAAATACATGCGATGGCTTCACAGGTCTGACCTACTGCACCAGTAAATAGAGGTTTTTTGGCTTACTACAAACACGGGTGTTTAATTCGGGCATTCCATTTGTGGGGTATCATCCATGCAGCGAGAAACCATTGTTTCCCTTTTTGTCAGAACAATACTCGTGATTCTTGAGTTTTCCTCAAGAACCCACTTTTATATACTGGTTGGAAGTCACTTGGGTTCATCGTGTGACTGGTCTAAGTCATCTTGGGGTGAGTACTTTTTCCCACCAAGCCATGCCCAATTTATAGAGTCAGTAACTAGTTCTCTTACACCCAATATCACATGAATGTGCAAGGGGAGAGGATAATTCGATATACCGAATCATGAGGGTAAGAACAGAGTGTGCTTTCACACCAAACACAGTAGACAATAGTAAATTTTAAACCAAATGACAATTTTCTAATCTACCAAACATTTTGTTTCAAAAATAAAGTCTTCGACACATGTCTTGTAGAAAAATTCATTAATAGTTTTCAGATTAATCTTTGGCAGTCATCCTATAGAAAGGGTTTTGAAAACTTGTCTTTTATGATATGTCTTGAAAACATTATGTTAACTCCCTCAAACACATGTTGAAAATCAAACAATTAGCTAAAACAAAAACACAATGAAAGACTAAAAATTGAAAATTGAACCCAAAAATTTCACCAGTCAGATGTGTCGATCAGAGAGGCAGATGCGTTGCAGATTTTTACTGGTCAGTTGTGGTTTGATAAGTCACAGATGTGTCAAAATTTGTCGTGATGTATCATTTCTTTGTCGATGCCTGCAATATCAATTCAAGGCCGCTTCATCTCAATAAATGTGTCATTTCGCATACCACCTACAAAAATTGAATAAAGCGTATGGATTTGTGAAAAAATGTGTCTTCATCGCCGTTCACCTACCGTAACATCATGAAAACAAAGCAGTGGGTATGTGCGTGATCATGATGGGCCAAAAGTGGTGATATAATGGGTTTTGTGGGTGGTATGTGGTCGGGATGACTTTTTCTTACCCAAATTGATGAAATGAAAAGGATTTTAAAGGAGATTCTCAACTTTCCACTAATATAAATTATTATGCTTTACTTGAATTTAATAAATAATTATTATTTATTTTCTATTTGAATTACAACTAAAGTCTTGATTGATAGGCTGCTGGAAAACATCTATAGCTTTCAAATGGTATCCTATTTTTTAAATCTTGAAACATGAATACATTCTATGCTTCGCAGATACCATGTGATTAACAAAAATGAATTTCCATGAAGTTTTGACCAAGTTACAGTGGTTAGACATACGAAGCTTTTTAATTTTAAAAGTTGTAATAAAATTCATAATTAATTATGTAATCGGGAAAAACATTACAAAAAAATATTTATCAAGATCGATTACGAGTCCTCTCTACTTATATCTAAAATCATATAAAAATATTATCATTTTATTGTGGTTAGGCGTGGTTAGACAAACACCTACTTATTTTTCCCTCGGAATTTAAATACTACTACATTGAAATTTCAAATTTTCACCAAATAGGCTTATTTTTAAATAAACCTAGTAGTTTAGAACTCCAGATTCTGCCCTGTTACAAATTCTATTCTTACATATTTATGAACTAATATAGATAACTTATTCCAATTCTTTTACGCCAAGTTTCCAACTCTGATTTTTCTAAATTTCTGCTACTTAAGGGCTTGTTTTTTCCATGATGATCCTACACATACTCACAGATTAAAGCAATAACAAAATGCAATTAAACTTGAATTGTAATCTAAAGCTAAACAACAAAGCACAAAAAAAGCTATAAACATAAATAAAGATCAATCTCACCCAGCATCTACATCCTTCCATGATTGACCTTGATTGTCCTCCATTTTTCCATGATGGTATTCTTGCCCTCAAAATTTTAGTAAGTGTGCAAGTATAGCCTTCATGTATGTGATTATAGCAAAATATTGAAGATTAAGAATTACTCCAAAAGTTATACAATTTCGTGAGAAGTAAAATGATGAAAGAGGGTATGGGCGGTGGATCATGATGGGCCAAAAAGTGGCAATATGATGGGCATTTGTAGGGTATGTGGCTAACTAATTTTTACCCAAAATTGATGAAATAGAAAGGGTTTTTTTAAGGAGATTCTCACTTCCACCAATATAAATTATTCTTTACTTTGAATTTAATAAATAATTATTATTCATTTTCTATTTGAATTACAACTAAAGTGTTGATTGATAGGTCGCATTGAAAAAAAACATCTATAGCTTTCTAAACTCAGATCACATTTTTGTTCCAAACATGCACTACATTCTATGCTTCACATACTATAGGATTAAAAAAAGAAAATTGAATCTCATGAAGTTTCTCAATTCTCAACTTGATGGTTAGACATATGAGTTTTATATTTTTCAAAAAGTTGTAATAAAAATTCATAATTAATTATTTACTTGGAAAAAAAATTACAAAAAAATATCTTTTCATCACATCCGACATTTATCCTCTACTTCTATGTCTAAAATCTTATAAAAAAAAATATTATCATTTTATTTTGGTTAGGGTGGACATACGCATTAATTCCATTTCTTTTTTTTTTTCCCCTAAAAATTTCAGTACCATCGCATTGAAATTTCAAATTTTCACCAAATAGATTATTGTTTTAAAAAACCTAGTAGTTTAGAAACTAAGCATTCAATTTCTATAGATTCTATCTTCCTACATATTTTTGAAATAATATAGATAACTCCGATTCAAATTTTAAGCACGTTGCCTAACTTTGATTTTTGAATTTTTGCCACTTAAGGGCCTGTTTTTCATGATGATCTTGACATACCTAATACTGCATCAATTTATAGAAAATTGATCATTAGAATGACAGGCCAAGATTGAAAGATAGACAGATGATTCAGATTAAAGGATTCAACATGAATTAAGATAAGTGTTAGTACTGACATGAGTGATAAAACATAAGAATAGGGATCAAGATTAAATAATGATTTAATCTCAAGTTGAGAGTATTTGAAATTAGAAGAATAATTTTTGCATGAAAAGGATAAAGATAGATTAACAAAAATGATTTGTTTGAATGCACACATGAGTTAAATAAATTAAATAAAGTTATTTAATAATAAATGTGTGCATGCAGAAGAATTAAAACAAGATAACTTATCGATTAAGACAAAGAGTTCATTCGTGAAAGACAATCATTCATTAAATTAGGAGATAACTGACTGATTTAAACAAAATTTGAGTCAAGTGGGAATGAATACTTAGATAACTTAAACATTTATATAAATATAGAGGAATGTGTAAAAAATATACTTTTATTAATTAAATGATTATTTAATTCAAGATTTGACATTTAGGGATTAATTAAATAAATAAGATTTATTCAATTGAGTGAAGAAAAGGTTAAATGAATAATTAAATAATTAGAATATTTATTTAATTATAGTAAAAAATATGATAAAGATAAATTAAATAAGAATTTATTTAATTTAAGGAGGATAAAGTTAATTAGTGATGTAATTAAATAAATGACGTTTATTTAATTAATCAGGATAGAATAAAGATAATGTGAATTAATTAAATAATTAAGTTTATTTAATTAATAGATGAATAAATGTTAAAGTGAATTAATTAAATAATTAAAAGTTATTTAATTAATAAATGAGAAAGGACTTTAGAAAGTAATTAAATACTTAACATTATTTAATCACGACTATGGCAATACAAATTATGGAGAAATTGAAGTCACAGGCTTAGACCAAATTTCAGTGTCTATAGTAATGTTATGTCTAATAGGAGAGGTAAGAGGAGAGAAACAACTCATATTTCCACAACTCTCATCAATCGGTTCTTGTAGCACTAAAATAGTTGCTTCACAATTATGAGAGATAATAGGAGAAGAACAAATGTAAGTGTTATGAGTATCCAAGATTTCTTTCACTAAAATAACCTCATCCACAAAAGGGGAACTAGGAGAGGGATCTATGATGAACAAAAAGAAAGGGGAAAGGACCTCATATTCATATGCTTTTAACAAAAGTTTCTTACAACATGCAATAATATCTACAAAGAGAACATGCAAGATGAGAACTATAGAATTTTGTATTGAAAACATGATGGAATGATTAATCTACAACCTTGAAATGTAACGATGCAATTGAAGAATAATTTTTCATATTTCAAAGATGACAATTGACTAATTACGATATGTAACACGATGAGAACGCATACTTGCAATGGAAACTATGCATGAAATGAGCTAATTTAGACTAGATTTGATGAAATGCATGCTACAAAAATGCAACTAACTGATATATACAAGTTAAGGCACCAATTACAAGTCTAAAAGAAAATTTCTAAGTTTTGTAAAATGTTGTTTCAGGGGTCAGAAGGGACTAATTCACCCAAGGTGGCGAATGAGTCGTTGTATGGACTTTTTTCAAAAAAAAAAGATTTTTTTGACTAATTTTGATGATTTCTGAGTGCTATGATGCAAACCTAAATGGAAAATGAAAATTTTTAAAACTTTTCAATGATTAAAGATGCAACAATGCAACCTATTATGCAATTTTTATGAATGAAAAATTTAACACCTAGCATGCAAATGAATCATGCAAAACCTAATGCAAGCTAGATATATGATGATGGAATCCAAATAAGAAAAGAGAAGTATTCAAAAATTAGGTTCACCAAAATGAAACGAAGGATTTTGGCACCCTAATCCTTCCTTACTCTTTTAGGGTTTTTCATCTAAAAGGGGAAAGATGGGCCAAAATGCATAAGGTTTCACTCAAGATTAATGTAAGGATGGATAGAAAATGAATGTGAAGTGTGTATAGATATGTTTTAATTCTCACAAATTCAGATAAATGAATGTAAACTAATCTAATGCAAGATGTTGGAAAACATAATGTTGATTGTAAATATGAACTAGAAACTTATGCAAATGAAAATAAAAGTTGATGAGACTAATCAGAGTGCACCTGGAGGAAGATTGTTGTTACTGGATAGTTTTGGAATGTCCCTAAAGTAATTGTTAATGGCCACTATGACTGATTTTCCATGCATGGCGAATCAGTCTTGGTTCTGGTGAAAAGCTCTAGAAACAGGTTTTTGACTATTGGGAGCTAAATTATGACAAAAACACTTTTTACGCCTACAGATGGGACTCAATCGCCATGGGTGGAAAATTAGTCCACCTATAGGAATCTTCAAAATCAAGAGTAGATTCTATGGAGCTAGATCTGTATTTCCTCTCTCTACAAGTGTTTGCTTCTAAAATTATCAGATTTGGGTCTGAAAGTGCCTTTTTGTTGATATTTTGACTTTAATAATGAAGCTCGATGACTTGAATGACTTTTCAACTTGATCTTAAATGATTTCCAAGATTTCAAAGGACCTAAATCTAAAAAAACACAAGAAGAGAAGAAGAAATGTTGATTGTTAAGGCATGGGGGTTTGCCTTTCCTGTTTCAGTAATTAAACCAAAATGATGAAAGAAAGGATTGAAACATGCAACAATGGAATATATTACGTTGACATAATGACTGATCTTGAAATTTTGCAACATAACATGTAGAATCTTCCCTTGTAAGTCTAAAAATTGATCTTTTAATGCCTTGAAATGATAAAACCTTAAGTTACTTGGATTGAGATGGAAGATTGGTGAATGTAGAAGATGGTAGAAGATAAGACATGTGAAATGAGGAGAAAGACACTTATTTATATACACTTGTGCCTTAGTAACCTGTTAATACCTCATCACAAGCGAAATCAAGTAATTTTGAATAAAAACCCGATAGGAAATTTAAAATATTTTAAAATTGGAGCCAAGTGGGACTCATTCACCACCCATGGCAAATGGGTCCCACCTAGGATCTAGAAAAGAGTGTTAGGAATTAAGTTGTATCTAATGTTGTTTATCAGGTTTACATTAAAAAATGTACTTAATTAAATCATATGAGGGCATAAAGGGGACAAATAAGTCATAAGAAAGGTGTAAATAAGGATATTATGCCTAGAAAGGCATAAAAGCTTGTTAGAAGACTTTACAACACTTTAAAATGGGACTTTATGATGTGTAAAAAGGAATATTTAAATGACTTATAATAAAAAGAGTCTAGAAGAATGTAGAAATGTCTTACATCACTTCACAACACATTCACAAGACATCATTAAATGAATTTTATTTAGTTCGCAAGGGTCCAAGACTTAGTGTGGATACATAAAATGCCTCATAACACCTAAATCAAGGCCTCATTAAGCCCAATTATTATGAATTAATCCCATGTCAAGCAAAGGTCCTTTTTTCTACGACACACTTTTCTTTTACCTTTTCGCTTATCTTTTTATTTTGGCTTTTTTTCTTTTGGCGATGACACAAGGTGTCGAGACACCCTATGTCTTTTCCATGTTGACCCAAAAGGCTCTCTTTTCCTTTTCTTTTTGGTTTTCTCTTTTTTACTTTGTCTTGTGTTTTTCTTTTGGGGATGATGCAAGGCGTCAAAACAGTCATGTTTATTCCATATTGACCAAAAAGGTTTTTCTTTGTTTTCGCTCTCTTTGTGTCATTCTTCTAGTTTAATGTGTATTTGGGGGACGATGACAGTTCTAAGTTCTCTTGTAACATTTCAACAAAGAGAATATTGACCTCAAATCTATAGATCCCTTATGTGTTTGGTGTATTCATTTTGGGGGAAACCCATTTCTTTTCCCTTTCTCTTGCATGGTGTAGCCTTACTCAGAAACATATGACTTGGCATAGGGATTTCCATGTTGGCTCTCATGTCTTCTTCCTTGTTTTCTTTTTTCATTTTCTACTTTAAAGTAATTTCTCATAGTAAGGTGTTAGTGATTCATTTAAAGTGGGGGCATACATTGGCATTATAATTTTGTATTTTTCCTTTTTCATGGTTTTTAGTGTAGCCTTCTTGCTTCATATGATGCGTTTGCTGCTTTGTGGATGAAATTAGGTGTGATGTCCTTCATGAATGTGATCTATCTTAGCATATTGCATTCCTCTTAGTGGCTTCATTTGACACACTACATCCCCTAAGTGGTGGATTTTCTATTCTTTGATCAGTCCTCTCTTGGAGAAATTAGGCACAATGTTACCTAAGCTAAGACCTCGCATGAACTAAGCAAGAATCCTTTCAACATTTGTTGCATTTGTCATTTTTCATTTGTTGTTATAAAACCACCTTGCATAACATAGCTTGCATGACTATGGTGCCATCATGTTTGTTCATGAGCTCCAAGCATACGAAGTTTTGCTTGTCTCATCAAGCTCAAAAATCATTTTTGTGTGGCACCTTATTAAAGTTATCAGGAGGTATAGCTTTTGTATGGTTGAACAGGACGCCCAATTTGAGGTGTGAATTTTCCTATAACCAATTGTGTGTGTGTGAGTACATACTAAGCATGAGTATATGTTTCTCAACTTTTAGGCCTTCTCACATGGCAGACAACCATAAGTTACATTGCCTTAGAGTGAGTATGTGTTTTCCAAATAAACAACCTAGATCTAATCCACATCGTGTTAGACAAACAATTGAAGCTTGATCTGATCCTTTTATTTTCACCTTTTCCTCTGTGGAATTTCATTCTTGTGTCTTGTTGTTCTTGATATCATTTTCATGTGTGTTCCTTTGTGCTTATGTTGGTTTTTCATGGGATCTTGATCTTGGGGGCTTGATCACCCCTCTTGATCATTTTTGTCCCATATTTCTAGCATTGGTACATTTCAACCCCTCTTGATGTGTGTGTTTTTCTACTTTATTGTGAGTTTGAAGCAAGTTCATTCTCTCACTAAAGTGGGGGCTAGATGGAGTCGCAAAAAAAATTAACCCTTCTACTTTTTTCTGACTTGTTTGGGCCCTCCTTGTGATTTTGTCTTAATTTTTCCTTGATTAAATGTTGCAATGTGGATAGCACATTCACATTAGGTCTTTGTCCCTTTTTCATTAAAATGATTCAAATGGTACCTTACTTAAGTGTTGTAAAGTTTTGTAACACACTTTCACACTTTTCTAAGGTCTTGTTAATGTATTTCACCTAAAATAACCTCTTTTCATCATTTACCAAGCCTTATTTCAAAATTTTTTAACACACTTTCACACTTTCCTAGGTTTTTCATTAATAATTAGGCTTTCTTATGATTTAATTGGCCCCATTTTGTATCCACATGCCTTATTTATGTGTATTTTTGAGAATAATCTCAACAAATATTATTTAAAACATCAAAATCCTAAAACCACCTCAAATTCCTAAGGTGGGACTTATTCGCCATTATGGGTGAATGTGTCCCCTTAGGTGGAACCCATTTTCCCAAGGTGGAAAATGAGTCCCATTTAACTCAAAATTCAAATTTAATTTAAATATTTGGTAGGTTTTTATTCTCCAACATGTAAGCTCAGCTTGTAGTGTTGCAGTTTCAAGAATTATTGCATAATTGAGTATAAATACAAGGTTCTTTCTCTCATTTTCACTCTGTTGATCATCAAAGCTTGGAACTCTCCGATAGTCTTCTAGGAAATTTAGTGAGTGGGGGACCAATTTGCACCTTACTAAATACCTCCAAGATTTTTATAGAAATTCGGCTCTTCTTTAGGGGTTTGGAGAAAAGGTTAGAAGGAAATGTAAATATAAAACATAAAAAGGGAGATACACCAACGATTTTACAACATTTCAAACCCAACCATTTCGATGATTGATATAATTAGACATAGAATGCCACAACCCTTCATTTTTTGAAAGAGAATGAACAACAAAGGCTAACAACAAGCACGATGTAGACTTTCAAATCTCCGCTTAGGGAGTGTTCATTAAGGTCTAATCAAACATAAAGATTTCAAGGGGTAATAGAAAGAACATTTAGAAATTACATAAAGTCCTTCTTCTAATACAACATAATACAATAAAAAACAACCCATCAAAAAAACAGAGAATTCCAATGACATAATCCAGTTTTCACAAGTCACTATTCTATTATATGAGCATACAACATGGAAATCAACTACTTACACTATTCAAATTTAGCTTGCAAGACACAGTATTTCAATCAAAGTGATAATGTAAAGAAAGAAATATTGAAAAGAGCCATACATGCATAGTCTCAACAATTTCTCCTCAATAGTTCATGCTTTAAATATCAAAGGAACTTTAAAACAAAGGTTAGATGCAAATCCAATAATAGTTTAGGCCTTAAAAGATATAACATGCCAAACATACTTGTAGTTCTACAATTATGCTTCTAAAAATAATTTTATATCCTAAGAAAACTAAAGAAACTTTTCCTTAGCCAAGGAAACTGAAACTTAGAATCCAACCCCTCATTGTGTCATCACTTCTCTTATATAGCTGTAGAAAAAGAAAACACCACCTCAACACATAAGTTAATACTACTAGGTGTTGACAATTAATGGCACATGATCTGATCATAGATCCTTGATTAGGTTGCAACAATATTTTCTCATCAATTCTCAGCTGCCGCATTAATGTATTTCAGATATTTAGAAAAGATAGAGGCCTATAAACAATCAAATCCTAAAAACAACAGCCTAGAAAAAAGGTCCACTTGACCGATGACATCACCCAAAGGAACCAACTCAAATATTTTGTCCCAAAAACCAAGAAAGAGATGAATCCCCATCTAGAAGAAACCATTCCCAAGTGATAATAGAGTTGAGAAAGAGGATACACCTCACACTCAACATCATTAACCATGGGAATTACACTCAAACCTGAGAGTTCTACAAAATTTTGGATCTTGTTTTGAATTGCATTAGTGACTTGCTCCATTGTCAGTACATCTTCATCTAGTGAAAGAAGAGGATGCATCCTGAAACTAACCAAGATGCCAAAGTCCTTCTTGATCTCGATGACCCACTTATTCAACATCGTCTAATACTCTTTACATTTTTTGTAACCCTGTCATAGTTGATCTCATTAGCTTTGATGGAGGCGGTCCGTCGATCAGGAATCCCCACTCTTTCTAGGACATTGTTAGTGGCAATGCACAACTTGGAAATGAAACTTTTTGATTCTACCACTTGAGATGAACAATTCTATGTAAATTGATCTGCATTTGGACCAACCTTGGCATTCAATTCCCCAAAATCTCTTAGAAATTGTAAAGTAGGCCCAAGAATAGTAATACCAACTACAATCTGCTCCCAATGCATGGATATTAGCCTCTTCATTATCGAGAGGGATCCAGATCCTCGTGCAATAGCTATCTCTTGGTTAAATTGAGCCTCTCTCATCCTTGTGCTTTCTTCCATTTGATATTTCTCCCGAAGGGCGTTTGTTAATTTTGAGTTCAGCCTTCTGAATTCTTGCTTTGAATCTTCTGCTTCTATTTGAACCCTCTAAAGATCATCAGAAGTTTGGGATTAGGCATCATTTAGCTCTCTTTTCAAATCTTCAATTTCATCACAAAGCTAAACCTATTCACTCTAAACTTCTGCAAGCAACTTAGACATGTCTCCTTGCCGGCCTTGAATTTTCCTTACATGGGTCACTTTAGCTTCTCTGGCTTAGATCTCATTGTGCAGTTTGCTCACCATTTCCTTTACATTTACCAACTCTACTTTGCACTTCTTTAATTTCCTATCCATCCTCTCATAGTTAGCATATACCACCTTTTGAGTTTCTTTGGATAAGGCCACTTTGTCGTGTGAGTGAGTCTCATTCAAATCCAAGCCCATGACATGAATATCATAATCCTCCATATGTATTTTCCCTTCAGACTTGGAGTTAAGTGGCTTCATGGTAGTAATAATTAGATAGTTTCGCTCTTCCTTGTAACAAGCTTCAATCTTCTTTGTAGGGGGCTACTCGGTATTTTTCAACAATATTTTTTGCTTCTTGGCCTATTGGTCCTGTTTGGTGGCATCAAAATGACCCTAAAGATTCTAAGGGACATCGACGCTCTACGTTACAATGGAAGCACTAGGAGGCAGTCAAAAAAGGGTGATGGAAGAGGATACTTCAGATGTGTGAGCATGAGGGGACGCAAAAGGTAGTGTGATCATGGAAAAGGGTGGAACACCAAATTAAGCAAGGGAAAACTAGTAGGGGTGAACACATAAAAAGGCTGATGGAGAGGGGATTTCCCCAAAGTGGATGGGTCATGAGTGACGAGTAAATTTTTGGCTTTAACCATTTCAATGGGCGCCCTTGATAGGGAAATTAAAGACAACAACAACAACAATGGATGACACTCTTTTGATGCACAAGGTAGTTTCAATGGGTTCATTGAAAATGGTAGGGGGTGCATTCAAGATTACTAGCTTGGGGTCTGAGGATGGAAGATTCCTTTCCATGGGAGGAGGCAAGGGTCTAACCAAGGATGTATAAATAGGAAGAAGAGGGGGAGAAAAAATTACCTAAGCCGCAATGGTCAAAACATTTTGGAGGACGAACTCTGCTTCTTCTTCTCATTGGACCGGTATATCAAGGGAACCTAGGTCTTGGATCCTTCTTCTCTTTATATGACGAACTACCACATTCTGATCCTTTAGTGGTAGATCCTCTTGAAATTTGGCCTTCAGTGGCCACAACGGATCCTCTTGGAGATCGTTCGGTCCTTTTACCTTTACTTCAGGTGCTTGAGGAGGACAGATCTTGTGAATCCCTTTGCCTTGAGTCTCTCTAACCAGTGGATTCTAGAGGTTTAGAAGCCTAAGGTGGAACTTGTTCCTCATCAATTTCATGGTTCATTTTGGGATTTTTGTTGTCGGAATCAACCTCTTTATCATATGCATCCTTGAATTCATCATCAAGTGGCTAAAAGTTACTGAATGGGGCACCTAGGCACCTCATCTCCTATCAGAACCTCTAGAATTCCACCTTTTTCCTTTCTAACCATCCCCTACACTTCAGCTATTCATTGAGAGATTTTCCCATCGGGATATTCCTCTGGTACTCTGCTTGCGGCTCATAGAAACTTAACCATTTTGGTTGTTCCTCTAGAATTTGAGCTAGGTCAATGTATATCTCTGCGCTTTCTCAACCCGGGTTCCTCCTCTGGAAATACTCCCTAACCTCGTGTTTCAAACTGTAAACCATGTCCGGGTTATAATTCCACTTGTCACAAATGAGGAGCAAGCTTAAGTCTACCAGTTAATTTTTGATCTTGTCCTCGACCTTTTTCTTAGTCAGTATTACTTGAGTCTTAGCAATTATGAGAGGAAGATTGTAAATTTTTGTTTTGTTCCTCCTAAGACCATAAATCATGTCAACAATGATTACTTGGTAGAATTCCTCTAATGCAAAGACTTTATCTGTTACAAATCTGGGGAGTTGGAAAGAATCCCCAAGAAAGCCATGAAATCTAAAAAATGTGAAGTCTTCACCCATGAAATAATCCAGTGGGGTCTTTGGATCTTCTATCCATTCTATAACCTCTTATAGCCAATGGGGTGAGGCAACAAATCCTGGAGCATTAGCCTCATAAAATTATTTGTAAACCGATAATAATCTCCTATCTTTGAAAGCATAGGGGTCCACACAAAAATTTGCTAAGGACAACCCCTTTCATCTAGTCTAGACATTGGTGCATTCCTCCCCAGCCACTCAAAATTATAATTCAAAAGAAAATGATCCAGGACAGAAGAATACCTAAATTTAGACTCAGTACTACAATTCTTCAGTTGTTCCCTCATGTTCCCAGCTATTGCTTTAGTAAAATAATAAAACCTCTAGCTTCTTTCCCTTTTGAGTGCTATAGCTAGGCCAAAATGGAAAGGGTTGAACTCTTCATCATTATCAAGGCCAAAAACCCAATCCAACATTGAGAACACAGATTGTGTGTCCTTAAATTTCTTGTGCAAAAGAGGCTAGTGGATCTTCGCTCTCTACGGTCTTTCCTTTTTCTCATCTTCATAAAAAATTGTTTTCTTGAACATGTCCTCCCCTAGGGCATCCATCGACTCTTCATCAAAAATCTCAGTACTCTAGCTCATAGGCATACACAGCATATCTCGTATTGCTTTGGTAGAAATGACAATCTTGACCCCACAGCCCTCAATGGCCTCTGTATTTTTGTTCAAATTTTTTGCACATGCATCAAAAAAATTTGGGCATGAATGTACAAAAGGTAGCATAAACTATGGCAAGCCACTATTCCAGAGCCGAAATGTAAAACTCTCTAATGGTTCATGCTCCAGCATCCTTTGAAATGCACCTTCCTTAATATTTTTAGGGTTAGCTGATAATTGAGGGTCAAAAACATTGTCAATGATATCTTGCACCACCTCTCTTTGGATGTGTTTATCCAGTTGGACCCTCCTACACTGCTCAAATGGTCTCTCTTCTACTATTGCGGTGTTAGCAAATGAATTGTGCCTAAAAAAATCTACATAACCAAGTCTTTTGTTTGAAACTACGACCGACCTACCAGAGGTTGACTCTTCTACCATGGCTATATGAGAAAGCTCTAGAGAGCTCTTTTAGCAATAACAACCGCTTGTGTTTTGCTTCTTTGGAGAAATCTACTTTTGAGTGCAATTAATTCCCTTACTCGTACATGTAGTTAAGGCTATGTCATTGCCGCTGGTCCATTAAATGTTTCCACTAAGGTGATACATGTGGATTTGAGATTCGTATCCCTTGGAAATGTCGAGAATACTATGAGAATGGAATTAGTACATTCTCTTCATTGCCTTTTTAACAAATAAAACCATTGCATTGAAAAGTGTGATTTTCTCCATATGAAACATGTTGAGGTGATACAAGGTACTCTTGAAAAGATGTGCCCATTAATTTGTTAGATTTTATCACATTAATCCATGTCTTTTCTTATTAGTGAGCTGGTTGGCGTTGATGATAGAAAAGGACACATGTCAACAATCAACATACAAGAGAATTTACTCCCAATGCCCAAATTTATTTATCAAGTCATTCTATCAAATTCTTTGTACAATTTATCTATCCTTCTCTTTTTTTCCTTCAAATTTTCCCATTGTTGTCTGACCAAAAATAGACCTTCCCTTGGTTGAGTTCGCTAACTCACCTTTCTATATACAGCTATGCCACCTTTTGCAACATTCATTTGAAAATATTGTCTCTTTAGTTTAGCAAGCTCTCTGGTTATTCCTATTCTGCCATAATTCATTGCTTATCAGAATGTTTTTTGGCTTAGGCACTCCCATTTGGCTCCTCCCATGGAGGCCACAATACTACTTTGTAGGAGAGGTCACTAGTGACCGAATTAAGTGCTTGGTGAAGAAATTTGACCAACTCGTCATGGTTGTGTTTAGGTGGGTAGTTGGCCAGGACTTCATTGACGATGAAAACCAACTCTAGAGCAACTACAATGTGCTTTCCTGCTTTGTGGCCTTGCTATTGGACCTGAATGTGTCCAAGCCCATGATAATTGAGTTGTACCATTAGATGTTTGACACTTCATTGATGGAAGGGATTAGCGAGGTAGTGCAAGTGGCTATCCCTCGTGTTGGTATCCCAAGCACCATGGATCTATGCAAGCATGTGGACTTTGGAATAGACGTACCCTGGTAACCCTCTCTCTTCAACTTTTGCACTATGGATGTTGAGATCCACCACTGCTCTTCTCAACCAGCGGCCACTTTTATGCTGTAGAAGTATGGCGTGGAGCACGTTCTGGGACTCATCTAGAGGAAGCACTTTGACTTTCTGGTGCAGAGTCATGATGAGTAGACCCTAGGTTTGTGCTATGTGGCCCGTATGCATTTTGTGTTAACCCCTTTTTGCAACCCATCATATGCAAAAGAATAAGAAGAAGAATAAGAAAAAGAACCTGATAATGAGCTCTTTCTTTCAATGACAATGATAAGGGGATTTACTTTACTATTTTTTGCACGTTGCCTCCCTTTTGCTTCTTTTTGCTTGCTATTTCTACTAGGTTTTTCTCAAGAGAGATTCATGCTTAAATTTGGGCCTCAGGCCATGCATTATATTGTAAATTTTTAATGAATATTTAATATAATACAACTTTTCATTTCTTTAGTTTTATTTTTGGATGGTTTATTCTCAAAATTAGAATGTATTTACAAAAAATTTACATATGGTACATAACTGTTAATATTTTTAAAGAATTGTGTATTTTAATGGAGTAACTTCAGATAAATACCATTAATTGGTATATCTAAAGTGTTTCCCTCTAAATCTTCAAGTTCGAATGCATTCCTTTCCTCACATGCACTAATTCAGAAGGGTCCCTTCCATAGCGCTTCAAATTTTGTGTTGTCTTGGTTTTGTAGTATGCTCATTGTACTTTAGCACTAAGCTCCCTTCTTTGAATTTTGGGTTAGAAGTATTTTTGTCGAACCAATGCTTCACTATTCATTGATGGTTTATCATGGAGTCATAGTCCTTTTCTCTATCTTCTTCCAACTTGAGGAGCTCCGCTAGTCGTACTACCATTCTACCACTTTCTTCAATTTCTAGGGATTTTAGTAGTTGTAAGGAAAGAATCTCTATGGAGATAGGTAACACTACCTCTTTTCCATACACTAGTTCATAGGGGGAATTCTTTAGGATTTCCTTGGGAGTAATCTTGTCTACCCATAGAGAAAATCATAGATGTTTGTGCCAATCCCTTTGTCATTCTAATCCAATACGCTTAATTAACCTAATTAGGTTTTTGTTGGTTGATTATGCTAACCTATTCCCTTGTGGGTATTAATTTTATGAATTCTTAAGGAAAATCCCATGTCTAATAGAAAAATATGACATTCTTGATCCTACAAAATTTTAGGCATTTTTAAATATGATGGTCTTGGGCAGGCCAAATATAGCTACTAGCTCTTCAAGGAAATTGATAATTTCCCTCTTTGTGGTATTTTAGGGCTACGAACTTCATCCATGTCATGAAGTAGTTGGTTGTTATGAGGATCCACTTGTGTATGGTACTGGAAATAGGATTTATCATTCCAATAAAATCCAGACCCCATTGAGCAAAGGGTTC
Source organism: Sequoia sempervirens (assembly GCA_007258455.2). Taxonomy (NCBI): domain Eukaryota; kingdom Viridiplantae; phylum Streptophyta; class Pinopsida; order Cupressales; family Cupressaceae; genus Sequoia; species Sequoia sempervirens. Next base: position 398,606,417 of record VDFB02270651.1, on the reverse strand, counting down.
CTCGGTTACAACTTAGCTCAGAGGCAAAGTTGCATTCTTTCTTTCTCCAACAAAATATTGGCACTAGATACACTTTTGTACCAAATGATGTGCTTTGAAAAACATAGAGGGCCAATAATATCCCACTTGCATTATCTTTAAAATCTTAGTCTTCGTGGAGAAGTATCCACCCTCTAGATTGTGATGGAATTTGTTAAGAAATCTTTCCGCCTGTAGCTTGTCAAGACATCAAAGCAACACTCCATCAGAATTTCTCTTAAATAACACACCCTCAATTAATACATACCTGGTACCTTGCAATCGGTAGTATCTCCTCTTATGAAGCAAACTGTTGGTTGGATAGTGCCCCTTTTGTGTATATTGTGTCCAATTAGCCACCATAGACTCTTTAGATTCGAATTGGTTTGAGTATACTTGATCGGTCTTTCTGTCAACTTCAGGACTTGATTCTTGTGCAATGTATTCGTACAGACCTCTTCCCCAAACTAGTTTGGTTGGTATAATGTCCACTTCATATTCCAGGATCTTGGTGCTCCAATTTTCCCTCTTTTTTGTTATCTCTCCTTCTCTGATGTATTCTCACACACTGGGATGTGCCATGGGAATAGTAATCTTATTGGCCAACACCAGGTGTTAGAATTTCTTTAAGATTTTGATAATGGAAAAGGCCTATTTTTCTACAAAATTATACATAGCTTTGTAGCCTTTCAGGATCCTTGAAAGGAATGTGATAGGATGCTCCCCATTATCTTCCTCAAATTTCTAAGTGAGCACTGAAGCTATATTATGTTGGCCATTGTACACATAGAGTAGAAAGTATTTGGAAAATTCTGGGTTGACCAACATTGGGGCTTCAGAGAGGGCTATCTTCAGTTGTTCAAAATATTTTTTCCCTCGTGAGTCCACTTAAAAGGTAGGTTATTCTTAAGCATTAGAGTGATTAGTCTTGCAATGCCCATGAAATCTGATATGAATCTGTTGACAAAATTAATCTTCTTCAAAAAATATTGTAGTCCCTTTTGGTTCACTAGCAAAGGTAATTCCATTATAGATTCAACCCTTTTAGGGTCTACTGCTATTACCTCCTTTGATACTACGAAGCCAAGGAGCTTACCTTGAGGTACTCTGAAGACACAATTTTTGGGATTCAAAGAAATCCTGACCTATTGGCACTTTTGGAAAACCTTTTCTAGATGATCAAAATGTTGGCAAATGGATAGTGCTCCCCTCAGGATTCATGACATGGACTAACCATCTCCTGTGGATCCATTAACTCTAGTAGTTGTATCGGGCATTAACAGGTCGATCTTTTGGTGCAACGAAAACTATGGGACAACAAGTGGTATCAAAGCCAAAGGTGTCAAGTTTCAATCCCTTTGGGTAATGCTAAGGGGCTGTTTGTTGGAAGATGGTCAACACTCCCCTTGAGATTCGTGACATTGACTAATTGCTCACGTGCATCTGTTAACTCTAGCAATTGTATCGGGCATTAACAAGTTAATCTTTTGGTGCAACAACAACTATGGGCCAACACAAAATGATCGTCTTTCAATTTTGAAAAGACTGTTATGTTGTCTAGATATGTGAGAATAATCAGGTTGATCAATCCTTTGAAAGCAATATCCATTGCTTGTTGAAAAGTTGCACCAGCATTGGAAAGTCCAAACGACATCTTTGAATATGCAAACATCCCCCGCTTAGTGGTAAATGTTTTTTATGTTTGTCAAATTCCTTCACGTAGACTTGATTATACCCTCTGAAACTATCCAACAAGGAGAACATCTTCGATCTAAGCACTGTCTACAAAATCTGCTCCATCAGTGGCAAGGGGTAATGATCTTTTAATGAGGCCTTATTCAAGTCCCAAAAATTAACACAAAGTCAGATATTGTCGTTCTTTTTCCACACTAGAACTAGATTTGACACCTAGGTAGAATGTTTGATAGGGTATATGATCTTTGATTCGACCAATTTGCTGAGCTCCTATGCCATCAATGCTTGGAATTTCGGGTTGACTGGCCTTTGTTTCTATCGGACTAGCCTTGATCCTTGTACCAAGTCAATAGTATGTTGAATTATGCCCAAGTCGTATCCTTGAAGATCATCATAGGTCCAAGCGATAGCCCCATCATACTTTAAGCATAGATCCTTCAGTCTTTTCTTGTCTTTGAGAGGGACTTCCCTTCCAAGTTTTAGCTTTCTGCCACTTCCAAAATCAAGCTCTTTGTAATCCCTTTCATCTACATTAAATATTTTCTTGCCATTTCTGGCGTCTTCACAATCAAAGAGATTTTCAAGTAAAATTAATCCTGGGGGAAGCTTGTTCCCTTTCAATTGGATGACTTGATCCTCCAAAAATTTTGTACCTAGTGGTGAATAGTCAGACATTGTCCTTGATTTTTGTATGAAAGAAGCAATTTGGGTGTCATCATCAAAGGCTTTCTAGTTTTGATCATTGTCGAGAATTGAGGGTTAGAAAATGACTTGTACTGCACTCTATTTCGTTGAGTCATAAATTGGTTCAAATTGTGAACCAATAGAGGCCATTCGATAAGCAACACTATTTTGTAATTAGAGAATAAATTGTATGTTAAAAGCTTCAAAACTATTGCTTAGGTCCTATACTTGATGCCTGTAAGATCTCATCCTTGTGCTTTTGCAATTGCTTTTCCATGGACCTAGCTCACCACTAGCTTTGAATCTTCGAAAGCTTGTATCCTCCTCACACCTATCCGCTTTGCTAGAATAAGCCCATGGATCAAGGCTTCATATTCAGCATCATTGTTGGAGCATGAAAACTGAAAAAATGGTAAGCCTTGAGGGTTTCTGATTGTGTTGGAGACACTACTCGAGCATCCACTCTAGAGCCATATTTGCACTTGGCACCATCAAAATATAGGGTCCATACATGATTATCATCTGGATCATCACATTCTTCCTAATCCTTCATTAATTTCAAAAAGACCTAATCATCATCGAAAATCACATAGGTTCCTAGCCCTATTGCATGTAAGTTGTTGAATGGATCAGATTCAATGAATTGGTTGAACAACACCTCTTCCTCAGGAGTCTGATTACTTATATCTTATTTGTATTCTAATATTTCTACGTAATATCTCTCTTGCTGAGAGATGGAGGTATGTGCCACCTCAAAGCATAGGTTTACGTTTTCCACACAATGTGTTCGAGATGCAAGGATTTAGACAGGATCTTCATCTTTGCATCATGCTTGGTTCTCAATATTAGGTGAGACCAATAAAGTGCTAAGTATCCACCAAGTTTTGCAGTGAAATCTCTTGAAAGACACATTCTGAAGACTGGGGGAATTTCTATCACTACTATTTCTTGTGTGATGGTTTGGCTTGGACACGAGAAGAGGGTTAGAGATAGATATTTTATCTGACCAATGGTTGGAACCTTCTTCCCGTCTAGTTGCATGATTCTTTTTTTAAGGGGCTTTAAGTTTCAAAGCATTTGCCACTTGTCTTGGCATAATAGTCGTGCTAGCTCCTGAATCAATCATATTATTATGCAACAAATTATCTCCCACAATAAGTGTTAAAAAGAAAGGTTTGGGCATTAGTTTGCTTATGGGTATGTGCAGGATCATCATGGAAAAAATAGGTCGTTAAGTGGCAAAAAATTTAGAAAAATTAGAGTTAGGCAACTTGATGTAAAAATTATAATAAGTTAGCTATATTATTTCAAAAATATGTAAGAATATAATTTGTATAAAATTGAATGTAGTTTCTAAACTACTAGGTTTATTTTAAAAAATAAAATCAATTTGGTGAAAATTTGAAATTTCAATGTAGTAGTACTTAAATTTCAGGGAAAAAATAAGAAGTAGGTGTCTGTCTAACCACTCTAACCACAATAAAATGATAATATTTTTTTTATCAGATTTTAGATATAAGTAGAGGACTCATATTCGATGTGATGCATATTTTTTTGTAATTTGTTTCCAATTAAATAATTAATTATGATTTTTTTATTACAACTTTTAAAAAATAAAAAACTCATGTCTAACCACCTTAACTTGGACAAAACTTCATAAAATTCTTTTTTTTTTAATCTTATAGTATGTGAAGCATAGAATGTTTCAGATTCAAAAAATGTGATACCATTTGAAAGCTATAGATTTTTTTTAAATTAGCCTATCAATTAGGACTTTAGTTTTAATTCAGATAGAAAATAAATAATAATTATTTATTAAATTCAAAGTAAATCATAATTTATATTGGTGGAAAAGTGATATTCTCCTTTAAAATCCCTTTTCATTTCATCAATTTTGGGTAAGGAAAAATTCGTCAACCACATACCCTACACAAACCCATCATATCGCCACTTTTTGGCCCATCATGATCCTACACATACCCTTACCTCTTTCTCTTTTGCATTGCCTACATCATTTAAACAAGCTATTGCTTTCAAAGCCTAAGGGGGTGGCACAAATTCTTTTCCTCCACTTTGATTGCATAGCTGAGTTGCATCCAATTGTGGGCTTTGTTCTTCTTTATTTAACGCTTCCCAAAGCAATGTATTTTTTTGGGAATAGATATGACGTCCCACAATGATATATTGGTAGGTTCTTTTTTCAATTGTTCCACTACATTGAGCGTCCCGAATGGTTGAGTCTTAGGCTTGTATAGTGGTATTTCTCTTTTCTTCAAAAGGAAGCATTCCATTGTGACTGAGCTTAGTGTCTTATTCACCTCTTTCTCTTCCAATGGTGGATTATGCAGCTATGGAAAAGGTTAGGTGATGGGTGAGGAGCCTACTTTTCCTATAGGGGAAGTTGATGTGGCCGTGGAAGTGGCAAAGATTGTTGCACATGCTCCCCCATGAGCCTCCTTTTTTATCTTGTGTTGTAATCTGACTACACTTGTGGAGCATTAGTCATCAGAGATTCATTTGTGAACATCACATCTTCTTCTTCTACCCATGAAAAGAAAGCCTAGTTGGGCGCAATGTCCAATTCTTTCTCTAAGGAGATTCCTTGTATTTGTGCTTTCAAATGAGTGTTTTCCATTTTGGAAGATTCATATTCGTCTGCATTAGGGAGTGTGCCCTTGCTTCTTTATTTCGCTATCCTCTTTTGAATATTCCCCCTTGGGAAATTTCAAGGCATATGGTTATCACTGCATGGGAAGCACCAAATGTTCTCATCTTCTGCCAGATTGTTCTGGCCTAGAATTAGCTCTTTACTCAAGCTATCTTTGATTATCTGTAGGGGCATGGTGACCTATATAGTTTGTAGATGATGTTTTTTGACCTCCTCCTCTGGAGGATCCTTGGTATGGATTCTGCTAATAAGATGACTTTCCTCTACCACAAGCCTACATAGTCAGCTTCAGAGGCATCGCTTGCTATCATTTGATAATGACCAACTCGTTAGTGAAAGTACGCATGAGACTCTTCATATTGCTAATATCTGACACGATTGAGGAGGATTCTAACATGTTTGTTTGAGTAGTGGGATACATGTACATAGACTTCGGGTGATCGACATCAACTATGCAGTGAAAGTTCTTGGAGTGGTTTCTTCCTGAGGGCCATTAGAGATTTTTACAAATACCAGAATTAGAGGTCAATGTAAAAGCTTTCTGACATTGATTAGATAATTCTCCACATGCACCACCACCTCATATCTATCAGGAAAGATATCCCCTCCCATGGAGGTTATCATAACTACGATGTCTAGATTTAGGGCCTTCAGATAGAACATGAACACCATTGCGGCTTGAGGTCGAGTAGTCACATGGATCCTTTGACAAGTCTTATGAAATCTTGTGTTGAAGTTGTTCATGGCTTCTTGTGGATCTCTCTTGATGGTAATTACCTATTACAGCAATGAAGAGCAGTCTCCTTTCTTTGAGAAGCATTCAAATAGCCATTCTCCAAGCTAATCCTAGGAGATGATAGAGCCCAAAGCCAAAGATCAATACTAATCTTGGGATTTTCCCTTGAAAGAGACAGCTAACAACCTCAAAGCGATGTTCTCCTTTGATATGTTATGTACCCTACATACCTCTACTATATCTTGAAGGTGTTTAGAAGGGGTTTTGAAGTCTTCTCCTAAGAATCTTGGAATATCCTTGAGGGTGTTAGTGGGTATGGCAGGCCATATGTCTGTGGGTGTGGGTGGTTGTAGCGGACTACTACTATTCCACATTACAAAATTTCCAAGAGCAAGGGGGGTACGTGAGCCATAGAGAAAAGATTCATGTGAATCGGGTATATAGGTGTTCTAATCTAGAAGCTTGAGCCTTCGGGTGGAGTAGATAAAGGTCTGGATATTGGGCTCTTACTTTTTGTAGACGTCCAAATTTGACCACTCCCGCATGGTCAAATTTTCCCCCTTTTTTCTTCTATTTTATATTCCCTATTGATATTAATTAAATGATTTATTTATTTAATATTTCCCCTTTCTTCTATGTTTCCTAAGGTACTTAATTTAATAATTAAATACTTTACCTTTCATCGCTTCCTCTCTAAATTAAATAAATATATCAATTTATTTAATTTAGTCAGTTGACCATTTGAATTTAAATCAGTTTTAAATTCCCCCTTTTCTCTCTCCTTGTCACATCCTCCATAATCCTCATTTAATCTGGATTAGTTTAATTAATCCATGATTAAGATGTGCACACCTTTAATCAGGATTAATGTCACATCCTCCATAACATGCAACTTGCTTCTAATCCTTCATTAGCCTCCTTAATCACATGTTTGCACAACCTTAATCTAATTCTCATGCCATTTATGGCATACCTCCAAGTCAACCATCATAAATGATTTCTCCATTTAGCAAAGACAACCTCTTCTCCATGTGAATTATAAATTCACAATTATTGCTCCAAGGCTCTCCTCTTCCACATGTGGGTTATTGAGGAATTCTAAAATTCCTCATGTGTCACATCTCCCACATGGGGACAAGGACCTCCTTTATATGGGGACCTTGTCATATCCCCAAGGTACTTCCAAGTACCTTTTCATCATGTGAATTAAAAATTCACATTTATTCCTCCAAGGTTTCTCTCTTTCCCATGAGGATTATTGAAGAATTCTAAAATTCCTCATGTGTCACATTCCTCCCACATGGGGAAAAGAACTTCCTTTTTGAGGAAATATTCTCTTAATCCCAAGGTACTTTCAAGTACTTCCACATCACATTCCTCCTTTACACCTCACTGTCACATGGTAAGATGTGAAGCCTTGTGAGTCCTCAACTCACCATAGCCCTTCATCTTATCCATGGTGGCCAAATCCTATCCCTCCATTTCTCTAGAGAATTTTCCCCTAAAATAGAGGATTTTGGCCTCATTTTCATTCATACACACATTCACACTCTAGCATTCAAGCATTCAAAATTCAAGCACTCATTTTGCACTCACCATTGCTGCAACTTTTCAAGCTGATTTGTATCCATTTTATGGCCCCTTTCACATACCCACTTGCATAATTTGAATCCTCGTCATCTCAAAATCATTTTGCATCCATTTCTATGTGATTTTCCATCCAAAGGAGCACACAAACAATTAAATCAATAGGTCCAACCATTGGATCAACTTGAGCAAGGTAAATAACTTGTTTTCATCTTTGTTTTGTTCAAGTTTAACTTAGCTTATCTTGAGGTGTTGTTTTGTGTTCTTCTTTCATTGCATTTCATTTTTTTTTGCATCTTTACAGTTAGAAAACACACTATACAAATTTCTAGCACACCTGGTGGGACCCACAAATGGGTTTGTTCTTTCACGTCCTCTGTTGTTTCAATTTTTGTAGTTTAGGTTACACACAAAGGTGAATCTACTATTGAAATAGGTAAATTTGCAGCAATAAAGGCGAGCTTGCTACCAAAATAGGGGAATTTTCCTTAAACAATGGTGAATTTGCATATTGCAAATTTTCCTATCTATCAAAAAGGGGAATATATGCTCTTTGTTTTTGGAATAGGCGACCCTGCTCCTAATTTGGGAAAACCTACTTTCTACAAACAAATGAATTTGCTTCTAGCAGTGGCAATTCTATTCTCCAGAATAAGTGAGTTTTCCTCGAATAGAGGTGAATATGAGGTAAAATAGAGACTTAAATTTCTAGTTTAAGTGTTTGTTTGTTGTTGTTTTTAGATACTTGTAAGAAAAATCAGATGCGGAAACAATTCTCCTAATGTCAAAAACCTTAGGGGGGAATGCAAATAGACATTTAAATTTTTCAATTACAGTCAAATTGAGATGCACATGAAAGCAATAACATAAACAAAGTATTTGACAATCACACATGAACACTAGATATACGTGGGAAAACCCTTACGGGAGAAAAACCCACCACACCAAGAGAAACCACTTTGTATTATAGCAATGGAGATTACATACAAATGTTAGACTTATCTTTCTAGCATTTGTTTATAGTAGCATTCACCATGTACAATCCTGTATAAGAACCTTCAAGTTATAGTCTTTACAGAATAGAATACATCTACTGATCATACAATCACCCACCAATCTGTCGATTCAACTAACTGATCACAATCTACAATCACAGAGTATAACCATGTCGTTCCATGTCCGTTGAGCTTCCTCACAGAACCATCACAACAAACAATCTTCCAACTGTTCAGATTCGGCTTCTCCTATTGGTCCACGAGACTCCACATAGGACGATCAAATGGTCAAAAGAGTTCACACTGTGTTGGCATCTTGGTGAGACACTAATAGTGTCTCGATGATGCCCAAAAGCTTCATATTGATGTCACCAAGAGTTCCACCGAGCTCTCTTGTGTTACACCAAATCACCAAACATTCGGCAAGATCCATCGCTTTCACCAGGAGATCATAGCGAGGTCCAAAAGTCTCATAGATGTGAGTTTAACATTCGACAAGAGTATCGTTCTTCGCTAGGAGCTCACACCGAGTCATCAAGGGTTATCCCGAAGTCACATGTTATATCGAGCTCCAAACACTAGTCAGCAAGACTTATTAATATCACCAAGAGGTTTCTTCAAGATCTCTTATGTCACCTCGAAGCCATCAATAGTTGCCAAGACATATGTCCTTTGCTAAGACTTTACTCTGAGATCTCTAAGCTACATTGAGACCACCATTCGCTAAGAGCTATACTGAAGACTTCAAATTCATCAGCAAGACTCACCAATGTCACTAGGACTTCTCCTCGAAGCCCTTTGAGTTATCCCGAATGAATGCGGTCGATGTGACTTTCTCACATCGATAAGACTTCTTACCGATAGTATTCCTTCGGGAGAGATTTTCCTTGATGACTTTAAACCAAACGTTGTCGGTGAGACTTTAACTATTCGCTGAGACATCATAGCAAGAACCCTTTAGTTATCCCGAAGACTTCAATACAAAATATATTGTCGGCGAGACTTTAACACATCATCCAGACTTCTTCCCGAATGAAGCCTTTCAGCCAAGGGTCTCAATGATAAGTGATAGAATGGCCTGCCATCCAAAGGTCTCCATGAGTGGTAAGAGGTCACGCCAAATGCTTATTCTCATAGCAATAGGTTCAAAAGTGTAACCATTCAGTGAGACTCTGCCAAGGTCATAGCGACCTGTACAACACATGGTGTTTCAACCTGCTAGTCGACTAGACATAAGAGTTGTCACACCAACTTGGCTCCAATGGAGGTTTCAGCTTGTGATGATTGAGGCATATTTCCAACAATCTCCCACTTGACGAAGATCACACAGGCACCTCCAAGCACAACAAAACTTACTAAAAATCATGGGCACTAAGGCCCATTGAATTGGCACACCATCTGAACTTGTCTGTGCTCACTGGCTTTGTCAATGCATCTGCAACATTCTCCAGAGTATCAAAATTTTCTAAACTGACCTTTCCATCCTCCACCATATGTCATACAAAGTGGTACTGTATGTCTATATGTTTTGTCCTGGCATGGAAAATAGGGTTCTTTTCCAGACAAATTGCACTCTGACAGTCACAGAAAATAGTTATCTCCCCTGCATCAAAACCAATTTTAGAACACAAACGTTTCAACCAAACTACTTCTTTAGAAGCATGAGTAGTTGCAATGTATTCAGCCTCTGTAGTGGAAAAATCAACTACAGCTTGCCGCTTACTCATCCAACTCACTGCACCACCATTCAACATGAAAGTATATCCACTAGTGGATCTCCTGCTGTCAATGTCCCCTACCCAATTAGAATCTACATATCCATGAATGCTGAGAGTCCTCTATGATTCAACCAAGTTCCCATGGTAACACAAAGAAAAATCTAAAGTCCCCTTCAAATATTTAAACACTCTCTTCACTGCATCCCAATGTGTTCTTCCTGGATTAACCATAAACCGACTAAGAACTCCCACTACTTGGGAAATGTCTGGCCTTGTACAGACCATTGCATACATTAGACTACCTACTACACTAGCATAGGGTACACTAGTCATGTCCTCCATCTCAGTAGGAGATTTTGGACAGTCTTCAACATATAGCTTTGTTCCCTGCAAGACTAGAACAACTAACTGCTTGCAATTATTTATGCAAAATCTCTCTAGAATAGTCCTGATATACTTACTCTGACTGAGCCAAAGTTTTCTACAATTTATGTCCCTAGTTATCTCCATCCCTAGAATATACCTTGCTGCACCAAGATCTTTCATTTCGAACTTAGCAAACAACTGAGACTTAAGATCATAAATCATTAGCTTACTATTGCCTATGAAAAACATATCATCAACATAGAGAGCAATAATAAGAATCTGATCACTTTCAACTTTATAATTAACACAATGATCAGATTTTGATCTCACAAATCCCAAAGACAATACAAAAGTATCAAATTTATGGTAGCACATTCTAGGTGACTGCTTTAACCCATACAAAGACTTTTTTAATTTGCAAACCAGTTTCTCTTTACCTTTTTCAACAAAGTGCTCAGGCTAAGACATATAGATTTCTTCTTCAAGATCACCATGAAGAAATGTTTTAACATCCATTTGTTCGACCTCTAAGTCATACGCTGCTGCAAGTGACAAAAGAAATCTGATAGACGTCAGCTTAGCTACAGGAGAGAAAATTTCCCCATAATCAATTCCCTCTACCTGGGAATAACCCTTTGCAACCAATCTTGCCTTATATTTTTCCACACTGCCATCTAGACCAATCTTCTTTTTGAATACCCATTTGTAGCCCACAACTTTTTTGCCTTTAGGAAATGGCACCAGACTCCAGGTCTCATTCTTTTCTAATGATGCCATCTCTTCATTCATGGCTTCCAACCAAGAGTCTAAATCAGACATTTTAAATTCCTCTTTTACAGTCCTAGGCTCATCAGTGCTTGAAATTAAAGCATAGGCACAAGTAGAATCTATCAAAGAGAACCCATACCTATTTGGTTGTTTTATTTCATAGGTTGACCTCCTCACTTGCTGAGGCTGAGATTCTTCTTCTTCTTTAGAACTTTCAAAACTGCATGAGCTCTCCTCAGTTTCAAGTACATTTTGAATTTTCAATTCCTCTTTCTCTAGATAAGGAGGAATTCAAACTACATCCTTATTGTTTTCTGACTTTCTCTCTGACTGTAGATCCAAGGGGGAAGGTTTCAGCTCATGAAAGATTACACTTCTATTGTATACAACCTTCTCTGTATCAGGATTCCAAAGCTTGTATCCTTTTATGCCAACACTTTAGCCAATAAAAATACATTTGACTACCTTTTTCTCCAATTTAGATCTTTTCTCATATGGCACATGAGCATATTCCTTATAGCCAAAAACATGAATATGTCTTAAAGAGGGCTTCTTACCAGACCACGCTTCAAAAGATGTTTTATCAAAAAGAGCAGAATTTGGAGAATGATTAATTAGGTAACATGTAGTAGATATAGCCTTAGCCCAAAACTTCTCCTCCAAGCTAGCACTACTGAGCATACTTCATGCTCTCTCCATCACTATCCTATTGAACCTCTCTACAACTCCATTTTGCTGTGGAGTATAAGGTGTAGTCTTATTTCTTTTAATCCCATGGTATTTGCAATACCTTTCGAAATCATCATAACATAATTCACCACCATTATCAGTCCTTAAGCATTTAATTTTTCTTCTAGTCTGATTTTCTACAAGGTTCTTAAATTCCTTAAATCGATTGAACACTTCTAATTTACTTTTCAAAAAATAAACAAATGCTCTTCTTGAATAATCATCAATGAACGACACATAGTATCTTGACATAGACAAAGAAGGAACATTCACTAGACCAAATACATCATAATGGATATAATCTAGCAAACTAGAAGATTTATGAGGACTAGAATAAAATGAAACATGGTGTTGTTTTCCATATGTACAATGCTCACAGAAATCAAATTCGAGATTATAATTTTCAAGCCCCTCAACTAGGTTTTTATTCTTCAAGGTTTTTAAACCTTTTTCTCCTATGTCGCCTAGCCTATGATGCTAGAGCATAGTCTTCTTTGTTGGAAGTTTAACTTCCATAGAGTTTACAAAATTAGACATATTTCCCTCTTTACCTCTAGAAGTAGCCTTCTGCAACTTTACAGAGACACTGTTACATTGAACAACCTATGCATCCAACTTGTACAGGGTACCAATTTGAGCACCTCTAGCCAACACCAATGAACCTCTAGTCATCTTGTAGCCATTTCCAGAGAATGTGACTTGTACTCCAATATCATTCAGCTTACTGACAAATAGTAGATTTCGATCCAGACCTAGTATGTGCATAACATCATTAATTCCCTTTATTCTGCCATTAGGAAATTGGATTCTGACTCTTCCATGGCCAACAATATCCAAAGTTGAATCACTCGCCAAGTACACCTTTCCACCATCGTATTCTTCATACTTTGTGAACCATTATCTATGAGATGTCATGTGGTAAGATGCACCAAAATCAATAAGCCAGACATCATTTGATTCCTGAGTAGCCAAGGCTGCAATGAAGGTGTCTACATCACTATGAGAAGAGTCATTGTCGGAAGAGTACTTCTTCTTCTTCTCCTCCTCTTTACAATCCTTTCGGACATGACCAGGTTTCCTACAGTTCCAACACTTCACCTTGGACTTCTTGCTAGGATACTTTGATCTCCCCTCTAACTTCAATTTGGACTTCTTGTCCTTCTTCTTACCTCTGTCTTTTGACCTTCCTCTAACAACAAGGGCCTCCTTTGCCATCTCAGAAGATTTCCTTCTCATTTCTTCTGACAGCAAAGAACCAACAACATCTTCCATCTTGAAACTGGATGTTGTACTCCCTATAGCCATCACTAGATGATCCCAAGAGTCTAGCAAAGAACACAATAGAAGCATACAACGATCTTCTTCTTCAATATTTACACCAACAGACATTAATTGTGCAATCAGAATGTTGAATGTGTTCAAATGATCAGCTACAGACCCTCCTTCCTACATTCTCAAACTATACAACTTCTTCCTCAAGAACAGTTTATTCACTAGGGACTTCCCCTAATAAATAGACACCAGTCTCTTCCACAAGCAAGATGCAGTCTTCTATTCATGTACATTGAGAAGAACGGAATCTACCAAGCAGAGCCTTATCAGCCCCTTAAAATTTCTATCTGCAAGGTCCCAATCTTCTTGCTTCATGCCTGTAGGCTTCACTCCAGACACAACAATCCATAGATCACGATCCACTAAGATATCCTCCATTTTGAGTTTCCACAACTCAAAGTTGTTGCCATTGAACTTCTCTATTTCAAACTTTCCTGATGTGCTAGCCATCTCAATCTATAATTAGAAATTGACAAACTTCTATAGGACTCCCACTAAACAGAATTGACACAAAAAACCCAACATACCCACAAGGATAACACAACTGGCCAGGCCTTGATACCACTTGTAAGGAAAATCAGATGTGGAAAAAATTCTCCTAACGTCAAAAACCTTAGGGAAGAATGCAGATATACATTTAAATTTTTCAATTACAGTCAAATTGAGATGCACATGAAAGCAATAATAGAAACAGAGTATTTGACAATCACACATGAACACCAGATATATGTGGGAAAACCCTTACGGGAGAAAAACCCACCACACCAAGAGAAATCACTTTTTATTATAGCAATGGAGATTACATACAAATGTCAGACTTATCTTTCTGGTGTCTGTTTATAGCAATATTCACCATGTACAATCTTGCACGAGAACCTTCAAGTTACAGTCTTTACATAATAGAATACATCTACTGATCATACAACCACCCACCAATCCGTCAATTCAACCAACCAATCACAATCTGCAATCACAGAGTATAACCATGTCATTCCATGTCCGTTGAGCTTCCTCACAGAACCGTCACAATGAACAATCTTCTAACTGTTCAGATTCGGCTTCTCCTATTGGTCCACGAGACTCCACATAGGATGGTCAAATGGTCAAAAGAGTTCACACTGTGTTGACATCTCGGTGAGACACTAACATTGTCTCGCCAATGTCCAAAAGCTTCATATCAATGTCGCCAAGAGTTCCACTGAGCTCTCTTGTGTTACACCAAATCACCAAACAGTTGGCGAGACCCATCACTTTCGCCAGGAGATCATAGCAAGGTCCAAAAGTCTCATAGATGTGAGTTTAACATTCAAAAAGAGTATTGTTCTTCACCAAGACCTCACATCGAGTCATCAAGGTTTATACCGAAGTCACATGTTATACCAAGCTCCAAACATCAGTCGGCAAGACTTATTAATATCACGAAGAGGTTTCTTCAAGATCTCTTATGTCACCCTGAAGCCATCAACAGTTGCCAAGACATATGTCCTTCACTAAGACTTTACTCTGAGATCTCTAAGTTACATCAAGACCACCGTTCGCTAAGAGTTATATCGAAGACTTCAACTTCATTGGCAAGACTCACCAATGTCTTTGGGACTTCTCCCCAAAGCCCTTTGAGTTATCTCGAATGAATGCAGTTGGTGTGAATTTCTCACATTGGTAAGACTTCTTACTGATAGTATTCCTTCCGGCGAGAGTTTCCCCAATGACTTTAAACCAAACGCTGTCGGTGAGACTTTAACTATTCACTGGGACATCATAGCGAGAACCCTTTAGTTATCCCAAAGACTTCAATACAAAACATACTATGGGCGAGAATTTAACACATCACCCAGACTTCTTCCTGAACGAAGCCTTTTGGCCAAGGGTCTCAATGATAAGTGATAGAATGGCCTATTGGCCAAAGGTCTCCACGAGTAGTAAGAGGTCACGCCGAATGCTTCTTGTCACAATGATAGGTTCCAAAGTGTAACCATTCGGTGAGACTCCTCCAATGTCACAATGACCTGTACAACACATGGTGTTTCAACCTGCTAGTTAGATAGACATAAGAGTTGTCACACTGACTTGGCTCTAATGGAGGTTTCAACCTGTGATGATTGAGGCATATTTCCAACAATACTAACCCCCTAACTTGTCTGTTTGTGAGTGTGTCTACTTTTCACTAATGTTTGTGCAGCTGTTTCTCATTTGTCCAAAGTTGGATAAAAAATACTAACATTTTCTTGCAGAACAATTGGTCCCAGCACATTTAGTTTAGTTTTCTTGTTGTTTTGCATGCTAATCTAGGCACACGTAGAACTAGTTAGAGAGTCAAATTTATTTGTTTGTTGTGTTTGTGAGTGGGTTGTTGACGTATCCAATTCCCTTGCACCATTTGGCAATCCTGGGTGATGATAAATTGTAGTTCACTCTAGTCCATTTGTGTTACCTAGGAGGTGCTAGTACGTCTAAGCTCTCCCCTTGTGCTATGTGTGAGCCTGGGGACTAGCCAAAAATTTCTAGTATCTTCTTTTAGCAAGACCTGCTTGGGGATTTCATTACCCCAAGGGATGATCCCAACCACGTGTTACCAACGAGGTATATAAAGGGGGGAGATCCAAAGCTATACCCCAATCCAGTCAAGTCATGTCTAGTGGAGCATTGAAGCTAGGGTGATACCTAGATAAGACATGAAGAGTTGGTCTGAGTTTCCAATACCTTGCTGGGGCTTTAGACTCACACTTGTGATGGGTTGGTGTTCATGGTTGTGCCTCATGTACTATGCGTATATCAAGGACTCCCTAGATCACCTTGTTTAGCCTAGATAAAGTCCCATGTTTTCCATACCATTCTCACTAACTTTAGGATTGTGCTGCTTGAAGTGTCTTCTTTGTGTGAAACAAGTGCATTTCTTTTTAGTTGAGTCAGCCTTGACTTCTACCTATTGCTTGTTGTGATTTTTTCCTTTTCCATAGTTAATTGTGGTTCATCCAGTCTTGTCCAAGTTAGTTGTTTGGGAAAATTTTCCTTTGTCAGGGGTGAATTTGCTTCTATTTGGGGTGACCCTGTTGTCCATAGGGGCGATCCCATCTTTTTTCTAAGTCGTTTCTCAGTTGTTTCCTATCAAATTCATCCATTCTCCATAGAATAGGAAATTTTTCTCCTTGTTTGGCTGATTCTGCTATTGTTTTTGGTGAATCTGATCCCTAAAGAGATGATTTTGATTACTATTTGAGTCATTTTTTCAGTTAAACATCCCATCACATTTGCCTATTTCCTCAAAAGAGGCGAACTTGCTTCATCTTTTGGAAAATTTACTTTTTTTTTAGTCCTTTGTCAGTCCCCTTAGTCATCATATTCGTCCATTCCCTAGAAATAGGAAAATTTACAACATAATTGGGTGAATTTTTTCTCTGAAAAACCAAACCCATCTTCTGTTTGAGTTTTTGTTTGTCCATTTTCCCATTAGACGAGTCTATTTCATTGTTTGGTCGAATCTATTTGCCCATTTGTTGAGTTTTTTTCCCCGTTAGGAGAATCCATTTGTCCATTTGGGGAGTATATTTCCCCTTTAGGAGAATCCATTTATCCATTCGGAGAGTTTGTTTCCCTATTAGGAGAATCCGTTTTACCATTCGTTAAGTCTATTTCCCCAATAGGAGTTGTCCATTTCCTCATTTGTCAACACCATTTGATCATTTTTAGATTTGGGTAAGTCTAGGAAGTCCCATTTTTGCACGAAACCATATTGTTCAGGAAATAGGTGAACCTGTTGGCTATTTAGGAAAATCTGAAAATTGTTTCTAAGGTGAGACTGTCACAGTTTTAGGTGAACCTACCCTCTATTTGGGTGAGCCTACCTTTTGTTTAGGAAAATATGACAACTATTTAGGTGAATTTGTGCCCTGTTTAGGCAAACCTACATCCTATTTAGGTGAACTTGCCCCCTGTTTGGTTTAATTTGCACCCAATTTAGGAAAATCTGCTCCTTGTTTGGGTGAATCTACACCCAATTCGAGCAAACCTGCCCCTTGTTTGGGTGAATTTGCACTCAGTTCAGGAAAATTTGCATTCTATTTGGGCGAGTCTTCTCTATGTTTGGGTGAATCTATCCCCTGTTTGGGCCATTTTGTAACTTGTTTAGGCAAAGTTGCTATACATAGAGGCATATCCATTTCTCATACAAAATCTAGAGGGTTAATCCATTGGGCCCCTAAAATCTTGTTGCTTTCCTAGTCATTTTGTTGTGATCAATTACTTTTTATCATCTTTTGTTCACCTATAATCTTCACTTTAGTCCCATTGCATTTTTTGAAGTTCATCCATTCATTGTCCATATCATATAGGCATGTCTTAGAACATCTATAAGTTGCATATACATCATCATTTTCTTAATCTGAATCCCCTAAACTTCATTCCAGATGTTATTATCCAGATTGGCTTAGGTGTCTGAATCGAATCATCATCATCCACATCTGGTCAGGATTGTCATCCGTCCTAAGTTAGTCATCATCTTCATCCCAATCAATCTACTTCCATCTTTAGGTGGATTTAGTGCCTTAATCATCTATCTGTCCCCTAATCTAATCAAGTAGCACCTTAAGTCACCTAGGGTGATTTCTAAACTTGGTTTATAATCCCTTCCATCATCTAATCTTATCAATCGCTAATCAAACCAATCCAATCATATCCAATCATCGAATCTACCTATCCCTCATCCAATCCAACCATCCTTCAATCATCACTTAGGTCATATCTGCATTGCAACTTAGAGTCTAGCCTCATCATAGTTCACTTGGTAGTTTTATGCCTGTTCAAACTCAATCACAAGCAAAGAAGCAAATGGCACAACAACAAGCCTAGGGTGCCTAGCCAAATATCCCTCAGGATCACAATAACATTGCCTCATCATAGTCCAATACTAATGTTCAAAACACTTCACCGTCTGGTGATGAGAATATGGTAGCTCAGCTTGAAGTCACAGTTGATGAATACCTTAGTAACCCTGCCAATGTTCAAATGATGGATCGCCTCCTCAACAAGTGCATAAGATTCTCACCACTCTAATCATGAAAGGAATCAAACTGCCACCCAATTTTGATATGTCACAATATAGTAACACCCAGTCTCTTCCTATACCTCAAGATTTGCAAACTTCCCAGAATGCTCCAAGAAACTCATATGTCCCCAAAGGTACGCCTATAGAAAATTGGTATCAACCTGGGTTTATAAATGATGTGATGTATCAAGTTGCAAGTTAACCTTGCATTCTAGCCTCGGGAGCACAACCTAATCCTAACAACCCCCTTGCTTATTGTATGCCATATAATATTCCATCTACTCCACCACTCCCACCTCATCAGTTAGGTCAACCACTTGTCAATACTAGGGGAAATCCTATTCTTGCATTGATGCAACCTCTAGGGCTTCCACCAGTTGGAAATTTACTACTGCCACCTCAAGGTAACATTCCTGCATTCCAATAGCCTCCTGTTAATCCTCAACAATCCATTGTGTCACAAGCACCGTCGCAGCACACTACTATCTTGTCACAAGTGCCACCACAGCATACCGCTACTACTTTTATCTTATCTCAACCACTTCATCAACAATGTCCACAACAAAAAGTCACAATTTCATAAAAAAATGTTCTGACTCCACAGAAACATGGTACTGTTCCTATGCAACCCCCACATCAAGTGACGCAAGGTAAATCACAGCCTCCATAATGATCCCACAAAAACAACACATCCCATCTCGTCCTCCTTACCAACAACCATCACAACAACAACAACCACCCCAACATATGCACATTCCCATGCAAACACAATGTAATCCCCTCACACAATATCTCTACCATTTTTCAAGCACATATACTGTCTATGCTACTCCATCCAATCCCAATCCAAATCTCAATTTGATCCCTCAGAATCCACCATGATCTCAACCACCACTTTACACCAACCCTATACAATCACACTCAAATCCTTACCATCAAACATCTAGTCCACAACCACCTCCATATACCACACAATAGCTAAAAATTGTGTACAACTACCTATCCTATCCATACTACACTCAACAAAAACTGCCCTATCAACAAGGTGCTCCATCCACTTCCTATTATCACTAATCATCATCATACCAACAAGGTGCTTCCACATTGTCGTACCACCAAGCTCCTCTGGAATACCGATGGGGTGCCCCCTCCACTTTGTATTATCAATAGTAGCCACCCTATCAAATAGCAGCTTCCACTTCTTATTATCAAAATCCCTTATCCTTCTACCCATCTTACTTCAATTCACAACCACAATCCACATACACCAATCAATACCAGAAAATGCCTCTGTATACACCTCCACTAGCTTATGATCAAAATGATTCCACTTTGTCTTCATCATACCAACAATATATTCCCTATAATCAATCCAATCCATTTAATTTGACTGCCCCAATGCCTATCAATAAAGATTTGGAAGAACTCAAATCTGTGTTAAAGGACTTGCAAACCGGGACTAACAAATAATTGTTTGAGTTTAAAGACATTTTTCCCTATCCATTTGATCCCTCAATTTCATTGGTTCCTTTCTCAAAACATTTCGAAATGCCAAAATTTGATAAATACAAAGGAACAAAGGACCCCAATGCTCACCTTGAGGAGTTTTTTCCCATTGTCAAGAAGTCATACACAATGACAATTACCTCCTACGATTATTTCCAAGGAGTTTACAAGGGATAGCTCTTGACTGGTTTATGGGTCTTGAGAAGGGATTTGTCAAGTCTTTTATAGAGCTTTCAAAAAAAATTGTCTACCACTTCTCCTTTAATTTGGAGAAAGATATCGATAGTGTGAGGGGGAAAATTTTGCAAGTTGTCTTCAAAGGTGGCAAGCCTTAGCTAGTTGAATGAAATCCCCACTTAGGGAAAAAGAAATGGTCACCCTTTTCATCAAAAACTCTCATCCAGATATGGTGCATAATTTTAGGCTTCACTGTGTCACGACCTTTGCTGAGATAGTAGAGAAGGGTCCTATTCTTGAGAGAGCACTCATTGCCAATGGGTTACTCAAATTTTTTAACTTTGATAAAGAAAAGTCATCTAGAGATAAACCTCACTACTGGAACAAGAATAAGAACATTGTCAATGATGGTGTCATCGACACCAAACATGTCCAAATAGCTAATGCCTCCCAGAAGCCATAGTAACCCCCTCCTCAATAGTCAATTCCTCATGCTATATCAGTGCCATAGGGGGTACCTCATCCTCCCCAACAATCGAATCAGAACAATCAAGGGAATAAAAAATTTCAATTCACTCAACTAGGAGAGCCCCTAAGTGTTTAGTTGAATAGGCTTCTTTAGGCTAATTATCTGATCACATATCCTATAACCAAGCCTCTCGATCAATCCAAATCTAGAATAGCTTGGTATAAAGAAAATGAGTACTATGAGCTCCATAAGATCAAAGGACATTCAATAAATAAGTGTCAAGGCTTAAAAACCTACATCCAAAATCTTATAGATTGGGGTGATATGGATGTAGATGCAAACAGGACACCCTCGTCTAATGCTCAACTTCAGATATACCAAAAAATATTCCCAAAGCATAACCAAGGAGCTAGAATGTTAAATTCCAATCCTTGATCTAGTAATGACAATAATCAGAGTAACACCACAAATAACATTAGTTACAAAAATGTGTCATTTAATTATGAGGGTCTCATCACATATATTGAGCAAGCAGAACCGTGTGTGTCTATGATATGCGTAAAAGGTCAAGACCCACAATGTGTTGTTACTACCCGCCACACTTGCATCACTATTCCTAGAGCCTCTACATCAACCCAACCACCTCATGTAAGCTCCCAATATAATATTATTGACCACCTAGGAAAGACCCCAACATAGATATCCATTCTGGATTTGCTCAAGTCTTCTCTTATGCACCAAGAAATTTTAATTAAACCCTTATAGGATACCCACATCCCTAATGACATCGATCCTACTCAATTCCAAGCATTGGTAGGACATCTTTCAACTACTTATCAGCTCGACTTTAGTTAGAATGACTTTTCTTGCATTGATTCCAACCATAACCGCCGCCTTCATATCGAGATCCTTGTAGTCCCCCATAAAGTGAAAAGGGTCTTGGTAGATAATGGCTCTACCCTAAATCTGTGCACATTAAATTTCATAAAGTAGGTAGGATATACCCATGCTGACTTAAATAGTTAGGTTATCACTATCAAGGTGTATGATAATGCAGAGCATGATTCTAAGTAAAATTTGTCTTCCAATTTAGGTTAGACCCATTGTACAGTAAAATACCTATCACATTCTTGATCTGGACCTCCCCTATAACCTCCTTCTTGGCCACCCATGGCTACATGCCATGCAAGTTGTTCCTTCCACTTACCATCAGTATTTGAAGTTCCCATTTAATGGGATGGAAGTTACAAATCATGTCGAACCTCAACCGTTTAAGTGTTGTCGTGCACTGGAAGCTTCTTTTCCCCATTCTCATTATTGTCCAAGAATGGAAATGGGGCCACCTAAAGCATCATTTTCCCATCCATCTTCTAATACCTAATCCACAACAACATCCACTACATATTTTGCACCTGATTACACCATTACCAACATCCAGATCATTGACAAGGGGTGTGGTGAGTATGAAATGCATACCACTTTAAACATGGAAACCATGCCACCCTCACTACATACATATAGTCAACCTTCTAAGTCTACACCAAAGGAAGAAGAGAAAACAATCACCTTGAGTTCTAATAATGTGGGATCCAATACCTTTCACCACCTTGAGTTAAGATAAGACACACCTGAAGATGACATCAGCCAATGGGTATATCATGAGGAACCTGAACCCTCTCCCCCTCTAAAGGAATGTTTCCAAGAGACCTATCCTTGGCCCTCTAAGTTTGTAAAGAAACAAAATTATCGGGGGGGAGGTCTTGGTGTATACGAACAAGGAATAAACCTATTGAGGCTTCGATATGACCAAGGTATTCAGGTTTAGGCCATGACACCAAACAAAAGGGTCCTATGCCATCAACTAGTGCCTCTAACAACATTAGTGTGGAAAATAGTATCCTTGAAGACATACCAGAAGAAGAATCCATCATACATGCGTATGATGACGTGGATCACATGGATGTTTCCTCCATGTTTGATTTCCTATCTATTTTCACCATTATCCTTTCCCTTTGTCACCCTGAGCTAATCAATTGGCACCTACATGGTAGTGCAAATATTGACACTTTTCCCTCAATGGATGCGTATGTGAATCTTATGGGATTGGGGCAGGATGAATGCCCTAGTCACAAAAATAAGAAAAAGAAAAATCAAAAAGGGTTACCTAGTGAAAACCTCCCTGAGGCACTTCTTGACTCAGAAAAAGTAAAAATAAAGGAGGTATCTAACAGTGAAAACCATGATGGGCACTAGAGGATGGGGACATTCATCTTTCCCTTATGGGAACTCAACTATCTAAATGATCTTCTATACTCATAGAAGAAACACAAGAGGTAAATTTTGGAACCGAAGAAGATCCAAAAATCACATATGTGGCCAAGTCCCTATCAAGAGGGGAGTACTCCACTATCATCCAACTTCTCAAAGAGGGCATCATTAATTTTGTGTGGGACTATTCAGATATACTCGGTTTGGCCTGCTCTAGTTGTGCACCATTTGGATGTCCACCCAGATGCTAAACCTGTCAAGCACAAACTTAGGAAAATGCATCCTCAAGTAGCTCTGCTGGTCAAGAAAGCGTTGGAAAAGTTATTAGAAGTTGGTTTCATCTAGCCCATTGAATATTTTTATTGGATCTCCAACATAGATCTAGTTGCTAAACCTAATGGGAACATTAGGATCTGGACCAATTTTTGAGAGCTCAACAAAGCCTGTCCTAAGGATGAATTCACCTTGTTGAACATCGACATGTTGGTCAATTTAACTATAGGACACGAGATGAAATGATCTCATTCACATCATCATGGAGGATTACATTGATGATTTGCTGGGGAAATACAGAACTAGAGAAGAGCACCCTATAATCCTAAAGAAGATCTTTGAGAGGCTAGAGCATTACAAGCTATGTCCGAATCTGAAGAAATGTGTATTTGGGGTTACATCCAGAAAGTTACTAGGTTTTATTGTCTCTAGAAGGGGCATAGAAGTCGATCCTGCTAAAGTCAAGGAAATCATGGAAATGCCTTTGTCGCACAATCTAAAATAGTTAAGGAGTCTTCAAGGTAAACTGTAGTCCATTAGACATTTTATAGCTCAATTAGCTAACAAATTCCAGTCGTTCACCCACCTCTTGAAGAAACATACATCCTTTAAGTGGGATTCAAAGTGTTAGCTAGGTTTTGACAAAATCAAAGAGTACTTGGCTCATTCACTCATCCTCCTCCCATTCTAGGTAAACAACTTTTGTTGTATATATCAGCTACTTTAGTTGCATTAGGGGGATTGTTAGCACAACATGATGATTCATCCAAAGAATGTGATATCTACTACATCAGTTGGACCCTAGTAGGCTATGAGCTTAATTATTCTCTGATGGAAAAGGATTTCCTAGTTGTGGTCTTCAGCTCACAAAAGCTTCGACACTACATGCTTAGTCATCCAGTGAAGTTGATATCAAACGTCAATCCACTCATATTTTTTTATCTAGGACAACTTTTACTTGTCGCATGGCTAAGTGGGTCATGCTATTGAGAAAATTTGATATTGAGTATGTTGGCCGAAAGGTTATTAAATTGAAATTGATTGCATATCAGCTAGCATATGCTCCCCTGGTAGATTCCTATCCCCTTATAACATAATTTCTTGATGAAGAGGTCTTTACAGTAACAGAAGCAACTACATGGATACTCTACTTTGATGGGTTGTACACTCACAATGGAGCTTGGGAAGGGATCTCATTCGTCACCCCACAAGGTGGTTATATCCTAAAGTCATTCAGGTTGGGTTTTCCATGCACGAACAACATAGTTGAATATGAAGCTCTTCTCATTGGCCTTAGAATTGCAATCCAATGGAACATTACTCACTTGAAAGTCTATAGCGATTCCCAGTTGATCATCAAACAAGTTAATGATGAGTTTCTAACAAGATATGACAATTTTTTTCCTTATAAGCACATGGTGGATGATTTCAAAAGGTATTTTACCTCTATTCGGTTCGACTAGATCCCTAAAGTGAAGAATAAAACAGTTGATACAATGGCTACAATTGGTTCCCTAATTGACATTTTGAAAGATTGAACAGATTTTGAGTTCCTAGTAGAACAACTCTTAATCCTAGCTTATGAAATCCTTGAGAGAGAAATGGTATGCGACATCATAGGTCCTGAGTCACTATGGTATTACGATATTTACACCTACCTTCAGGACAACATCTTACCCCCTAACCTTACACGTAACCAACAAAAATATTTCATCCAATGTACCTCCCACTACACTATTGTAGGTGATAGTATTTATTGTCATGGGTATGATGGAACCCTTCTTAGGTGTCTAAATGAGACCAAGGTCCACATTGTGTTAACAAAATTACATAGCATGTGTTTGTGGGGCCTATTTAAACAATATTTCCTTAGCCAAGAGAATTCTCAGAGCCGGTTACTATTGTCCTACACTGGAGCATGACTCTTGTGAGTTTGTGAAGAAGTGCTTACCTTGCCAATAACATGCAGATTTGATCCATGCTCCTGCTCAAGATTTGTAGCCCATCATAGCACCATGGCCTTTCTCTAAATGGGGTTTCGACTTAGTTTGAAAGATATACCCTCCATCCTCTGATCGCCACACTTTCATCATCATCGTCACTGAATACTTCACCAAGTGGGTGCAAGCAATGCCACTCTCTCAAATAATGGGTATTCAGATATCCAAATTCATCCTTTTCCATATTCTATGTAGATATGGAATCCCATCCACCCTCATTTCTGACAATGGAAAGCCATTCAAAAATCAGGTGTAAAACATGTATGTGACACCTTCCATATCCAAGATCATTGGTCCGCCCCCTATTACACCCAAGGTAATGTTCAAGTGGAAGCTACCAACAAAACCTTGATCAATATTCTCAAAAAGGTGGTCAAGAATACTAATCATGATTGGCATCTCCATATCCATCTCACCCTTTGGGAATACTGCACTTCCATCCACACCCCTACTCGTGCCACTCCATATTCCCTCATTTATGGTTTCAATGCCATCTTTCCAATTGAGATCGAGATCCCCTCATTGGGAATATCTTTGAGGAACCTCATCATTGATGAAGATACTGAGGTTGCAAGACTCAATCAGTTAGAACTCACTAGATGAAAGATGGATCAAAGCATACAATCATCTTCAAGCATATCAGAATCGTCTTAAGAGAATCTACAATAAGAAGGTTCATCCTCACCAATTCAATGTTGGTGACCTGGTTCTTAAGGAGAATTAGCGTACCCAGTAGGATCAAGATAAGAAAGGTAAATTTGAAGCAAATTGGTTGGGTCCCTATGTCATCACAACTTAGTATGGATCTTGGGCATATAGGCTTGCCACACCTGAAGGAGAAACCTTAAAGGAGACCATCAACATCATACACTTGAAATGGTTTTATACTTAAGTCAGTTGGGATATGCTATCCTACAAAAATACCAAAAAAATAAATTAAAATGATCAAAAATCAAAAATCAAAATAAATAAAGTAAAAAAAATCCAAAAATAGCACAGAGAAATAATTCGTCCTATGGTGAAAACCACCCTTGGTAGTTCCTTGGATAAGTATGTTTGGTTAAAACCTAGTAACAGGCACCATTCATAGAGGGCTTAATCATTATCTACCTTGTGTCCTAGTTACTTTATCCTTCTATTCATCCCATCTACATAGCCAATCCTGGCATCCTATCATATCATGTCATTATCCCATTGATGTCATCGATCGCTTGGTATATTTTGGTTGAGCATTGGACAATCTAAATCATTTATCTGTAATACTTTGATTTTAATCCTACTCTAAGCCTTTTTGTCCATGTTGTATGTTAGTCTTGCATCATCATCTAGGATCCTTCATTGTGTCGATCTTCATTAGATCCCATCCTATCATGTCAGACCCTTGGTCTCATCTTTTGTTGTTGGTACTTTTTGAACTACGTTGCCCTTGCAATTTCATGTAGGAAAGCTTAAACATTTGATCTGCCATCGGGGATTTTGGTCTATCCAGTCTTATTTTTCCATTGCTTGTCTCCATTGTCCTCTTTCTACTTTTATCCATGGTCTTTTCTTTAACTACGAGGGCTCTACAATTTTTCATAGGCAAGGATAATCTTTGATCAGCCTCCAAGCCCCTAGGTCTTTAGGGTGTGTTAGTCTTATGTTTTGTCTCTCATTGCTTGTGTCGTGTCATTAAGTATGTCCTTATCTAGATGGTTCTTCACAAATGAGATCCACTCATGTCATGTGATTCATCTATTTTTGGAGTCTCCTGCATCATTTCGATCTTTTAGTTTAGTATCCATCTTTGGTCTTAATAGGATGCATCTTTCCTAACAGACCTCATCAATCCCATCCACCCTCTCAATGCTGTGGCAAAGGACATTTGCACTTGATTATAATATTTTGATTCTTTTGGATTTTTTTTAATCATTTGAGCTCCCTATCATACCTTGTCATGGTCACCTTGATCCATCATATCATGGTGTGCTTTGAGTGGTAAACATAGGGGCATATCTTGATCTTTTATTTGTTGTTGTCTTCCTGGTTGTCCCGCATTGTACCCACCAAGATCCCTATGGTCTTGTGTTATGTTGGGGAATCCTTTGTGCTTGTGGTTATCCTAATATCTGGCCCAACCAAAGTCATCATGACTTTGGGGTGTTGGGATAGCCTCCTTATTAGTTGTGTTTGTTTTATGCATTAGACATGAATCAACCTTGGTTCTTTATACCCTGGCATATTCTGTCTTGCACTATAGTAAAAATCAGTGCTCTTAAGAATGGAAAATTGCATAAGGATTGTATTTCATTCATCCTTTCATCACCTTTCATTTAACCTTCATCCATCCCCTCCCCTAACCTATAATTTTTGATTTTGATTGTGCAAAAATTCATCCCCCCATCTCCCATTCTACTCAAAATTCTTATGATTCTTGATAGGTACCATTTCACACCCATCCTACCTTCATTTTAGAAGCTAAATCAAGCATGATATACAAATAAAGGAGACCTATTAATGTTGTGCGATCCATTGTCACACCCATCACCCTTAATTTGGTAATGATTACAGGGTAAGTACTTGTCATTTAGCCCATCATTCATGCTCGTATAATAATGTTTGTAAGGAATTTAATTACTCCCATCTTCCATGTAGGATGCATTATTATCTCACTTTGATTTTATCATTCTCATAGTCATTTTTTAAGTTGTTTAGATTAATCTTAATTGGTTATTCTAAACATCTTAGATTTATTTGCATTATCATCTTAAGTTGTTTAGATTAATATAGCTATGTTAGTATAAGCATCTTAAGTTCATGTTCATTATCATTTTAAGTTGTTTGGATTAACCTTAATTGGTTATTCTAAGCATCTTAAGATTCATGAAATTATCATTTCATTGAATTAAACATCCTCATCTATCTCGTTAAATTGCATATTCATTACATTCATTCATAGCATAGATCACATATTGCATACATACATTTTGCATTCATATTATCATAAATTACAAATCAACAATGTGCATACATACATCGCCACTTGCATCACAAATCATTAGTCACATAATCACATCATACAACATCCTAATCATCCATCACATCCTCCATCAAAAAATGCTAGGAATAATGCATTTCATACATGTCATCCACATATACACATCATAATCAGCTGCATAAAGAATCACATTCATACACACACATCCATAAATAAACATTCATCACATAATAACACATGGTGTCAACAATGGTCATCACATATCATATTTAAATCCAAAAATATAATTTCCATCATATCACCAAAATATATATCCACCATATAAATCAGTAATCATCAAATAAAATACAAGTACAAGGCTTTAAATCAAATGTCATTTATGTCGCTCTGTACTGCCCATGCACCCTACACCTGTCAAAAACCTGTATCTTGTCATTTTCCCACATCTAACCTCTATGGTGAGTCCAACACTGGTCCTATCTATGCAAGAGTCTCTCGAGATAACTTATATACCCTCGAGTGTGTGTCCCTACTAAGTAGGACGACGCTGGCATCTGTGGCACCACTTTGACATAGGGAGGTGCATGTTGTGCCTAATATGGAATTGTTGTATAGTAGGTCGCCATATACTACCTAGCATCCCTCACGTACTTTCCTCTCTTTACCACCTGATACCTAGCTAAATCTCGCTCTGCCATGTACCTATCTTGAAATCCATACAAGGATATCCTATCTTGTGCCTACGTATCCTATGAAAACTATAACTGATCAATCTCTACTCGCATCTAGGACATCTGATCTATCACCTTGTCCATCTCCTCCTGCACGGCTTGTACCTATGCCTACACTGCATCCCTCTCCCTCTACAATGTCTGCACCTATGTCCCTATCTCGGCCCCATCATCCTGCATGGCATGTGCTTGCGTTGCATCCCTCTATCTCTCCACTACATGTGCCCATGCCTCTTCCAAATCCCTCTCACCCTATAGGGCATGCAACTATTCTTGTGTTGCATCTCTCTCTGTATGGTCTACAACTAGGCCCTCGTAGCCTCCTCTCTCTTTAGCACCAATCTTGCATCCCCAACTGTTTGTTCTGGAGCCTCTGCTCTATCCTAGAACTCGTTTGGCTCCCTCTTCAACAACATCCTCTCTCTCAGCAGCCTTGTCACCTACCTCCTCAAATCCTCCAAATATCTCTTTGCCTCCTCTAGGACTTGTACAGATACTTGGTCCACCGACCCTCCATGGTCCCTCTATCCCCCTGTTTGTAGTATGGTGACCTCAGCCTATAATTTGTCCCTATTTTCCACCAATTCACTCCTCTCTGCCTACAGATCTCCTAGATGCCTCGTTAGAGCCTCCACCTCCTCTACCTCCTACGTGACCTGATCTGCTAACACCCCATAGTCTCTCTAACCTTCTACCTCCTATCTGGACACCTCTACTCATAGCCTACCCACCTCATCACGCAGTCCATCTCTCTATGTCTCTACCTCATACACATGTTGTGCTACCTCATGTGCCAAGATCCTATAACTCCTCTCTCCCTCTTCCTACACCCTTCTCACCTTAGCCACCATCCTTCTCCTCTCAGCCTCTAAATCCCTGAGTCTCTACTCTAAAATCTACAGCCTCACCTAGGCCCCTCTTAGCAATATAGTTGGGTCTTCTAGTGATGGTGTTACATATGGTACTACGGCCAATGTATCAACTTCAAGAGTGTCTACCCCCATCACCTCCCCTTGTCCATCGTCTCTCTCCTCCTCAGCCTCAACCTCCTCCTATCCTCTCCTCCTCACTCTTTTTTATTGATCCTCTCTCTCCTCCTCTACTTCAGCTACCTCATGTCCTCTCCTCTATTGTCCTCCTACCCTCCTCCCCCTCCATTTTCTAGCTAGTCTCATCTCATCCTCTGGACCGAAGCCATGTGCCTTTATAATTGGGTTTGTCCTCGTAATCCGCACTGGTCAATGACGGGCCCACCAAGTAGAGAACCTCACTATCATCCTCGCATCTACTCTCCCTCCTCTCCTACCAGGGTAGGGTACCTCTTGAAGCTCCTCTCGCTACTACCTAGCAAACTCTGTTGTAATCGAATCTCCCCATGGTCACTCTCAAGTGATCCATCTAAATCTCTACAGTCCTGGAGGGATGTCCTACTAAACTCTGTACTATCGCAACACTTTGTCCACTCTTTGTAGCTCCACTATGTAGGGCTCTCTCCTGATAAAATAGGACATGGTGTAGAAGTATCCTCTATGTCTCTCGTCATCCTCCCTCCATCTGGAGAACTGCCACATCATGTATGACCTCCATACTATCTGATCCTTCCATAAATCATCTAGCCTCCTCCAACTATCTAGATCACTGGTGCCCTGATAATGAAATCTCCAGTTGTACTCCATTCCATACCAGTATGCTATTAGTAGTGTATTGTTTTGCTCCCCTCCTATCACAACTCCTACCCTAGCCACACTAATGTGCTCCTAGGCCCATGCATGTAATAGTGTCACATGTGTAACGTTTAGTGCCCCTCGATAGCACACCATATACATGTCCCTGTACAACTATGCTAGTACACATGGAACCCATGCGAAATCCCCCTCCCTCTGCTCCTCAATATGTCTCACAGCCTCCATAATCTTGAGGCTACAAAAAAAATTGCTCCAATCTAGTAGCAAAATGTCACTAATTAGACCACAAAGATACAATGACAATGGAGGTACTCCCAGCCCTAAGCATCTATCCAAATCCGAATCCATCCCCTGCATGGACAAGTCATCTCATTCGAAGAGGACCCATTGGGTCTGATCCAACTCCTACTCCTCTAACCTCATCCAACTCACGAGGTGACCAGCTATAAGTAGCTACAAAATCCTCCACATGTCCTCCAGTGTGACTATCATCTCCCCTATCGAGAGGTGGAAGGTGAACGTATTTGAGCTCCATCACTCCATCAGTGCAGTTAGCAGCGCCCGATACGCTTTGAAGGTGGGATATTTGAGCATAAAAATTTAAACAGTCTGCTCAAAATCACAAAGAGGGTTTTAGAACTAACCTAACATGGTACCATGTGCTCGTGGTAGTACCATTGTACCTCATCCCCCCTATGGATAATCTCATCATCATACTCCTCAGCCATCCTCGTCACCTTCTTCTTCTTCTCTCTGTCATTCAACTGCTAGGTGTGCAAATGAGGAATAATAATTCTTAAAATTACTATATGTAGCTTTTCCCTCCTTTTTTAGCCCTTTTAAGTTTAGGGTATTTTTACCCTTTATTTAACCACTTTTTCCTCTAATTAATCCTATAATTTTCGTAGGCTTCCATTTGCACACCATGTGTTTGTTTTCCCCTGTTCAAAAGCCATTCTTCATGATTTTTTGAGCTATATCCAATGGTACCCTCTATTTCTTCATATTGAGAAGTTGCTCGAAGACCCTTTTTCTTCCCCATTTTCCCTCTCGAGGGGGCATACCCTACCATTTTCCTTCATTCTTATGTTATGATCATTCCCTTACGACACTGGGGCATCTCCCTTCCATTTTCATCATCTAGATAGCTTACACTCCTTTTCCCGCACTAGGGCATTATTTTTCTAGTCAAGTCTTCTATTGAGTCACCTATATTTTATTTTTCTTTGAAACACCATTATTCTAACAGTATTTCGAAGAGGGAAAAAATGTAGACATAAGAATTTGACCACTCCCGCATGGCCAAATTCACCCACTTTTTTCATCTATTTCATATTCCCTATTAAGATTAATTAAATCATTTATTTAATTAATATTTCCCCTTTTTCCTAAGTTTCCTAAGGTATTTAATTTAATAATTAAATACTTTACCTTCCATCCCTTCCTCTCTAAATTAAATAAATATATCAATTTATTTAATTTAGTCATTTTACCATTTGAATTTAAATCAATTTCAAATTCCCTCTTTTCTCTCTCCTTGTGACATCCTCCATAATCCTCTTTTAATATGAATTAGTTTAATTAATCCATGATTAATATGTGCACACCTTTAATCATGATTAATGTCACATCCTCCATAACTTGCAACTTGCTTCTAATCCTTCATTAGCATCCTTAATCATCTGTTTGCACAAATTTAATCTAATCCTCATGCCATTTATGGCATACCTCCATGTCAACCATCATAAATTCTTTTTCCATTTATCCAAGACAACCTCTTCCCCATGTGAATTAAAAATTCACATTTATTGCTCCAAGACACTCCTCTTCCCCATGTGGATTATTGAGGAATTCTAAAATTCCTCATGTGTGACATCTCCCACATGGGAACAAGGAACTCCTTTATGAGGGGACCTTGTCATATCCCCAAGTTACTTCCTATTAGCAAATGGTCAACTCTCCCCTTAGGATTCGTGACATGGCTTAACCACCTCTCGTGGATTCGTTAACTCTCATAGTTGTATCAAACATTAATAGGTCGATCTTTTGGTGCAACAACAACTATGATTCCAACAATTGGTATCAGAGCTAATGGTGTCAGGTTTGAGTCCCCTCGGGTAATGTTGAGGGGGATTTGGTTGACAGATGGTCAGCACTCCCCTCAAGTTTCGTGACATGGCTTAACTGCCTCCTGTAGATCTGTTAACTCTCACAATTGCATCAAGCATTAACAAGTTGATCTTTTGGTGCAACGACAACTCTGTTTCCAACACTTACAAGTACCTTCTCATCATGTGAATTAAAAATTCACATTTATTCCTCCAAGGCTTCTCTCTTTTCCATGAGGATTATTGAGGAATTCTAAAATTTCTCATGTGTCACATCCCTCCCACATGGGGACAAGAAATTCCTTTCTAATGAAATCTTCTCTTAATCCCAAGGTACTTTTAAGTACCTCCACATCACATTCCTCCTTTACACTTCATTTCCATATGGAAATATGTGAAGGCTTGTGAGTCTTCAACTCACCATAGCCCTTCATCTTGTCCATGGTGGCCAAATCCTAGCCCTCCATTTCTCTAGAGGCGTTTCTCCTAAAATAGAGGATTTTGGCCTCATTTTCATTCATACACACATTGATACTCTAGCATTCAAGCATTCAAAATTCAAGCACTCATTTTGCACTCACCATTGCTACAACTTTTCAAGCTCATTTGCATCCATTTTATACCCACTTGCATTATTTGAATCCTCATCATCTCACAATATTTTTGCATCCATTTTTATGTGATTTTCCATCCAAAGGAGCACACAAAAAATAAAATCAACAGGGCCGACCAATGGATCAACTTGATCAAGGTAAATAACTTGTTTTCATCTTTGTTTTTTTCAAGTTTAACTTGACTTATCTTGAGGTGTTGTTTTGTGTTCTTCTTTCATTGCATTTCATTTGTTTTTGCATCTTTAGGGTTTGAAAACATGCTACACACACTTCTTACTCTATGGCTCATTACAGGTGATACAAAACCTGTAAGTATTCTTCTTCTAGGTACTAAGGCAGGTAACTGAGAGTATTGGAAGTGACCTCTCGAAGATGATCTTATTTGGACTATGACCATGAAACTTTCATCTTCCTTCCTTAGCCTGATTCAAGAAATATTTCTGACTTCTAATCAGGTGTTTAGAAAACTTCTTGTCCCACTAGGCTTGCCAAAAAAAGAACTATTGATCATCAAAGCTTGCACCTCTCTCACAATATTATGGGAAATTTAGTGAGTGGGCAACCAAATTTTCACCTCATTGAATACCTCTGAGATTTTTATAGAATGTCAACTCTTCTTTGGGGATTTGGAGAAAAGGGTAGAAGGAACTGTAAATATAAAACATAAAAAGGGTGATACGCCAACACTTTTACAACATTTAATACCCAACCATTCCTATGATTGATATAAATAGACACAGAGCACCACAACCCTTCATTGTTTGAAAGAGAACAAACAACAAAGGCAAACAATAAGCACAGTGTAGACTTTCAAATCTCGTCATAAGCAATGTTCACCAAGGTCCGATCAAATATAAATATTTCAAGGGGTAATAGAAAGTGTTCATAAATTACATAAAATCTCTATCCTAATACAACATAGTACATTAAAACAACAACCCATTAGAAAAACAAAGAAGTACAATGACATAATCTAGTTTTCACAAGTTACTATTCTATTATACGAGCATACAACATAGAAATCAGCTACTTAAACTATTCAAATTTAGCTTGCAAGACACAACACTTGTTTCTATGAACCTAGATCCTATACTTGAAAGAACACAACAAATGAACACATTAATAAGATCAAATGCAAGTTAGAATAGAGGTTCCCCATAAAATCCATTTAACCATATTCAAAATAGAAATAAAACAAGAACAAAATGAAATAAGATGAAAATAAGCTAAATCCTATTGAGAATATGCAAACTATTGATCTTATGGGGGAGTTGGTGCCAATTTGATGTGGAAATTGGCCCTTTCCCAACTCCTTTGCAAGAATTTATGATGAATGGTGATGGTGATCCACTTTGTTGAAGATTCAAGTGTGCTCCGTGATGAAAAACCTGCATAACCTAGCTATGGATTCAAAAGTATGGATAAAGATTACTAAAGATTTGAGCATAGTAAGTTTACTCAAATTGTGGATGATAGAATGAGGAGATTACCTTCTTATTTATAAATGAGATTGATGAAGGAATGCCCAAAATAGAGAAATGTGGGACTAAGAATTATCCAATGATAGAGTGCCACTTGTCAACCCATGAGTGGATGGAGGATGTGCAAGTGTTGAGGATTGTGCCAATAAATGCCTATTTTTGAATTTTGAATTTGTTGATGATTTATTATTAGATGTCATGGTACCATGTTAGCGTGAAAGGAAGTAGGAAGAAAATAAGATGATGAAAAGAGACACCAACAAGACCACTTTATTAGAGATGATGATAATGATGATGATGATGATGATGATGATTTTTCAAGGAGTTGGGATTTTCAAAGGGCCAATTACCTTATTGTTTGATAATACACATAGATACAGTGCATCAAGGTATAGAGAACTAGGATGGTGTTGTACCCAGTGTGATGGAATTTGAATTGAGAAACAGATAGGAGTATTCTTGTTCACACTTGATATACGAAAACCTTGCTAGGATGTACCTAACAAAGCAAGTATTTGCCAAGTTATATTACAAGAACGTCCAACAAGCACAACAAACAAAAGGATAGTGATTGATGCCCCATTACTTTCTCTCTAAATCATTTTGATTAGACATCATTGAGAGGTCATTGGATTGAGCACAATAAGATAAATCAAAAGAAAAGATCAAGTAAATAAATAAGTCAATGTTCTTCATACCTATAGCCAAAGGGATGTGTTTTGATAGGATAAGAATCTGAGGTGATATACAAAATGATGCCCATTGTCAGAACGATATATCCTAGGACATGCATTGTATAGGATGATGATGGTTGATAAGTTGTTTGATAAAATGTTGATCTAAGGTTGATTGGCATGTCTGAAAATGATCAAGAGTTTGATTTTGCATTTAACGGCTTGTTTGAAGTTTTCTTTTTTGTTGATTGCTATTATTATGGATGATTTATTATTTCGAGTGAAAGCGAGATGAGACAGATGGATTTTTTCAAATATTTGGATTTTTTTTATATTTTTTGAAATGTTTTGAGGCTATTTTTGGATTTTGTGTTTTCAAATGTTTTTGGATTTTTTGGACTTTCTAATGTTTTTGGGGTTTATGAGATTTTATGAATGTATTGGATTGTGATTTTGGATGTTTTTGGATTTTGATGTCTTGGGGGCTAATCAAAGATTAGCCTTGCCTACATTTAAGCTCAGAGATGACGTAGTTCAGATACCATGTTTTTGATTTTTTTTCTATTTTTATGAGTTTTTTTGGATTTTCTAATTTGATTTGGATGTTTTTGGATTTTTGCATGATTTTGACGATTTGGATTGGATGTGTGTGACGATATCAGTGCTCTGTTTGGGATTTTGTTGAAAACAAAGCTAAGGTTGATTGATCAAATTGATGGATTGATGATGATAGCATTGTTGAGGATACACAACAATGCCAGGATAGTGTTAAGCAACATGAGGATTTATGATGGATATCCCAAGATGATGCAGGATTGATGATGATAACATTGTTGAGGATACACAACAATGCAATGATAGGGTTAAGAAACACAAGGATTATGATGGATATCCCAAGATGATGCAGGATTGATTATGATAACATTGTTGAGGATACACAACAATGCAATGATAGTGTTAAGCAACACAAGGATTATGATGGATATCCCAAGATGATGAGTGATTGATTGGATTTGATTGATCAGGATTTTGAAGCTTGATTTGGAACAAAAGTTGTTCTGGATGATTTGATGTGATGTTGAAGGATGCATTAGATGCAACTGATATTGATTGTTTGGATTGATGTTTGATGAAAGATAAGGCTTGATAAGGAACATCTTCTTGTCAAAATATGCCATGGGCTAGTGATTTGGATTTTGGCTCACAATTGCTTGACCAATTTGATTTCACATTTTCCAATGTTTAGATCACCACATAAGTTGGAGGATATATATCAATATTTATTCCTAAAGCAAGATATAAATATCTGCCCCCAGTGTCTAGCAATGTATGGAATGCGATGTGTGGATGCTCGAATAGGTGTATGGATTGAGGGATATGGATTATCTTGTGATAAGATAAGGTGTTCAAATAAATAATTCTCATTTTTCATGGCTCAGATAATGCTGGGTAGGATAGGATCAATGAAAATGACCCATGTCAAGATGTTTACCATAAGCATGTGTAAAGTGTGCACCAAAATTTTTCATGATCAATATAATTTGGACTATGGATGCAGATGGATAAAGATGGATTGGATAAATGGTTCATGGATAAATGGATTTATTATGGATAAGATGGATGGAATGTCAGATTTATTATGGATGGGATGAGATGCTTTCACCTGAAGTGGCACACGTAGATGCTTGATTCTGCACATGATACCTATTTTCCAGGTTTTCATCATGGTACCTGCCCAAAGCGCTGCCCATGCGGTTTTCACTAGAGGACAATCTTTTTCTTTACTATTTTCAATCCTTTTTCCAATTTTTTTGGATTTTCATATTTTTTAATTTTTTTGATTTTTCTGAAAGATTTTAAGCTCATGCCGAATCACAAGGTGTCACTGATGTAGATTCCCCTGTCATAATGTGCCATCGATATCCTACTTGAAGAAGTTTCTTTGCTAAGATACGTGCACTTGAATGCAACTTTTGGGATTCTTGATCTACTTTATTGATACCAGGGTTAACTCTTTCTCTATGGGCACATCATGATAGAGTGCCTTCAGAATCCTTATGATGAAGGGTCGTTTCCAATACATGGTCAATTTTAGAATTGGATATCATGTGTGGAGGTGTGGATGGAGTGTGTTTAGGGATACGAGATGGATTGGTTGATAGTTTGGAACCTTTGACTCTCCAAACTTGGGAAGATGAGCAATGACGGGTGGATACAGAAGTGTGCATGGAATTAGGACCAACTGCTTGATACACTTTGTACGTTGCTTGGAAAGCTTGCTTTTGCTTTTGTGGACATCTTTGATGGATACTTTTCCCTTTTTTATTTTTCCCCATAGTTTCTTTGACTGATGGAGTTTGATAGGGATAATCTTTCTTTTTATTCTTTGGTATCCATGTGTATTTTATTTTTCCATTATGCTTCTTTGCTTCTTTTTCTTTGATAATGTTCTTTGTGCTTTGATTCAAATCTTTCTTTTGATGTTGGTCCCAATTCGTGGATGGGGTGATGGGTGGATGAAGATTCATGACGTGGCCGGTTGTAGTATTGGCACCTGTTTCATCATAAGGAGTCTTTGTGCTCCCTATGTTGACATTTTCTTGAGACATAGTTGCCCCCAGTATTGTGAAAGTATTACCTTCATGCTTTGATTTTGCCTATTCTGAGAGCTCTTGTTTAGAATGTATTCTCTGATAAATAACCACTACAAATGATGTTATTTCCATTTGCTACTCTACTAACTCCGGAATGTCTTGTTCTATCTGACCTGTTTCTTTGAATGGATAATGTTGGGTATCTTCATACATGATGTCCTCAGTTTGAATTTGGGATATATCTGATCTTGATCTTGACAACTCAGTTTGACTATAGGAATCAATAAATTGCTCTTTTTGTGTAACGAACTCCTGCTCTAAATGAAGATTATCGATGTGTCCATCCACATAAAGCATCTCATGGGTAGATGGAGTATGGTCTATATGGATATCATCATCTTGTATAGATAGGAGAGTATCCATTAGATTATTGAATTAACTTGGGGATACAAATTCTTGATCTTGAATGATTTCAAAATTGCTTTCGACATGCTTTGGATCAAGTTCTTGACATGGGTCAATTTCAAAGGATGGATTGCTTACAAAGGGTTCTTGGATATCTTCATTAGGAATGGGAAGTGGCTCAATATCCTCTTGATCTTTGAGTGAATTGGGGTCAAGTGTTGAGTTGAAGATTCCTTCAATATTGGCAATCATGAGGTCGAAGGATGTCAATATGTCTTGGAAAGGACCATTGCTAGACTTTGGTGAGAGATGTTGATCATCCTTTAGAATAAATTTTTGAGATATGTCCTCTAACTCATTAGGTGATGTAGAGAAATTTTCAACATGATCATTGGTTGATGGATTGTTGATTACAGGATCAAATAATGTTAACACTCCTTGAAATAGATCATTGTCGGATATTGTTGAGGGATTCCTATCATGATCAAAAGGTGACTCTTGATGTATGTTGATTTGATATTTAGATGAGGTAGAAATATCTTCCATGTGTTCATTGATGGATATGTATTGATCATGTTACCGTTCACTTGGATTGATACATGGATTTGTTAACATTTTTTTGGGATTTTGAACAACATTTGCTTGTTGGGCTTGACCTTGCACTTGCACTTGAGCCTTGGCTTCTGCTTGTTGGGCTTGTAGTGCAACTTGGGCAACTTGAGTAGCTTGTTCAACTTGTTAGTTTTGGTTTTGTTGGAGTGCCTTCTGATAAGCAGCCTACTGAGTGGCTTGCAACACAATGTTGTATTGGTTTGATGTGTTTGGTTTGGGTGGTGGTGGTGGTGGAGGTGGTTTTGGAATAGTGCTTGTTGTGGTGATAAGAGGTACCATCGTATTGATGATTGGGATTTGTTTGGTGGATGGTGTGAACAATATGGTTAGTCTTTGAGAGACCATGTTTTGAGGGATGATAGACAATATGCTGGTTGCTTGTGCTATTGGGATGGTCGCCATCTATTGTTGCGATATTGATGGTAAGGGGGGATGATTTGGTATGATGCCTTGATTGATGGTTGGGGGGATGTTTTGGATGAGTGGTGGTAGTGAAGGTAGCCCCAAACCAAGAGGTGATATGGATGTTAATGGAAAGGGTGGGAGTGGTGGGAGAGTGAGTGGCATGCTCCCTTGGGGAAATGATGATGTTTGATCAAAAATGCCCCCTGGTCCAAATAGGTCACCTTCTCCTTGTGAGGTCATGGGGAGAGAGGTTTGCAGTGTTGCATTAAATGATGATGATGGTGACTCATTATGAAAGGTCAGGGGGACATATGGGTGTGATGGATTTTGAGCAACATTAGTGTGATTTGCAAACATATATATCCAAAAGTTTACCAAGTGTGGATTTGAAATGTTCATGTTTGGTATAGTTGTACTTGGTATATTCTCATTTGGCATGTATGGATTTGATGGGATAATGTTGTTTTGTTGAAGACTCATGCATTGAGTATTTGGTTGATAGATTTGTAAATTTGGACTTGGATTTAAATCTACCATCAGAAAAAATGTTCCAAGATTTAGATTGGGTATACTCACATTTTTTGTACAATTGAGGTTTGTAGGAGATAATGATCCCATGTATAAATTGTATAAATGTGAGTTTTGAAAATCAATTGGCATTGTAAGGCTTTGATAATTTGGTTGGTTTAGACCACTTATGATGTATGGATCAAGTTTATATTCCATGTTCTTCTTGTGTTTTGAATTTTTTGCAAAAGTGACCTCTAAGGTGTTTAGGACCAATGATGAGATGAAGGATAAAAGGGGTGAATGATATGAGCGTTGAATGTTTAGGGACTTTGTATCAATGCTAGACTTAGGGCTTGATTTTGATTGTTTGAGTTGGATAATGAACTTGTAAACCCTAAGATGTTGGATGTGATCTTAGATGAACTTGTTCAAAGGATTGCTAATTCAATTAAATGTATGAGAAAGGATGCATTCCCATACACCTAACTAAACATGGTGATTTTGATTTTGATGATTTACCCAAGTCTAGAATGATGTTTCCAAAGCTACAAAGTTGTTTGGTGAGATGGGATGATAAATATTTGAAATGGATGAAGTGTTTGATTTTGATCCTAAATGAACCTAAGAAGGATTTGTTTACAGGGCCAAGGTTTTGAAGAACATGCTTTTCCCTTCAAACCAAAAGATCAATGTTTACTCAAAAGACCATAAGATAATAGATAAACAAGTACATGTGTGGGGGTCAATTGATTTCATCTTAATTAGTGAATTTTTTTTTCCACAAACACTTCTTTGATTAGGTTTTCAAACTAGATTTCCAATGTCTTAATTTCTTCGAATCCCACAAAGTATGTTAAATGTGGAAATTTGATGAATGAAAGGCAAGGGTTACCTATTGTTGATCTTTAGTAGGAAAATTGAGATGTAAGTTCAAGTGTTTAAAAACCTCTAAGGATGTGAATCCCAAGGGAAAGCAATAACACATGAATTTGGTCAATTGTATTTACCTCCTAAAGGGTTTGAAATTTGTATGATAATGTTTAAGTGTTTGTTTCCAAGATTTTTTTGAACAAGCAAAGCATTTTGTAACCAAGAATAAGTACAACCCTATGGATATGAAAGACAATATTTGTTGACTCCTAGCTTCGCTTATATTTAGTGAATGGTTAGATGCTTGACCCCACTAGCTCCCCTCCACAACACTCACTTATACGGGGCAGCCAAGAATCAACACCCATGAAAATCCCATGGAATGCTTTCCATTTCTACTAAAAGACCGTAAAAGTGTGGGGTGGCTTCAGAACGACCGTTCTTGCACCAACAAATAGATCAAGGATTTTGGCAATTCTAAAACATGGGTTTTAATTAGGACTTTCCATTTGTGGAGATTAACCCATATGGCAAGAGTCCCTTTTCAGATCCATCTCGTAGGATCCAACCACGTGATATTGGCGTCTATTCCAATACCCACATTTATATCCCGGTTGGAAATACTCTTGGCTTTAGAGTGTTACCGGTTGAGTTTTTCCCTTGGGTGAGTACTTTTTCCCCAAGGCAGGCCCTCTAAGATAAACAAAAGCGAGTAAAGACAATATCCAAAACTCAATCAATCTTTGTTTGCAACACAAAGAGAGAGTGTATGCAATAATGCTCTACTCACACTCACACAATGTTTTGTTCAAATTTTAAACCCAAAATGAAGTGTGGAGGTGATTACTTTATCTCAACCTAAGATCACAAAAAAGGCCTTTTGATTCTCAAAATCGCTATAAAGTGCGAGAGAAGCACATACGTCATTTTTTGATGATGTTAGTTTAAGTAAGCAATCACAAAAAAAATTTCACTTGTTCATTTTAAGTCAACAAAGCAATTGTGAGTTCTTTTTAAAGCACCAAAGGACAAATGAGAGTTTTTTGTTCAATTTTTAATCCCAAAAACAAAATTTAGTAGATTTGAGTCCTAATGTTCATTTTAAACTCTTTGTAGCAAAAATTGAAAGACTCCTTTTAGAGCCCAAACGAAATTAGTAGATTCTAAAAGCTTGAATGATAG
Source organism: Sequoia sempervirens (assembly GCA_007258455.2). Taxonomy (NCBI): domain Eukaryota; kingdom Viridiplantae; phylum Streptophyta; class Pinopsida; order Cupressales; family Cupressaceae; genus Sequoia; species Sequoia sempervirens. The sequence goes on along the minus strand of VDFB02270651.1, from coordinate 398,564,539 downwards.
AAAATCCTTAGAAGAGGGATTATAATTTCTTCCCAAAGTGTTTAAAAACACTTTTTGAATGATAGAAAATCCTTAGAAGAGGGATTATAATTTACTTCCCAAAGTGTTTAAAAACACTTGTTACAATGATGTGATAATGCTTTTTCTTTGACTTCCATGCTCCCTTATCCTTCAAAACCTACAACACAAGCTCTAAATGTCAAATGAAATCAAGAAACAAGAAGATATGATGGTTAGATAGATGAGTAAGCATAAAAACCCTAAAAGCTAGACCAAGTTTCATTATGATTTGATATTAAGTGAAAATTTGAAAATTTTAACTCTATAGAAATTGATAATAGCCTACACCATTGGATAGATTATGAAATTCTACCCCATTTCAAAAAAAAAAGCTTCGAAAAAGACCAAGATATGGTCATTTTAAGTTTGCATGAAAAAGAAAGAAATTCAAGTAGTTATGTTTGTGATGGCGGCTCTGTTTGATTTTGTAGCGGCACTATATGGTGATGTTGGAGACTCCAGTGATGCAATTTGATTTTTGAGCGGTGCAATTTGATTCCAGTGGTACAGTTTGAATTTTTGAGTGGTTTTGTTTGGCGACGTTGGACTGTGAGCGGTTTTGTTTGCTGTAAAAATCAAAAACATCAAAAACCATGGAATTTTCTCAAAAAACATGATTTGATCTTCCGGTAGGCCCTTCTTCTAGTGCCAAAATGTGAACCTAGATCCTATACCTGCAAGAACACAACAAATGAACACATTAATAAGATCAAATGCAAGTTAGAATAGAGTTTCCCCATAAAATCCATTTAACCATATTTAAAATAGAAATAAAACAAGAACACAATGAAAAAAGATGAAAATAAGTTAAATCCTATTGAGAATATGCAAAATCTTGTTCTTATGGGGGAGTTGGTGCCAATTTGATGTGGAAATTGGCCCTTTCCCAACTCCTTTGCAAGATTTTATGATGAATGGTGATGGTGATCCACTTTGTTGAAGATTCAAGTGTGCTCCATGATGAAAAACCTGCATAACCTAGCTATGGATTCAAAAGTATGGATGAAGATTGCTAAAGATTTGAGCATAGTAAGTTTACTCAAATTGTGGATGATAGAATGAGGATATTACCCTCTTATTTATAGATGAGATTGATGAAGGAATGCCCAAAATAGAGAAATGTGGCCTGACTAAGAATTATCCAATGACAGAGTGCCACTTGACAACCCATGAGTGGATGGAGGATGTGCAAGTTTTGAGGATTGTGCCAATAAATGCCTATTTTTGAATTTTGAATTTGTTGAAATGACATGCAAGAGGGAAGGAAAAATGCATTGAATTCCACTTGGCTCAAGGAAAAGGACATGTAATATGGAGTAAATGTCTTGTTGGATGTACATGTCAACTTGGATTTTGAATTCAAACTTGGAGAATATTCCTTAAAAGATGCCTTGTTGAGGAAAATAGAGATTTAATAAATCAAATAGGTCTATTTCATGTGCAAGTGGGAAAAGCTAGAGGATGTGACATGATAAGAGATTAAATTAATCCAGGTTAATTAATTTAATGAAGGGATTAAATGATGTGACCTATTTGACTTAAATTTGTGGATTTATTTAAATCAAATGTGAGAAGAATGTGATAAAGGATTAATTAAATAAAGATTTTGATTTATTTAATTAAAAGAGATGATGTTAGATTAAACTAAATAAGGTTTTAATTTAATAGATAGACTTTAGAAATTTAATAAAATAAAATAAATTATTTAATTAAATAGGATAATTAGATCAGATTGATTGATTTAATTAACAAAAGAGAGAAACTTAATTAGATAAAATGATTTATTTAATTAAGGGAAGGAAATTGATGAATTTAATTAAATAAGGAAATTTGATTAAATGGTTAGACTAAGGGATAATTTAGGATGAAATGGTATTAGTAATCGAAATCAGATGCGGAATGTCAATCGGTATATTTTCCATGTTTATAGTTTCATTCAAAATGATAATATAAAGAAAGAAACCTTGAAAAAGGCTATACATGCACATTCTCAACAATTTCTCCTCAATAGATTGTGCTTTAAATATCAAATGAACTTTAAAACAAAGGTCGGATACCAATCCGATAATAGTTTAAGCCTTAAAAGATATAACATGCCAAAGATAAGTAGTTCTGCAATTATGCTTCTAAAAATAATTCTATATCCTAAGAAAACTAAAGAAATTTTTCCTTAGCCAAGGAAATTGAAACGTAGAATCCAACCCCTCATTGTGTCATCGCTTCTCTTATATAACTGTAGAAAAAGAAAACACTACCTCAACACATAAGTCAATACTGCCAAGTGTTGACAGTTTAATGGCAAACGATCCAATCGTAGATCCTTGGTTGGGTCGCAACAATATTTTCTCATCAATTTTCAGCTACCACATTAATGTATTTAAGATATTTAGCAAAGATAGAGGCATGTAAATGATCAAATCCTAAGAACAACATCCTGGAAAAAAGGTCCAGTTGACCAATTACATCACCCAAAGGCATCAACTCAAAGCTTGCATCAACCAATAAAAGAATAAGGTCATCCACCTCTGACAAAATACCCAAAAGAGATTGCTCCATAAGAAACACAATTCACCCGCAACAAAGAGGTGACATGTCAAAAAGGCAAACACTTTCAAGCTCATGAATATAGCTCCTTAGAAAATCCCTGATGAGTCAACACGTGTCCCAAACTCTCTCTCGAAAGGAAAATGAAATGTGAAAGCTACGTAGCCACCACATGGCACATTGCACACCTTTCTGATAACACTACTTGAGTGTGGGCACACCCGAAACTGAAAACATTGTACAAGCTTAAAATAAAAATGATTAAGGAAAAAATTCTTCACACACCCCAAGCATTCAAGTATTCATACCGAACATTCAAGTATTCATGCATATAGTTCACAAGAGCATTTGAGCATTCACAAGAGAATTTAAAGAATTTCAAGGGAAGATTATCAAGCATTCAAGGGAATTCTTCAAGTGTCAATCATCATGTCAAAGATTGTTTGCATCATTTTTTTTAGAGAGACAATTGTGGTGTAGGATTGTGTGATCAAGCAAGCATCACATTCAAGATCTATCAACATAAAGATAGATTCCAAGTCCACATCCATTGGAGCCATTACTTACATGTTTGCAACACCTTAAATTGCAAGGGTTTGGTGAGTTGCAACATCATTATTTGTTCATGGGTATGTGCAGGATCATGATGGGCCAAAAAGTGGCAATATTATGGGTATTTGTAGGGTATGTGGCTGACGACTTTTTCTTACCCAAAATTGATGAAACGAAAAGGGTTTTTAGAGGAGATTCTCAGATTTCCACCAATATAAATTATGCTTTAGTTTGAATTTAATAAAGAATTATTATTCATTTTCTATTAGAATTACGACTAAAGTCCTGATCGATAGGCTAATTGAAAAACATCTATAACTTTCAAACGGTATCACATTTTTTGAATCCGAAACATGCGTCACATTATATGATTCACAAAATATAGTATTAAAAATTTAAGAAAAAATAAATTTCATGAAGTTTTGACCAAGTTAAGGTGGTTAGACATACGAGTTTTTATATTTTTTTAAAGAGTTGTAATAAAAATTCATAATTAATTATTTACTTGGAAATTTTTTTAAAAAAATGTGCATCACATCGGACATGAGTTCTCTACTTATATATAAAATCTTAATAAAAAATTTATCATTTTATTATGGTTAGAGATTGGTCAAACAAACACCTACTTATTTTTTTCCACGAGAAATTTAAAATTACTATTGCATTTGAAATTTCAAATTTTCACAAATGAATTTTATTTATTTTTAAATAAACCTAGTAGTTTAGAAACTACATTCAATTTTCTACAAATTCTATTCTTACATATTTTTGAAATAATATAGATAACTTATTTAAATTTTTACGTCAAGTTGCGTAACACTAATTTTTCTGAATTTTTTGCCACTTAAGGGCCTGTTTTTTTCATGATGATCCTGCACATACCCTCATTCATCATTCTTTATTTGATTTCATTCTATTTGAAGGGTTTAATTACCAACAAGGGGTTTCACCAAGGAAAACCCCTATTCACTAACCCCCCAACATTTTCCCTCTCTTTGCATGTGATTTGTAGGTCTAGGTTGCAGATTTATCAAGGAGCAAGATTGGAAAAGTTGTCATGAAATTTTCAAAGAAATTCAAAGTTGTAAACAAGCCTTGGAGAAGGTTAGACAAGGTCTACATGATGAATTTTGTAGTTTCAGACCCGAATCTGAATCAAGAATAGAAAAGCAGATTGAGAGCTACAAAATCTAGTTTTGAATTTCTATAAATCCAGAAGTGGATTGATTTGCCACTATTGGTGAATGAGTCCCACTATACTTTTCTTTCAGGTATTTTTGTAGATCTGAGTACTCATTTGTCTAAAACCTATTCGACACAGTTTACCCAAAAATGGACTGATTCACCCAACTTGGCATATGAGTCCTAGTTAGCATTAACAATAGATTTTTCAAGATTCCAGACCTCCATTCCACCTTCTTCAGTTTTGATAGGGCAAGGGTTGGATTGAGACTATCCCAATCTCAATGCTCTGAGTTCTTTCCTTGAGAACTCCTAAGGTGTCACTTATCCACCATCCAAACTGTAGGTCCTCTGCTAGTTCAGGTACCCCTAGTTCACTGCCAACCCCGCTATCAATTCCAATTTTCTGCTACCAAGCAACTCTTGGTGCCTTTCCCCTCTTATGATCCTTAGCCTTTAACCCTTCTAAAGACTAGTTAACCTAAATTTTCTCCCCAACTTGTTTGCAGGGGTGTGGTATGTCTCCATGGCTTCAAAACAGTCTTGGGAAGACTCTTGCTTAGCCTTCCTTCACTACTTCTCTATCGCTATCACAAAAACCTTGGTCTAGGGTTTGGACAGGGCTACAAGGGTTGAGCCCCTTTTAGGCCTCCTTGCACAAATGAATAGGTTATATCTCCTCCCCTTGACAAGATTGTACCAAACACTCTTCTGACACCCTAGCCCAAATTCCAAGCTCTGACAGATTTTTGAGGTTTGGGACCTTTTCAGTCCGTACAAAGGTACAATCCAATTTTTGGTAAGAAACTGGGGTTTCTTTAGACCTTTTCTTGGTCTGTTTTGCTTTTTCCTGCCTCCATTGGGTCTGAAAAAGGTTCCACCTCTCCTCTAACCTTCTTGTGATCTCCTGCAAACATTACACACCCTGCACTATATTTCTTTATCACCCCTACCACGTTAGGGTTTATTCCAACTACCTTTTCCCAACCGAGCAACACAAACTCGCCTAGGAAAAGATTATAATCCTGCCTTCACAACTCACAAAGACTCCATATTTACACTATATACAATGGTGGAGTCTGGCTTAGTTTCCACTACTTCCATACTTCGGTGTAAGGTAGGAACCAAGCTAAAACCCATTTTCTGATTTTTTACCGGTCAAACAACAAAGCAGGAAAAAACATAGTATTTACACAATAACACAAAGTGATGGAAGAAACTAACTATAAGTGCCACAAGAAGTGATTCAAAAGCTTATTTACATGCTAACTAACAAATAAAAATCTTGCTCAATACATCCAAGATTAGCGTCGTAATGATCAAGAATAGAAACGGATTTTTCAACACAAAACTCTTTGTTTCTTGCTTGTTCTCATAAAAAAATGCCAACATAAAAGCATCAACCTATTCAAGGTTGAGGGACACCTTTAAAATGTCAAGAAGTTGGGGTTTACTTCCCAGAGCCTTAGAATGGCAAAAGCACATTGTTTGAAAACAACGTATTGTTTTCCAACTTCTTTACAAAAGCTAAGGGAAACAACCATAAAGGATGCCAAACTTATTCAACCTAACCTCAGTAGAAAGGTCCACAACCATCAATAAGATGATGCACAAGACCAAACCAAAACAACAAAAGGCATATTAAACCAAAACTTCAAAAATAAGCACAGCGTGGCACCTTAGCGTTAGCTCTGCCATTCTCCCCCTCTCAGCACAAAGACTAAGAAGTGGAAAGAGGGATCATTTTCAGGTCAATTCCAAGCTTCTTAAATTGATCTTCTTGTACCCATGTAGCCTCTAAGTCAGGCTTGCTCTTCCACTTGATAAGGTGCTCCATGTATACCTTATTCCTTGTTGACTTTTTCACCCTGGACTCCAAGATCTGCTCTGCCTCAGGCTGCTCTTGATTAGGTAGGGGTACATTACTGATGTCTTTGAAGAATTCATGACTATTTTGAACTTCATCACTGATTGTGCCCTTATACTTGATCAAATCAGCAACGTTGAACACTGGAGAGATACCCAAATCTGATGGTAATTCCACCTTATAGGAATTCTTGCCATATTTGGCCAACACCTTGCATGGACCCACTCTCTTCATTTGCAACTTGGTGGACATCCCCTTTTGCAACCTTGATTTGTTAAGATGAACCATAACATAGTCACCTACTGCAAACTGCACATCTCTCCTTGACACATCAACTTTATCTTTCAATTTTTGTGTTGCTGCTGTGATTGTCTTCTTAACCTGCTCATGAATCTCCTTCATGGTCTAAGTGAAGTCTTCTGCATGTCCACTCCTATTCTCCTGAGATCTAAGGTCTCCGAGCTCACAAATTCCCCTTGGTTGCATCCCATACACCACTTCAAATGGACTTTTCCCTGTAGTTCTGTTTACACTGTCATTATAAGCATACTCAGCTTGAGAAATCACGACATCCCATGTCTATCCATATTCCTTTTTCAAGCACCTCAAAATATTACCTAGCACTCTGTTAACCACCTCTATTTTAACCATCGATGCGAGGATGGTAAGCTGATCCAAATGACAAATTTGTTCCCAATCTGCTCCATAGTGTTTTAAAAAAATGGCTCATGAATTTCACATCCCTGTCTAATACAATGCTCAATGGAAATCCATGGATTCTTACAACTTCCCTGAAGAAAATATGGGCAATGTAACTTGCATCATGTGTAGTCTTGCAAGGAATAAAATGACTCATCTTGCTGAATCTGTCCACAACTACATAAAAACAACTGTCAAAACGGTTTGGCCTTAGGAAAACCTACCACAAAATCCATGCTCACACACTCCCATGGTCGGTTAGGAATAGGCAGGGGCTGATACAACCCAACATTGCTAGCTCCCTCTTTGGCTTTCATGCAAACAACACACTGTTCTACATACTTCCTAACATCTCTTGCCAACTTAGGCCAGTAATAAAATCTTTGTACCAGCTCTAAAGTTTTATTTATTCCAAAATGCCCACTAAGACTGCCATTATGTTTCTCTTGGATTAGATTTTCCCTCATTGATCCTCTTGGGACACATAACAGATTACCCTTAAATAGCAATCCATTTTGTAGTGTATACTCAGTATATTGACTATGAAAGTGATTTTCAAAATCTGAACATACCTTATAGGCTTCTGAGAAATCTTCATCCTCAACATAGAGATCTTTGAAACTCTCTAATCCAATGCTTTTCAGCTGTATCTCTTGGACTGCCAACATTCTCCTGCTTAATGCATTTGCCACCTTGTTTTGCTGTCCCTTCTTGTGCTTAATGGTAAATGTAAAGGCTTGGATGTACTCCATCCATTTCAAATGTCTATTGCTTAACTTCTCTTGGGTGTTAATGTAACTGAGTGCCTAGTTATCTATGAAGACCACAAACTCTTTGGGCAATAAATAATGCCTCCACTTCCTAAGGGACTGCACTAAAGCATATAATTCCATATCATAGATGGAGTATTTTTTCTTGGCTTCATTGAGCTTTTCACTGAAAAAAGCTACAGGCCTACCTTCTTGTCTAAGGACTCCTCCTACTGCTACTCCACTTGCGTCACACTCAACTGTGAATAACTTGTCAAAACTAGGCAATAACAAAATGGGTTGGGTAGCTACTTCTTGTTTCAGCTTTTCAAACCCTTTATCAGCTTCTTGTGTCCATTTAAACTTTGTTTTTAGACCTCCCTTAATAGTATCTATTACTGATGCACCTATACCACTAAAATTCCTGATGAATTTTCTATAAAACTAAGCTAAACTATGAAAACTCCTTACCTCTATTGTTGTGGTTGGTGTAGGCCAGTTTAGGATGGCTTCCACCTTACTTGGATCCATCTTTAACATTCCTTGGGACACCACAAAGCCTAGATACACAAGTTCTTATTTGAAGAACTCACACTTCTCAAGGTTGATTGCCAACTATTCTTCTTGCAGCCTTTTAAGTACCATCTCCACATGTTTCAAATGTTCTTGTTGTCTTATTGAAAATCAATATGTCATCCAAGTAGACTACCACAAAATCACAGCGTGAAATCATGCAGCACCTCATTCATTAGCCTCATGAATGTGCTAGGGGAGCATTTGAGAGGCAAATGTACATCACTTTCCACTCATACAAGCCATCATTTGTCTTAAAGGCTGTCTTCCATTCATCACCTTCCTTAATTCTGATTTGATGATACCCGCTCTTAAGATCTAGCTTAGTGTAAAATTTTGCACCTCCAAGGCAATCCAATAAATCTTCAATCCTAGGTATTGGAAATCTATACCTAATTGTGATTCTATTAATTGCTCTAGAATCAGTACAAAGTCTCCATTTACCTCCTTTTTTAGTTGCTAAAACAACTGGGACTACACATTGGACTAATACTCTTTTGAATCAGACCTTGATTCAACAACTCTTCCACTTGTCTAGCCACCTCTTTGTTCTGCTCAGGGGTCAAATTGTATGCTGCTTTGTTAGGAAATGAGGCTCCAGGTATGAAGTCAATTTGATGACTTATTGCTCTCTTGGGTGGTAGAGTGGATGGTGTTCCATCACTCACAATGCTCTTGTATTTTTCTAGCAGCCTTTGAACTGTTTTAGGTATGACTATCTTCTCAGCCTTTTCTTCCTCTTTGGATTGCATTAGGACCACATAACCTTCATTCCCTTGGTGTAGATCCTTGATGAACTCCTTGCCACTGCTCAACATAATGTTAGGAACCTTGGACTGTCCTTCATCATCCTCAATCAATGATTGCAGCTTGAAGGTTCTTCCATCCTTCTTGAACTTAATGGTGTTCTCCTTCCCATGATATATAGCACCTCTATCATATTGCCATGGCCTGCCAAGAAGAAGATGGCATGCATCCATGGGTAGTACATCACAAATTAGCTTGTCTTTGTAGCCTCCAATTGAGAATTCCACTGTAACCTGCTCATTCACTAGAACACTCTGCCCTTTGTTCAACCATGTGACTTTGTAGGGATTGGTATGAGGTACCTTCTGCAATTTTAACTTAGTTACTACCTCCTCAGAGATTATATTGTCCGTAGAACCAGAATCTACAATAACCTTGCATACCTTTCCCAATATCTTGCACCTTGCTCTAAACAAAGCTCTCCTTTGCTTGGGTTCTTCCTTGACCGGTTGTCTAATCAACACTCTATTAAACATCAGATTTTCACCTACTTCTGAGTCTATATGACTGATCTCAGGTGATTTGACACTCATGGTGTCCTCTTGTGCATAGGCCACTCTTTTCTCATTGCTTGAAGAAGCTTTCTCCGGGCACCTATAAGCTGGATGACCTAGCTGATTGCAGTGATAACATTTCATGGTGGCAAAGTAAGAGTTACTTTTGTCTGCTCGTCTTCCTCTGTTTGAACCTCCTTGAGGTCCTCTTCCTCTATTAAATCCTCCTCTTGAAGTTGTTTCACCTCCATGCTCGGTAAGCTTGGATTCTCCTTGGTTCCTTTGATCATTACCTCTACCTTGGTAACCTCCACGCTGTCCTCTTTGATCTTTTCCTTTGCCTCTGCCCTTAGAGGACTGATCATGCTTTCTTTTATTCCTCTCTTCAATCTTTATAGCCAGCTGATAACATTGGTGGACTATCTTGGGGCTGAGTAAAGCCATCTCTTCTTGTATGCTCCACTTCAAACCATTAAGGTGCCTAGCCACTTTCAGGCTCTCATCTTCTGCCACATTTGATCTCAAGTAAAGCTTTTGAAACTCTTCAGTATAGGTGTTGACATCTTGATCTTTCTGCCTTAGACTCTGCCTCTTCTTGTGAAGTTGGATTTCATAATCATCTGGCATATATGCTTCCTTTACCTTAACAACCATTCCTTTCCAAGTTGATATGGGCTGCTTACCTTCTTTCTCCCTTTCAGTCTGAACAAACTTCCACCATGTCAAAGCTGATCCTCTCAACCTTGATTTTGCAACCTTCACTTTCTGAGCTTCAGTGACCTCATCACATTCAAAGTGGTTTTCCATGCCATCTATCCAATCCATGACCAAATCAGGATCCATATTTCCATGGAATAGTGGTATGCCCTCAAGTCCTTTTCCACTCAGGGCTTTCAATGCCTTCAAGAAAGGCTCTTCCTCCAGAACAGGGTCAGGTTCAGGGACCTTGTCCTCCTCTGCAACCTCTTCTTCCTTTGGCACCGTTCCTTCCAGTCTTGCATTATTCAATGCCTTCTCTAATTGCTCTATTCTTTCTTTCAGGGACTTGTTGTCCTCTTCTTGTTCTTCAACCCTCTTGGCTAACTATGCATTTGTCACCATGGCGGGGGTTTCACTTGACTCAACTTCTGACATATACACTACTTTCCCAAATCTTTCACTGCTCTGATACTAATCTGATAGGGATAGGGTTGGATTGAGGTAATCACAATCTTAATGCTCTGGGTCTCCAATAGATAACCCCTTGGTGTTTCACTCCACCACTCAACCTATAGGTCCTAAAGGTTATTAGGCACCCCTGGTCACTTTCCAACCCTGCTATCAATTCCAATTTGTTGCTGCTAAACAGTTCTTGGTGCTTTTCCTCACTTTCTCCATCTAGCCCTTAATCCTTTTAAAGACTAGACAACCGCTAAATCATTCCTAACTTGCTTGCAGGGGCGTGCATAGGTTTCCTGGTCTTCAAAATGGTCTAGGACAGGTTCTTTTCCAAGCACAAAACTCCTTTCTTCTATCGCTATCACCATACCCTAGGTTAGGGTTTTAGGAGGGCTAGTAGCCCATGAGCCCTATTAGGTCTCTTAGCTCAGGGTTTTAGGTTCTTACTCCTTCCTGCTCAATGAACACTATAACCTCAAAGAAAGGACCCAAGCTCAATTTTGGAGCACTTCAATAATTTTGTAGTTTCATACCTTCTTAGGCCGTACACAGGGCTAACACAGATTTTTAGAAATTTAGGGCTTTTTAAGCCTTTACTTGGTCTATTTTGTTTCTTCCTGCCACCAGTTGATCTGACAAGAACTACACCCTTCCTACCAACCTTCTTGGGACCTCCTGCAACCACTATACACCCTGTAATGTTAAAGATTTTTCACCCCTGCCATGTTAGGGCTTTGCCATTTACTGTCTTCCCAAGCCGGGTATCAGCAACTCGCCTAGGGTAAGACTTTGGCCATGGTGCTACGCCTCCTACAGACTCCTACAGCTACTGTATATACAATGAAGGAGTTTAGCCACCTTCCCATTGTTCCCATACTTCTTGGTATGGTGGGAGTGTAAGCTAAAACTCCATTCTTATTTACTTTACCAGTCAAAATAGCTAGGAAGGTAAAACACAGTATTTACAAGAAAAGAAGAAAACGATGGAAAAGTTAACTAAAATGCCACAAGAGATGCTTCAAAAGGTTTCTTTACATGCTACCAAACAAACAAATGTCTTGTTCAATCCATCTAGGCTGCTATCACGCAGTCAATAACAGTAAAACAGAGCTTTTTCAACAAAATTCACTATTTTCCTTCTTATTCTCCTGAAAACTGCCAACATACAAAGCATCTAACCTCTTCAAAAAGGTTGAGAGATCCCTTTTACAACGCCCAGAAATAGTTAGGTTCTCTCCCTCGAGCTCAAAAAGACCAAAACATTTGGTGTTAGAAAACACAATGTGTTCTACAATCTTAGACTCAAGCTTAGAAAACAACCCCTCAAAAGATTGTAAAACTTATTCAACTTCTCACTAAGAAACAAAAGGTCCTCAAACACAATCTAGATGGTGTTAAAGACCTTTCCCAACAAAATAAAATAGATTTTAAAACAAAACTTCAAAATCTATACTTGCACTTTGGCAGGTGCTCCTGCACCAGAAGGTTTAGAGCCCTCTAACTTAACTAAATTAAATAAACATAAATATTAATATTTAATATTAAATATTAAATATAAGAAATTGACATTGATATAGATTAATTATATATTATATAATATATATATATGTAAGATGTATATATATATATATCCTTTATATTAATATTATATATTTCATCCGTATATGATATATTTATTTATAATAAGACAATGATTATATGTATAATATTGTATGTGATATTATATTATATATTATATAAATATATTTTTATATACTTTGTGGTAACATGCTTTACCTTTTAAAATTTCAATTAAAACAATCAAAAGACATTCATAAACTCAAATTTGCACGTGAGAAATATTTTTGGAATGAAAATGAGATTATTAATGATAATAATGTGACAGGCTAACAAGACAGATGATACATTTCATCGTAAACAAATAGAAAATCTCTTCTTCTGTCACGCTCCCTATTTTAGCCACTTTTTACCATTTTCTTGTGTTTAGAAATAGCCATCTCTTTTCATTCACGCAATGGATGCCATTGGGAGTCAAGAAAAACGTGCATAACATTCTAAAGAAATTGATGTGTGTACTGTACCATTGAATACCTTTTTCATTACGTGTCGAAACACTGTGATTTGTACCAAAAAGATTTATACTTTGTGATCTTTACTGAGAAGGATGTGTGAGGTAAATAAGCAAAAGGTTTAGAGCCCTCTAACTTAACTAAACTAAATAAACATAAATATTACTATTAAATATTAATCATGGATTATGTTAAGGTAAAGTGATTTTGAATTAACCTTGTGAGATTAATTATTTATTAATAAACATAAATATTAATTATTTGAAGGATACAAATATTTTTGGTATGAAGATTAGATTAGTACAATGATAATCGTGTGATAGGCTAACAAGATAGACGATACGTTTCATCATAAACAAATAGAAAATCTCTTCTTTTGTCACGCTCCCTATTTTAGCCACTTTTTACCATTCTCCTGCTTTTAGAAATAACCATCTCTTTTCATTCACACAATGGATGCCATTGGGAGTCAAGAAAAACATGTATAAGATTTTGAAGAATTCAATGTGTGTACCATTGAATACCTTTTTCATTACATGTCAAAACACTGTGATATGTGCCGAAAAGATTTGTACTGTGTGATTTGTACTAAGAAGGATGTGCGAGGTAAATAAGTGAGAAGGTTTAGAGCCCTCTAAATTAACTAAATTAAATAAACATAAATATTAATTATTTGAAGAATACAAATATTTCTGCAATGAAAATGAGATTAGTAATGATAATCGCATGACAGGCTAACAAGACAGATGATACGTTTCATCATAAACAAATAGAAAATATCTTCTTTTGTCATGCTCCCTATTTTAGCCACTTTTTACCATTCTCCTACTTTTAGAAATAGCCATCTCTTTTCATTCACGCAATGGATGTCATTGGGAGTCAAGAAAAATGTGCATAACATTATGAAGAAATCGATATGTGTACCATTGAATACCTTTTTTCAGTACGTGTTGAAACACTGTGATCTGTGCCGAAAAGATTTGTACTAAGAAGGATGTGCGAGGTAAATAAGTGAGAAGGTTTAGAGCCCTCTAACTTAACTAAATTAAATAAACATAAATATTAATTATTCGACAATAGAAGTGGATTATGTTTAGGTAAAGTGATTTTGAATTAACCTTGTGAGATTAATTATTTATTAATAAACATAAATATAAATTAAATAAACATAAATATTAATTATTTGAAGAATACAAATATTTTTGGAATGAAAATGAGATTAGTAATGATAATCACGTGACAGGCTAACAAGACAGATGATACGTTTCATCATAAACAAATAGAAAATCTCTTCTTCTGTCACGCTCCCTATTTTAGCCACTTTTTACCATTCTCTTGATTTTAGAAATAGTCATCTCTTTTCATTCACACAATGGATGTTGTTGGGAGTCAAAAAAAATGTGCATAACATTTTTAAGAAATCGATGTGTTTACCATTGAATACCTTTTTCATTACGAGTCAAAACACTATGATTTGTGCCCAAAAGATTTGTACGATGTGATTTGTACTAAGAAGGATGTGCGAGGTAAATAAGTGAGAAATTTTAGAGCCCTCTAACTTAACTAAATTAAATAAACATAAATATTAATATTAAATATAAGAAATTGACATTGATATAGATTATATATATGTATATGTATATATATGTATATATATGTATATGTATATATATGTATATGTATATATATGTATATATATGTATATATATGTATATATATATGTATATGTATATATATGTATATATATATATTCTTTATATTAATATTATATATTTCACTTATATATAACAAGACAATGATAATTTATATATTATATTATTTTTATATTTATATTATATTGTTATATTGTATATATTTATATTTATTTTATACTATATTATATTATATATTTCACCCGTATATGATATATTTATTTATAATAAGACAATGATTATATGTATAATATTGTATGTGATATTATATTATATATTATATAAATATATTTTTATATACTTCATGGTAACATGCTTTATCTTTTAAAATTTCAATTAATAAACTCAAATTTGCATGTGAGAAATATTTTTGGAATGAAAAAGAGATTAGTAATGATAATCGTGTGACAGGCTAACAAGACAGATGATACGTTTCATCATAAAAAAATAGAAAATCTCTTCTTCTACGATGCTCCCTATTTTAACCACTTTTTACCATTCTCCTGCTTTTAGAAATAGCCATCTCTTTTCATTCACGTAATGGATGTCATTCGGAGTCAAGAAAAATATGCATAACATTCTGAAGAAATTGATGTGTGTACTATACCATTGAATACCTTTTTCATTACGTGCTGAAACATTGTGATTTGTGCCGAAAAGATTTGTATTGTGTGATCTATACTGAGAAGGATGTGTGAGGTAAATAAGTGAGAAGGTTTAGAGCCCTCAAACTTAACTAAATTAAATAAACATAAATATTAATATTAAATATTAATAGTGGATTATGTTTAGGTAAAGTGATTTTGAATTAACCTTGTGAGATTAATTATTTATTAATAAACATAAATATAAATTAAATAAGCATAAATATTATTTATTTGAAGAATACAAATATTTTTGGTATGAAAATGAGATTAGTAATGATAATCGTGTGACAGGCTAACAAGACAGATGATACGTTTCATCATAAACAAATAGAAAATCTCTTCTTTTGTCACGTTTCCTATTTTACCCACTTTGTACCATTCTCCTGCTTTTAGAAATAGCCATCTCTTTTCATTCACACAATGGATGTCATTGGGAGTCAAGAAAAATGTGCATAACATTATGAAGAAATCAATGTGTGTACCATTGAATACCTTTTTCATTACGTGTCGAAAAGATTTGTACTGTGTGATCTATACTGAGAAGGATGTGCGAGGTAAATAAGTGAGAAGGTTTAGAGCCCTCTAACCTTACTAAATTAAATAAACATAAATATTAATTATTCCACAATAGAAGTGGATTATGTTTAGGTAGAGTGATTTTGAATTAACCTTGTTTAGAATTCATTTATTATAAGATAAAATTTAAAAGAATGAAGAGTAAAGATGGTGTAGAGGAAGATAATTAGTTTATAGAATGTAGAAGAGTGAGACTAAATATGTTATAGATGAAGAAGATTAACTTTATAAGAAATTGACATTGATATGTGTGATGAGATTGGAAGTAAATATTCCACCATGTTATTATAGATACATAATTGACATATATATATATATATATAATATTATATATTTCATTTATATATAACAAGACAATGATAATATTATATATTATATTATTTTTTATATTTATATTATATTGTTATATTGTATATATATTTATATTTCTTTTATACTATATTATATTATATATTTCATTTGTATATGATATATTTATTTATAATAAGACAATGATTATATGTATAATATTGTATGTGATATTATATTATATATTATATAAATATATTTTTATATACTTCATGGTAACATGCTTTACCTTTTAAAATTTCAATTAAAACAATCAAAAGACATTCATAAACTCAAATTTGCACGTGAGAAATAGAGAGAACTTGTTAAAGCTAAATAATTTTTAGTTGGGACCTATGTGCCAACTTTACTATCATTAGCCAATGATACAATACCTAGAAAGAGTGACCTCTTATATTGTTTAAAAGACACACCACTACATGAGGGAAGAGTTGAGCTAGAGAGACACCAATTACGCATCATTTCACCTTGCCATATCTAACTACTCCCATATGGAGCGAAAACCACTAGATGGAGAATCTAATCTAATGGCTAAAATTATCTATATTATTCTATAGCCATGGTCACACTAGCATTGAGCTATGCCATCACTTAAATAATTGTGCTATATCCTTGAGAGCTATGAGACTTTTCTAGCCTATATATAGTCTTTATTACAAGTCCTTTGATTCCTTCCAACTGGACCATGTTTCTTCATTATATGGTGTTTCAAATTGCTAGAGTGAGTATTTATTTATGGTTCAAGCCATATTTAAGATGACTTACTCTACCCCATAATTTTGATGGCGCATGGGATGGCTCATGTTGGATCTACAACTAATTGTCTCACACTTGCACTATTTTTCAATTGAGTGATTTTTTGTTTTATTTTACAAGTAATTTTCTACCATAACCATGATTCTACTTTGTTGTCTTGGTTATGTTTTCCTTGTAAACTATGTGCAATTCTATAAGTCTAACATAGGTATAATAAAATTTTGGATAAATTTCCACTGACATCATTTTTTGGTAGGCCAACTCTATCAAAAAGTGGGTTTGATCTTTTGATTCCATTTCTTATGTATATGATCTCAACAAGGTTACATTTTTTTTCTCTATTTATTTTATAGTTATTATTTTTTGTAGTTTTTTTTGCGGATTCTAATGATAAATCGAAGTAGATATTATGTTTATGAAGCTAACTAATAATCCAATGCAAGCTGCAACAAATAACAACAAAGGAAGCACTAGTTCAAGGAAGTTCCACTACCAAAATAAAAAGATTTCATACCAACATTTGTAGCTCAAAATGATCATGATAGGTTTTATTTTTCTTAGAGGTTGTGAATTTCATTACCATACTTATAGAGCTTAAAAAATTAGGAAGACATAGATAATATGCTTCATAATCTAGGGGTGATCCCATAATATTGGTTTACAATTCCCTTCAAGAAGAAAAATTGCCAAAACACTCTGAAGAATTTTGTTTTAGGTTTTTAGGGGTTCGCTTGAAGGGGGGTTCATGTGAACCCAAAAAGGGGTTCGCTCGAACCCCCCTCTTCGGGAAAACCCCTTTGTGATGTCATCCCCTTCTTGGCACATTTTTTATTAAAACAAAGGAAAATTGCAATAAAAGGGGGGTTCAATGAATGGCCTTAGATTCTGAAGTCCGAGGGAGTTTATGGAAGCCCTTTTTGCTTGTCTCCCCTCCTTTCTGTTTACCACCAAAATTTTGTAGCTGGACTTTGGACTAGGATGAAAGAAATGGAGCGGATTCACATATCAATTGGTCGGATGATGGTAGTCTCGAATGGAAATCTCTGAAATATAATTTTAATATATTTTGGTTTTATTCCATGTAATTTTTTTTTTTTTTGTTTATTAAACATGGAGTTTTTCACCAAAATCCAAGCTCTTTGTTAAAATGTATGGAAAATAGCAAATTATCAAAAAAATAAAAAATAATCTATTAAATTATAGATAATGTTGATGTCCTCTGATCAACAAAAGTGTGAATTGATGCATACATACAAAAAAAGTTGCATTAGCAAGTAAACCTATGTCTAAATTGTAACTGGTTTGACTTCAAAACTTAATTAAGAAAAAATGTTCAATAAAACACTATGAAACCAATTGCATGAACTAGATATTGTAGTTACGAATCAAATTTGAAAAAAATAAATTTCCATCCCAACTATTGAAAAAATATATGTGTAGCAAATTACCGTCACTCTTTAAAAATGGAGTTTACTATTAAAAATAGTTTTCGAAGGAAATGGAAAAATAAATGAAATTTGATTCCAATTTTTTAAAAATATATATATTTAGAATCTACAGACAAAATATCACAAATCACTAGTTTGCATCATCTTCAAATTCCTCATGGTTTAGCAACTATAGGTGCCCAAGAGTGAAGATTTAGTTAAAAAAATTAAGTTCATTGTCTTGTTTGGTGAAAAAGTGTAAACGACTATTGTCGGATCACCCCTAGATATAGACTCTTAATGTAATCATGCATGTCTTTGTTTAGGCCAATGCAGAGGATTCTGAACAGCCCAGATCCTTTTGAAGAGCAATGGAGGAAATAGCTTTGACAACGTGAATTAGGTGTTGGTGTCTTATTTTGCTAATTTTAGGAAGGTACTTAGGCAAAGAACAGTCATGTACTATGATAAAAAAAAAATTCCCAAGGTAGACCCAAACATCATTTTGATTAAATATTCAAGAAAAATATAAATCAACACTCAAAGTTACAAAAACTATCTTGAACTTTTCAATAATTCATAATGTTGATGAGTAGGTTCCTAAACTCACATTTTTATGTGGACGATGTCAATATCTTGGGATTTTTCCACCAAGTGAAATATGTTCTAGAATTTATTTAATTCTTTAGGGCTAATGGTTTTAGAGTGAATTTTTTATGCATATTGCATTACAAGGTTTGGCTAAGGTCCTCCATTGGGTCACCTTGGGTTCACTTGAAGATTGTGTATGTAACATATTTTATTTTTCAATAGAAGCTAAACAAAGTAGTAGTCTGTAACTATGTTGTAAATTTTTATATATATATTGCTACAAATTTCAATTAGAAAATAAATCATAGTCTACAATTGTGGTAGTGTGTAATATTGTTATCCAATATCAACAGATTGGTTAGCATTTGGAATTGCTTTGTAAATCTACCAAAATTTGCTTAAAGTAGTAGTATTAGTACATGAGTTTAGGTGTAAAATTATTTGAGCTTGCTTCGTAAATGTATTTAAATCTGCACAAAGAGGTGTAACATCACATTTATTTAGTTTTTAATAGAATAAATGTGATTCTTTGAGGGGTATTACTCAAGACCTTTTGGATAGTATAGAAAAGCCAAGAGTTATGTTGTACTACAAGGAGAAACTAGGCTTACAAAATGAATTTTATTTTAAATCAGATAGCGAGAAATTTGTAAGCAATCCATGTTTACTAATATTGATTTTCTATGTAAATTTATAAAATCAAATAAAATCATGTGGAATCCTAATGCAAACCCTAACTATAACCCTAATTCTAACACCAATGATAATTGTAACTCTAACCCTAAATGTAACCCTCACCCTAACCCAAAGTAACTATAATTCTAACCATATTGCTAACTCTAACCTAAATTGTAATTCTTTCCCAAACCCTAACCTTTATTCTAACCTTAGCAATAACCCTAGCTCCAACCTGTTGGGTGAGAATTATGTAATCAACTTTTCGATAGATTGCACAACTTGGAATTTAGCCACAGCTATGTGAGATGTAAATCTCTCCTCTCGGAAAGGGGAGGTGCCCTTCTTACTGCTGACAGAAGTGATAGTAAAACAAACAAGTAATTACAAAATGTACACACACATGACTGAGAGGTGGGGGTGAAGTAGTACATTCATCCTTCTCTCTTTTCAGGAGAAGATGTTTACAATGCTTCTGTTGGAAGTTACTAGTACTAATAACTTTAAGCGATCAACTAGTGATGAAATACCAATACCTCTATCTTGGTCAAGCATAGAGATACCGGAAGTGATTAACAATAAACAAATAAAGTAAAATGGAAAGCTCACGAAGGCACAAAGTTGTTTCGTAGCTTTTTCAATGGCGGATCTATGAAGAGTGTACCGTTTGTCATGTTAGAAGCACAAAGTCTTCTTAGACACAGTAATTCAATGAGCGATATGAGCAATTACAATGAGAGTCTTGGCAGATCATCAACCAAATTATCAGAGGCATGAACAATTACAAGCACAAAGTCTTGTAGATCATTCAACAATAGTGTCAGGCGTGAATGAGAATTACACAAGCACAGGTCTTTGTGGGTTATTCAACAAGATGCACAAAAACACAAAATGAAATATAAATATGGAGTACAACACAAGGTTTACATAAATTCTTAGAGTCCTTGGGATTCCATCACTAATCACCACCAAATAAGATCAATTTGTAAGATTATCGAATCCAACACAAAGTCTGGCTTGCAATCTTCTTCTTTATTGATCGAATTTCATTCACAAAGCATGAACACAAAGTTTCACAATTATGATTCAAAAAGGGCATCACTTGGTTGCAAAATACTAAAAGATAAACTTTACAATGGAAATACCTCACATTATATAGAAAGAGGGATGAGCAAAATTAGGGATCTAATTGAGGAAATTAAGGAAAGTTGGGTGAGCGATTTTAGGAGATCTCACCTAACTTGGACCAAAGTCAAAGTGTAATTTGTTTTCAAAAGATTACATCTTCGAGCTTGGTGTAATTACAATTTACAAAAAGACACTTAAGATGTCAGGAAATATTTACAAGATGCATAGAGGGATGCACCGGAAATGACTATGCTTGGAGGCTTGAGGAGCTACTTAACTGCACTCGTTGGAAGTCTTCTATATTTCTTCTAGTCTCTTGCCGAACCTCTCTCAGCCCTGGACCAGCAGGATCGTGATCGATCTCATAGCAGATGGAGTAGACCTTCACTATCCAAGAGATGCATTTTGAGGTTATCCAATGTGAGCCTTGTATCTGTAAATGATATTTAATTGAGGCTTAGAAAGTGAGCGTCAATCCAATTTCATGATAGTTTCTTTGAAGATTTGAGATATTTAGCTGACAAGGAAAGGCAATCTGATTCTCCTCAAGATTTGACTAGGCCACTCTTTGATACCTTTTTTCCAGAGTAGCATGATGTCTATTGACATCTTTCTGTGCCAATTTGGAATCTTTAGTGAGATTGAATTGCTTAGTTCAGTGTTTCAGCAGATCCTACGCATCATGAACTTTCTTTGTCGGGGAATTACACAACTTCCACCAATTTCTTGGAAGCGCTGCCTATTTCTGTCTAAATACCATGACAACAAGCATTTCTCCATGTCTCTGCGCTCCTGGGAAAGTACAATTTTCTCTTTATCAAGCTATGTGGTGAGCTTGGCTAACAAGGTAGTTTTCTTGTCCACAGCAATTATGATCTGAGATCCGTGTTCTATGATCTTCTCAACAAAATCATACAACACTCTGCCTTTGGAGGCGAACTTCTCAGCTTTCTTGATAGCTGGGTCTTCAATACTTACCATTGTCAGTGGTTTTGCATTACTTGGAGATCCTGCAAGCCTCTTTACAACAGTGGAATAATGCTCTGCTCTCTATTTGTACATATTGCGAGCTTGCTCTACTTTATCTAGTCTTCAAGCCAAGATATCCAATGTCACTTGCGCATTGGCCTTCGCACTTTCATTGGTAACCTTGCCAAGCTGGAATTTTGTCACCGTGTAGTCTTCCATATTGACATCACCTTCTTCATGCAGTGGTATGCCAATCTTTGCATACTTGTGGCTAGACTTATCAACATTCAGCCTTGAGTATACTTTTTCCTTTTTCTTCCCTTTAGCCTTTGGAAGGACTATCTCTTCGAGGTTGAGCTCTTTCAAAGAAATCATTTGCTTTTTCCGCTTCGACACTTGAGATATTAGCCAAGGGGGAAGAAAGGAGGCATGAACTTCTGGATTAACTATCAATTCAGTTGTCATCATTACTTCTGAAGTTATTGTCATGTCTGAAGTTACCATGGGTATCATGATAATAGGAGAAGTGTCTGTCATCATTGCTACTGTAGATTGCACATGGAGCTGATAACACATTCACTCATTCATGAAATGATTGAATTCATTTTCAGAAGTGATATCATATGTTGGTGAAGACAGGATAGGAATGGATGATGGAGGGCTTGACAGTATATCAACCGTATGAATTCTTGTCACTGAGGGAGTATCAAGCGGGGCTGATGTTGCAGGGACAGTAGATATCTCAACTGCAGGAATGCATGTGGTAGGAATAGGTGACGAGGGAATAGTAGGTGGAGGTTCTTGAATTTGGAGGGGTATGAGGAACATTGGAAATCACAGGCGATGACGTTCTAGGAATTTCCTCAACTTCATTTTCAGGAGAAGTAGTTCTTTCTTGATCATGCCCGGGTTCCTGTTGATCACCCTCTTGTCTCTCTGATTCTGGTTCACCTTCAAAATCTCCTTCAGATCCTTCTTCATAATCTTTTTCAGACTCTTTCCCACTTTCAAAAACCTCTTATGCATCGGAGTCTGCTTCTGCTTAGTCTTCATCTTCAGTGGATTGATCACTTGAAGTTCCTTCTTCATCGGAATCTACCTCTTCTGGAATAGACTTTTTACCTTTAGAGCGAGATGGATTGGATTCCGTGATTTTTGTCTCTGGGACGGATTGGGTATCTTTCTTGCCAACAGTAAACTTGATCCTGGGACCTCTTCGTGAAGAAGTGGGAACAGCCACTAATTTATTTTTATTGCGGAGTTCTTGCTATTGGTGAGCTTCTGCTTCAGATTCTTCTCCTTCCGAGTCTATTCTGAAACTTTTCATTTCATAACCATGCTTATGTAACCATTCTGCAGTGTTGGCTAGGATTGGCTTCAATCTCTCCCTCATGCTGGTAATTTCTTTCCTGGACCATTGAATTGTAGGCAACGGCCTTTTAGCAATTCCTTGCTTATCATAGACAACATTCATGATATCACCAGGATCTACAAAGTCCTCTGGTAGGTCAGCAATATCAAGATCTCTAATTTGCTGAACAGTCAACCTGCAATAATCCATTTTGTGAATGGCTTCTTCATCTCTGCAATCAGCCCAGATGTCTTCAAAATGGTACTTGTGATGATGACCCTTTTGTAACCTTTTTCTAACATCTCGGTAATCAAAATCAAACCTATACCTGTAGGTTTTGATTGTCATGATCTGCATTTCAGCATAAACAGACTTAGCCTTTTGTATAGTTGGGATAGTATATCTGCCAATGGAGTGAATTAGAACCCAGATCCACAATGCTTGTGATTTACTTCTTAGTTCTTTTGCCGCTGAAATCAATTTAATGCATGTTCCATGAGAACCCACTTCTCGAGAGCTATAGCTGGCGGCGTAGGGCGACCGATTGTAGCACCCTACTCGATGTAAATCGGAATGGTGGAAGAATAGGCGTCAACTTCATTACCACCTTATAAAGCCTCAGCCAGGATACCCTCCTTCTTTCAAGAGCTTGATCAAAATTGAAAAGCAAAGGCGCGAAGAATGCATCTGTGACCCGCCTGAAGTGATGAAAACTTTCCTTCAGTTCCAATTGATAGAAAAATCTGTACACCGGTACCATCATCCGATTCCCTTTTGTAGATAGACCCAGGAATTGCCTCATTATAACCTGCATATACGGGGTAAAGAGTCTTAGAAAATTTCAATGTGGGAAGGAGCATTGTCGGTTGCTCATATATTTCATCAACAGTCTATTTGCCCCAGTCAATGTGCACCTTTTGTCTTCTTATAATCTTGATGTATTCATACATCCAATCATGAAAAGTGGATGATTCAGGCAAACCTTTTACTCTGCTTAAAAATGTGATCATATCTTTGACATCATCCTCCAGCCAGAGTCCCTTGGCCATCTAGAAGCAGTTGCCACAAGGCTTCCTAACGGTATGAGCATTCTCCGGGTTTTTAGCCTTGTTACAGGATCAGCGCGTCAAGAACCTCTTATCCACTTTTACAAAGAAATATCAATGTATTTTCATTTGAGGATAGCAAAACGCACAATGTCAAATCAAAGGTTGTGATCTAGAATCTAGAATTACCCGAGGAAAGATCGATCACTGCTTCTACTTTCCTGGAGAGTGCTTGGTAAGGATGCCACTGAAGAACAAACTCGTAGTATCTTCCTGGTATATGAACATTACTATAAATGAGTTTATTATTGTACAATTGCTCTCGTTGGATCGAGAAGAGCCCGTCTGTTTTGCTTCACCGAATAATGAAGTCTTGATGGCCAACCTCTACGTATCTTTTATCTCCTTCCACCTTGGGGAGACCACTAAATTGGCGGATACCGACACCTTGATATTTGTACTTCATTTTGCCTTTTGCTTTCGAAGAAGACGGAGGTTTACTGGCAGTCATCATAAACAACTGGAACTTTGATGACTCAGACTTTGAAGATCTTTGATAAGAGACTGCAAGGTGTTGAATGAGAACAAACATTAGCCGTTAGGTAGCGTGGGGATGCGCGAAACGAGCAACGATGATGGGAAAGCGTGGAGCATATGACAAGGCACGCAAAACGATGCACAAAATGGAAGGAAAGAAGTTCATGAGTAAATCAGGCAAGTTTGAAGTTCATATGTAAAAAGTTGTGAAAAGTGTAAGGGCGCACTTTTTCGGCGCCCTTACATTTTTGGAAATTCAAATTTTGATGTAGGGGCACTGAAAAAGAGTGCTCCTGCATCTTAGTGTTAGAAAAATATTCCAAAATGTCAGGGTGCACTTTTTCAGCAGATCTGCATTTGAAATATGATTTTAGAAACAAATGTAATGTTGCTTAAAAATAGCGCTCTGTCATTTTCTTGTAACATGGAACGCTTTAAGTCAAAATTTGTTTTTCTTTGAATGGAGATGCAACTAAAGTTCATTTCATTGCCATCGTAAATGTGGATAAGAGCCAAGGAAACCTTCTTATAAAACAAGAGTTTCTCCAATGTGCTTGTGCCAAAACGTGATTGAGATGGCGACAAGGAAAGAAGCTAACACAAAAATGTTGGAGTGGAATGCATAGAAAGAATGGCGCGCGAGGAAGAGGAGAATGCCATTTGAAAACATTATGAAGAAGAAAGAAAAATGTGTGGTTTTGGAAACAAAACGTAAGAGTTCCATCGCGTGAGGGCGAATGGAAAAACGCGAGAGCAGGAAACGCGAATGACACACAAAAACGCCATGACAAGGAAGTATGGAAAGGGCATGCGAAAAAGAAAAAGAAAAAGCGAATGGAGAGGAAGAATACGCATGTGGGGATGAAAAACGTATTTAGAAAATGAAGGTAAGATAAAAACGCATATGTTAATCCTAAGACATACAAAGTAACGAAAGAAAAAGGAGAGAGAGTAAGGAAAAAGACTAACCAAGAGAAAACGTGAAGATTGTTGGAAGACATGATTTCTCATATAAAGAAAGCGTGATTGGGTTTAAGAGAGGAACTCCACCCAGCAAGAGAGAAGAAAGAAAGGGAATAAAGATCCCATAAACAACAGAGAAATGGAAACAAGAAACACTTTTTAAGTAGAAATGGGAAGGCCAGAAACCTAACTCAAGTCGAGCAATAAATTTAGGCATGAAAAGTGGCACGATTGACGAAAAATGCAAAAATCATGAAGAAACGCGTCAGGGCCAGAAAAAGTTTAAGTGTGAGAAAAAAGTGTAATAGTGCACTTTTTTAGCGCTATTACATTTTTTGGAGAGTTCACTTTCATGCAGGGGCACTAAAAATTAGCGCCCCTGCACTTTTCATACTTAATAGGTGAAACACAGCTAGTGGGAAGCACTTTTAGGTCTGGCTGCATCTTTTGCAATTCTCTAAGTACGAACAGTGAGACTTCGCAAAGGGGCTCGTTTCGAAGGTCTTCGCGAGGTGAACATAGGGGGATGCTCAAATTGACTATTTGAGGCTTTGGAATGCATTTTGAGATGGCTTGAAAATCACTTCATTATGCATACTTGAACTTCACGAATCCTACAAAATGGACAAGTTTCGTAGGGGGTTATTCGTGGAACGAGCACTGCTAGATTCTGTGATAACAGCTGGCTCCTGCTGGGGATCTTCCTTTGGTCGTTCTTTGAAAAGAATGAAGGAAGAAGAATTCCATAATTCAAGTGCCTTTATCCATCCATTGGGCTTAGAGTCAGACGACGATGACAGAAACTAAAACATAAAGACTCAAAAGGACTTAAAAATAAAAAGTATTTACCCTACTAGCGTAACTGCTTTACTATATGGATGCATGAGATGTTGCTATGAGGAAGGAAAATGGCCGGTCCATCTCACGGTATGCTAACAAGCCTTTCCGCCATGCAACTGATGTATTTGGAAAGTTCCTGTCCACAATGAGTCAAATTTCCCGTGCATACCCTTTGGTTCTCTTCGTTTGTCCCACAAGAGAACGAGGTCACCAATTTGAAATTCTCGAGACTTAGCTTTTTTTTCAAACAACTTCTTCACTTGGTCCTGATGTTTCGCGATGCGGTCAGCCACTTGAACCCGATTCTCTTCCAATTCAGAGAGATACATGATGCGCTTATCAACAGAGTTGTCAAAAGTCTCATCTTCAATGGCCTTAGCCAATTTGAGGGCTGGTAGTTCCAAGGTTATAGGAATGTCGGCATTCAACCCATACAAGATTTGAAAAGGAGACATGCCAATTGCTCACTTCAGAGTTATCCTATCTGCCCACAAAGCGTCAAACAAATCCTTGTGCCACAAACATTGATTTTCGTCCACCAGCTTGCAGATTATAGTCACCAAATTCTTGTTGCTAGATTCCGCCTGACCATTACCTTACGGATAATAGTTAGAAGAATGTGATAAGGTTATACCGTGTTCAAAACAAAACTCAGTAATCTCGTTTGATGAGAAGGCGTAAGCATTTTCAACAACAATCTTGTTCGGTACACCGAACCTGGAAAGAATGCTCTCTTTTAAGAAACTGCACACTACCTCTGAAGTAGCACGCTTGGTAGGTATCGCTTCCACCCATTTGGTGAAATAGTCAGTAGCAGTTAAAACATAGATATGTCCAGCACTTGATGATGGATTAACTACACCTATGAAATCAATGCCCCATTGTTGGAAAGGTTCTTCGATCACAACAGGTTTTAATGGAAAAGATGCCAACCTGGGACGGCCGACAAACTGTTGGCACAATTCACACTTACGCACCCAAGAGTACGTGTCCTGAAAAAGTGTGGGCCAGTAATACTTTGCTCTCAAGATTTTGTGAGCGGTTACTGGTGCTGAGAAATGCCCACCACATGCCAAATCATGATAAGATTTCAGCAATTTTTGTTGTTGTTCCTTATCAACGCATCTGAGAAATGTCTCGTTCATCACACACTTATACAAGTCGTTGTCCCATAAGACAAAATTAGTTGATTTCAGCTTGATGGTTCTCTTTTCCTTTAGAGTCAAGTGATTAGGGCATTCTTCGTATGTGAGGAAGTGAGTGATGTTGGAATACCATTCGTCAGTGGTGCTAACAAATAGTACCATTGGAAGTGTACTTGGATCAACCTCTTCCTCGTCTGAAACTTCTTCATCTCCTGAAACATCTTCATCTGGACTATTTTTGGCAATAAGCTGACATAGTCCACATCCACGTATTAACTTAGTGGGTTTGATTTCCAGATCATATTCCCGAATCTTGGCAATCCAATTGCCTCTTTTTGTTCCAAATTCCTATTGTGTTAGGATAGACTTAATAGTCGAATCTGGGACGAGAACCTTCACATGACTACTTAGAATATAGAACCGGAAATGCTTGACGGCTTTTACAACTACAAAAGCATGCTTCTCCATTTAAGAATATTTCAATTCATAATTCTTTAGGGGGTAGCTCATGAATGCAATGGGGGATTCAAAGCCTTCATCATTTTCATGTACCAAAATTGCTGATAGTGTATGCTCAGAAGCATAACTGTACATAACAAAATCTTTGGTGTAGTTAGGGCAGACCAACATAGGCACATGAGCAATGGCCTCCTTGATGTCATTGAACGCTGCTTTTCCTTCTGTCGTCCAATGGAATGTGGCGTTACCCCTCATCATATTCACAATATGATAGGTCTTTTCAACAAAGTCTAGAAGAAACCTCCTTAAGAAGTTTACTTTGTCGAAGAAAGAATGAACAACTTTCTTGCTTGACGGCAAAGCGAGAGATTTAATTCCATTGACTCTTTCCAAGTCAATCTTGATTCCTTCTGTAGATACAATGTGACCAAGAAGTTTACCTTCTGTCACCCCAAAAGTTGACTTTTTGGGATTTAGGGAAATACCGTGCTGACGACATCTCTCAAGAATTTTCCTCAAGTGGTAGAAATTCTCATGACGTTGCTTAGAGAAAACTGTGAGATTGTCAAGATACACCACTATGAACTTGCCCATCACGTCACAGAAAGCAAGATCCATGGCACATTTGAATGTAGCGCTAGCGTTGATCAAACCAAACGGCATCCTGCAATATGCAAAGGTTCCCCATGGTGTTGTGACAGCGGTTTTGTGTTGATCACTTGAATTAACTTCAATTTGATTATAACCGAAAAATCCATCTAGCATGGAGAGCATCTCGGATCCAATTACATTTTGTAGAACTTGATCCATCATTGGAAGTGGGTAATTGTCTTTGAGA